>CM060891.1:96382500-96665000 GCA_030762935.1 Hymenopus coronatus | reverse complement strand
GTGGTGGTGGTAGTGGTGGTGGTGGTAGTAGTAGTAGTAGTAGTGGTGGTGGTGGTAGTAGTAGTAGTAGTAGTAGTAGTAGTAGTAGTAGTAGTAGTAGTAGTAGTGGTGGTGGTAGTGGTGGTGGTGGTAGTAGTAGTAGTAGTGGTGGTGGTGGTAGTGGTGGTGGTGGTAGTAGTAGTAGTAGTAGTGGTGGTGGTGGTAGTAGTAGTAGGAGTAGTAGTAGTAGTAGTAGTGGTGGTGGTGGTAGTAGTAGTAGGAGTAGTAGTGGTAGTGGTAGTGGTGGTGGTAGTAGTAGTAGTAGTAGTAGTAGTAGTAGTAGTAGTAGTAGTAGTAGTAGTAGTAGTAGTAGTAGTAGTAGTAGTAGTAGTAGTAGTAGTAGTAGTAGTAGTAGTAGTAGTAGCGTGTTGGTGGTGGCAGCAGTGCTAGCTTCTTGTGCTTACACTGGTTCAAAATGTATGCTTTTAACAAATTGCAAAAAAAAAATTTAATTGTCCTTATTATTGTTATTATTATTATTATTTTTTTTTTATTATTATGAAATAGTCCCAACTTTTCCACCCTAATTGTTAGAAGTTTAATATTTCCCACTCTCATAGAAGTATATCTTCCTTTTAATCTCCCTCACCACAAACAAGTTCTTAGGAATCGAGTGCAAAGTAATAAAAGGCTCGAAAATATGTAAAACTATAAAAATCTTAAAGGTAAAAACAGAATTAAAGCATCTAATAAGTTTCCAGAAAACATCATACACCATACCAAAATAGGATGAAAATATAACATTCAGCTGTGCGCTTCAATAATTTCTAACGTATATGTAAGATAAATGTTTGTTTTACTCGATGCATGCGTCTAGCAAGATATCAGGTCCTATAAACATACCAACAACTGCTAAATCCAGATCCCACTGCTCAGTATGGAGGAGCCGGTTGGAAAATGTTAAGTACTATCTATGCTGAAGACGCCAGTCCCCATTGCCGCGCTTGCCATTGTGCTTCGCAGCGCAGGGGATCGTGGATTCGAGTCTCACCTTGGGCATGGGTGTTATATGGTTGTGTATATGTGTGTGTGCGTAAAAAAAGAAAACAGTAATCATACGGCCAACAAGGTAAACAAATCAGATAAATAAAAGTAGGGTGTTCAGCGCCGGTGTCGCGACCAGACTCCAGAAAAAAAAAGAAAATGAAAAAAAGATAGGAAATATCTGGTGCATATTGTCTAACAGTGTTTCCCAACCTTTTGAAGTTCACGGCACCCTTGGGAATAACATTAAACAATAGGCAGTGTGTTCTTTAACTTCCTTGAATTAAAAGAAAATTAAGCTTAATATGTTAATTTATTGAAATATTATATAATAATAACGTACACCATAACATAATACAGTAAACTTTACTACAATCACTGAGTAAAAATACATCAATACATTTTGTTCGATTAATGATTAATGTGAAACTTGTGATTGATGCTTAGAGCACAGATATGTGATGTCGGGTCTTACAGTTGACAGTGAAACACGCAAATCATCCTCAAGGTTATTCAGTCTATTTCTTGCTTTGCATTTTATTGTCACCATAGCAGAGAAGGCTTGCTCGCATAGATAGGATGTTGAAAAGGGCAAAAGTGCGTTAATTGCTTTCTTCATTAGGTTAGGGTACTCCTCTCTCCGTTGAAGCCAAAAACTAGCCACCGACGCCTCACTCCTGGTGAACTTACCTTTGAGTGTGGAATCAGCGCAAAGATCAATAAATTCATCTCGTTCGCAAGCAGTAAACTCTATTTCCTCTGCACTATCTACGAAATCAAATGGTGAGACAACCTAGTCGAGAATCGTAGTGGAAATCGTTGGAAAGTACGCATCTATTGCATCTTGCAATCTTGATAAGTGATCACAAATGCGGTCTTTCAGCTTACCCAGATCTTTATCTCCTGCCACATTAAGAAGAGATGGAAATCTCCTTTTTGAACTGCAGACTTCCAAGAACTAAGTTTTCTTTTAAAACCTTTCATTTTATTGGTTGAGGAGATTATTGTTTCAGGTCGACCCTACATCGAAACATTCAGTTCATTTATCTTATGAAAAATATCTGCCAGATACGACAGTTCAAAACACCAAGAATCACTTAGTAAGAGCTCATGAAAGGTGTCTTGATTTTCATCCTTAAAAAAAGTTTTTAGCTGTTCTTTAAGTTCGAGAAACCGGTTCAATACACAACCCCGCGACAACCACTTTACTTCTGTGTGAAGTAACAAAGAGGTATGAGCTGCATCCGTTGCGCGACATAACTGTTCAAAAATTCTGCACTTTAAAGGTCGAGACTTCATATAGTACACCATTTTCACAACTTGGTTAAAAACTTCAGCAAAATCTTCATTACACGCTTTCACGACTAATGCCTCTCTATGCAGAAAACAGTGTGTTATAATAATGGATGGAAAACCTTTAATTTTCCCAGACATAGATGGTGCACCATCTGTACATATACCACAACAGTCTTTCCATGAAAGATCATGGTCATTGAGATAGGAATTAATAGAAACGAAAATATCATGGCCTGTGGTTGTAGTCTCCAGCGGTCTACAGAACAGAAACTGTTCACTAATATCTTTTTCATCAATATATCTGATAAAACCAAGGAGTTGCTGTTTGTCACCAATATCGAGACTCTCATCTACTTGCAAAGCAAATGTTCTATAAGTTTTTATTTTCTCTGTGACTTGTTCTTTGATATTGCATGACATTGTTGGACAGAGGAACTTTCGAAATTTCATTAGCTGCTCCTTCGCCAAGTATTGTTGAAACTATAACTTGACATGCAGGGCCAATGATTTCCTCTCCAAGAGTATGAGGTTTCTTTTTTTTAGCTATCAGTTCTACTACTTTAAATGAGGCTTCAAGAGCAGTATCACCTATGGTCATTCTCTTTACCATTCGCACAGCTGTTTTCTTCTCCCCTTCTAATATATGTGAAAAATACATTACACTTTTCTGTGACACACTAGGATGCTTTGTTGTAAGATGCCGCTTCAGTTTGCTAGGTACCATGGTCTCCTTGTTAAGTGTTTCGCCACAAACTAAACACACAGGGATAGGGTTTTCCTCGTTGTTATTCCACTTAAATCCATACGCTAAGTAACTGTCCTGGTATGTTCTTTTCTTTCGTTTGTCTTCTTTATGTGGTGAATTCGACGGTCCGGGAGAAACTGTAAGATTTGGCTTCTTAAAGCAAGCAGTAGGAGCCGACTGTTCACTTTCACTGTCCTGGCGTTTACGTTTAACAATGAACTTATCCATAGCTAAACACTGTGAATCAACGCGAGGAAGACAACTGAAAGCGCCAAGCGGCGTACACTTTTATATATTCATCTGTCGAAGTCTCGGGAATGTTCGGCAGGGTATAGCTGTAATGCCATCTTTGGGATACTAGTATAACATAATTATTGAAATGAATCAACCACTATCACCATCTGCCGCACATGAGAGTAATTGATTTGAATTATTTTATTTCAAGACCTTACAAGACTTAAGGCTTCAGTAGAAGGTATTTTTTTTTTGTTTATCTCAATATCTCGTGGCACCCCTTAGCCAATCACACGGCACCCTAGGGTGCCGGGGCACACCGGTTGGGAACCGTTGGGCTAAGCTATCAGACGTAAGCAGGAAGGAGTAGCATCGAAACTCATCTCTAATTTTTACCTGCTCGTCAGTGATCATTGGTTTCTCTTGTTTTGTATTCTTTGTAGTGCATACTAAGATATTAGTCTGTTAAGAAGTGTATCTGGTGTCGTCTACACACTGCATATACAGTGTTTGTGGCACGCAGGCTTACAAAGTTCTGTCTACCAAATCTGTTGTTACATGTTCGGCTTTGTGAAGAGAACTCTCTCTGTCAGGTTTGCAGTTTGAACTGAAAGCAGAAGGCAGACGAGAGACAGATAAACAGAAGACGGAGATAAAAGAGGAAACAAGGAGGAACCTCATATTGGCTGTCAAGCGGAATACGAAGATTAGTACGAATACATGGCATCCCTTTCTAAGATATACTCTCCCCACCAAGGCAGCAAAGCTTTTGTATACATTGATTATTCTACAAGCTTTCAAACTGCGATTTGGAGGTTAACCGTTCCTGCCTATGAGTCTGTCTTCAACTAATGTAACTCTTCAGGAGCTATTATTAAATCGGAGAGAATTTAAAATGAAAAATATTTAGGAGAACTTTTAACCTCTGTCGGGCATGTGGCTCAGGAAAGCGAGATTCCACTAACTAATGCGAGATGGCCCGAATAACTATGATAATAAGGGCCCGTGGACCAACAGTTCCTGGGGGCTTTAAAATATTGAGGCAACCACTCTCCGGGGCTATAAATATGGAAGGACCCTGTTCGGGGTTGAGAGTGAAGTCGGACAGAACGTTCGATAGCCCAGCGAGAAAATCCTTAGGGGAGAAAACCTCAATTACATCCTAATGTCCGAAGTAAGGTGGCGCTCTCACTATGCACTAGGAATTTTAACCCTATCAAACAACATTTCGGTTACTAAAAAGCTACAAGAAAATGAACTGAATCACATCTATGATGATTTAGCAAGCAATAGACTACGAAGCTGTGCAAATGTCTTATTGTTTGAGGAATAAAATCAGCTTAGATTCAGATTAAATGTCACTTTTACAGATAAGCAAATAATAAAAAGAGAAGCGAGTTTAACCTAGGGACCTTGTTGACTGAGGGTAAGCGTTCGCGTGAGTAGGAAAAGTATTCTAAGAATTATGAATCCAAGAAGATATCAGAATAATTTCATTTATTAAAATGTATGTATGTCTGTAGGTGTATGTGGTTGTCTGTATGTGTGTATGTCTGTATGCATATACTATACATATATAGGTACCTATGTAAGAATGAATACGACAATCACATACATGTTGGAAACGGAAGAGGTAGTAAACAGATACACATAGAAAAGAGTTTAAGAGGAATTTCAGTTTGCCTTTGTTTTCAATTTAGGAGAACAATCTGATCAGAGACTGGATGTACGAGTATAACATCGCTGGAAGTATTTGAATTGCAGCAATGTTATATTAAGACGGTGCTTCTTGCAGCTAACCAAATTATTCTAAGTAAAATTAAAGACGAGCTGCAAAGACTAGTGTAAGCGTTGCAGAAGTTATGACAAAATTAGGATTTTTAAAGGCTTCACAAATAGAACAAAAGCAATAGTCTTGCAAGGTAAGTATATTGTAAGCAACCAAATTGTTGTAAATGGTATTACAGTAACGTAGGTCTCGAGTTTATATATTTAGGAATACATATCGACTATATATGTGTATATAAAATGAAAATGACTTTAACAATAAAATACTGTGACCTTATAAGCGGCCCGGCTGCCCCGTATTTGACGTGCGCAGATATCCCTTCGTGTTTTAAAAACTTTGCAGCGCTTAACGGTGTTATTTCAAGTTGAAATCCGCCAAGCGAGGACTACTTTTGTTTTACTTCTCTCATTGAGCGCGACTCGCTCAGTCTCCGCTGATAAACAAGAGGGATAAAATGAAGGTCGCTCTCATCAGTTCTCATCTTTTAACATGAAATGATTCTGCAACTCTTTTAACTCAAGAAGGAAACATCAAATACGTTGGGCCACCTGGTGTACGAAGTCTAACAACTAAAGTCAAAAAAAGAAACTTGTATGAAGTTGTACACAATAAGGGCATATTTGTGTTGCTATGTGGATTTTAAGCAAGGGGATTAACAGAAGTGACCAGTGAGAGCTACAGGCGACTAAAATTAGATTTATAAGATCAGGAAAACGGAACTAATTTACAACACAAATTAAATAATCAGATATGTTCCACTCACATGACTTTCTCTAGCTACTCTACAAACAAACTTCTTACGAAAGATAATCCTTCTTTCAACGCCACGCTAATCGAGATAAACATTAGCAGAATTGTATTTCTTAGTTCCTTATAAGTAGGATGAAATTAAGAGAATGCACCAGGCTAAAGCGATAGTCAAATGTTTTAAAACCGGTCGTTATGCGATTGGCATTGCAAATCACTTCTTTGCTTGGCCAGGAGTAGAACAAAAGAAAAA
This sequence comes from Hymenopus coronatus, assembly GCA_030762935.1. Lineage (NCBI taxonomy): Eukaryota > Metazoa > Arthropoda > Insecta > Mantodea > Hymenopodidae > Hymenopus > Hymenopus coronatus. The sequence continues at coordinate 96,658,913 of CM060891.1, read as the reverse complement.
CGGACAATTCCGTCTGAGAAAAGTATAAGTACTTCATAGCTGAAACTAATAAAAGGAATACCTCGAAAACGTTAAACACCAGAATACCACATAACTTGTGTATTTTAACAAGACCTACATTTTTTGTAGGTACAGTCAGTATTTGTCTATCTCTTACGGTTTACTAGTTATGCCAAATTAAGCATAATTCATCTAGAATAAACAGGTTTATAGAAGATATTCGCAGAAAACTATGTATATATATATATTATTTTTCATAGAAATGACTCTAATATGTGGTACTTTAATCAAAATAGTTACAGCCATTTTTAACAAAAACAATATTTTCGAACATTTTTCCATGTAAAGTGTAGTTAGCGGTGGAGGGATTTTCTTGAAAATCTTCGTTTCGCATCCTTGGAAGATACTAACATTAAATACCAAGTTTGGTATTGAACGGGTTTTTCGCTTTTGAGCTATGCTGTCCACACACACACACACACACACACACACACACACACACATCCACACACATGGACCTGTTTCTGAAGATGTTTTTTTTTGGATTCAAGGGGTCCTAAAACACGTATTTCCGGTGAAATCTCTACATTGAATTTTTGGGTGGAATACTTCTCTATCCCTATGTACATTGTACATAAGGGACTAGAGAAGGTAAAAATAGAGAAAATATCTATGAAAGGAAAAATTACAAATAAGAGTTATGAAAGCAGACACATAGCCCACAGATAATTGAATAAAAGTGTTTTACTATAGACGGGAAAACCAGGAACTAATGGACAGACATACATTTTGAAAGCGGAAAAGGCCAAATTGGCTAGTCCCTGAAGCGGAGAAAAAGAACAGGAAAAGTCCTTGACATCTATTTATATATCGTAAATAGCGTACACGAGGTAAACGTGCCTAAATAGTTAACACAGTCAATAGTGGGAACCAATATTTCGATAGTTTGGTTTGTTCAACTTTTCAGGATTTTGGTTGAACATTCGAAATTTAATTTTTGATTTTCTCCAAAATTTTCTTACTGGGGATTATTTACGACTGCTTTTCAGCTAATATAATTTTTAAAGGTAGTATAGTGACAGTTAAACTACAAATGCACTACTTATTTACAGGTTATTACATCCTAAATAAAATTATATTTCCTCATAATTAAGTTTCTTACAGAAATTTAAAATGCTCTTCAAAATTGACCTTCATTTAAACATTCTTAAATATCTATCTATATACTAGCTTGCATTTAATGTTGTTCAAAAATACTGTTTTGGATATGAAAATATTTGAATTACTATATTTCCATATAGTAATGCAAATATTTGCATGTAGAGCTCAAATAAAGTAAAAAAGTGTTTAAACAAATTTATGTATTCCATTCACATGACGTTCTCTACATCTTTGCACAGATTATTGTTAAAAAGCTTCTATTTACTTCATGCTAATCGAGAAAAATTAGCAGAAATAGTCTTATTAGTTGCTTCCTTGTAAGTAGAAGCGAAATAAGGGAGCACCATAGGTTAAAGGATATTCAAAGGCTAGGTGCTATGTGACAGAAGTTCCTTTATTTGTATGGACATGAGTTGACAAATTCCTGAATGAGAAATGTATAAGTTTTTCAAAGCTGAAATCAATAACAATGAATATCTCAAAAACAATAAACTCCACAAAAAATGTATATAACATAAATTGTGTGTTTTTTGTGGTAAGTTTTTGTCCATCTTTTACTGTTTAGCAGTTATGGAAAATTAAGTAAAATTTATCCAGAATAAAGTAATCTTCAGAGGCTTTACACAGAAAATTCAAGATATACATTTTATTTGTGATGTAAATATCTTTATTATACTATAGTTTAATCAAAATCCTTAGAGCAATTTTTAAGAAAATTAAACATTTCGAAAAAAGTGTCATGTAAAGGGTAGTTGGGGTGGGGGGATCTTCTTAAAAATCTTCGTGTCGTATCCTTCGAAGATGCCAAAACTAAATATCAAGTTTGGTTTTTAACGATCTTTTCGTTTCTGAGCTATGCTGCCCACAGACACAAACACATACACACATGCACACACACAGACACACACGGACATTTTTCTAAAAATGCTTTTTATGGATTCAGGGGGTCCCAAAACATGTATTTCCGGTGAAATCTTGGTATCGATTTTGGGTGCATTACAATACCTTCTCTATACACTACGTGTAGAGAAAGTAAACATTGTAGATATGCATATTTTTACTATGTAAAATCCTACAATGAATGATATAGATAGTATGATATAGTGCGGCTGGGGAACACGCGGTGCTGGCAGAAACAGTATAACTATGACGTGTGACGTAGCCTCTGGCGCCCGTTTCGAAACGTGTAGCAGTGTGCATTGCCTGGCCTAGTTCACCTGGGTTTTCTTTTCTTTTTTTTTTTCCTTTTATCCATCTTTCCTTTTTTTTTTTTTTTTGTATTTCTCCCTATTTTTCTGTTGTTTTCCTATTTGTTTCCTTTTTTACTTTCTCGGTCCCGTATGTACAATGAGAAGTATTGTATTCCACCCAAAAATTCGATATCAAGATTTCACTGGAAATACATGTTTTAGAGCCTCCTGAATCAAAAAAAAAAAAAAAAAAAAAAAAAAAGCATTTTCAGAAACAGGTCCGTGTGTGTGTCTCTGTCTGTATTGCTGTGGACAGCATAGCTCAAAAACGAAAAGACTGCTAAATACTAAACTTGGTATTTAAATAAGGTATCTTCCAAGAATTTGACACGAAGATTTTTAAAAAAATCCCCAATCCCTAACTACCCTTTACATGTAAAATTTTTCAAAATGTTTGTTTTTCTTAAAAATGGCTGTAACGAATTTGATTAAAATATCACATATTAAAGCCGATTCTATCATATATAAAATATATATATATCTTGAATTTTCTGGGAATAACTTCTAAAGACTTGTTTATTCTGGATAAATTTTGTTTAATTTGGCACATCTAGTAAACCGTAAGAGATAGACAAAAACTTACTCTACAAAAAATGTAGATCTTGTTAAAATACACAAGATGGGTCATATTCATTTTTTTAGCGGAGCTTATTGTTTTCGAGGTACCTATTCCTTTTTATTAGTTTCAATTGTGAAGTACTTACACTTTTCTCAGACGGAAGCGTCCGTTTTTCTTTTGTTCTACTCTTTGCCAGGCAAATAAGCAATTTGCATGCACGGTCATGGAGACCGGCAACTAGTAGATAAACCAGTGAACACTAAAAGAATTGGCAGATTGAAAAATGTCCAAAACACGAAAGGATGTGTGTTTGACATTGAAAAACCTTGTGACTGATTCAAACATATTTTGAGAGACCGGAGAAAAGCCTTTTCTTTCAACACAGTAAAGATGCATCTTTTAATTTACTGCAACGAATTCTGATGAGTTTGGTTGACTTATGTTCATTGTCTTTGCAAAGCCTTGCTTCATCATTATCCTGATTTTTTTTTTGTATCAAGCTTTAAATTGTATTTGCAAAAGTGCAAGGTGTTTTTATTTACCAATCACATTATTGTAATAATCTATGAATTAGATATGCATATAATGTTAATACATGTAGTGAGGTACTTTTGAAACGGATTATACTTCAACGTGTGCATGTTTACGCTACAAGCTGAGCTCTAGTGCTGACCACATGGTCGCTCATCCCACCTACCGTGTCACAAACAAACTATTAAAAGCTCTGTAAGCTAGAACAAACATTAAGACGCAAGTGATTTTAACCCGTCATTCTTAGTTTTGTTGTTATTATTATAAAGGAAGAAAATAAATTACCTGTTCGACGTCACAGAATAGAGAGTATACAGAAAGGAAACTCGACTGATATCCGTACGCCAACATTCAGTGCGCATGCGCGAATTCTGCCATATTGGGACGGAGTAAACAGCGGTATTGCTGAAGCTAGGCAGCTCATAATATACAGTTTATTAAGGTTATTAATTGCGTGCTTATATTCTTCCTAACAGTTTTGTTATACACTGTACAAGTTACAATATTTATTTACTGTTAAAGGTTTACTGCTCTTATAATGAGCAGTACTAAGAGAAAAGACGTTCATTGGTGCCCAGCATCTAACTGCAGAAATAATCTTATTATTCCTTCCTTGTTAGTAGAAGCGAAATAAGGTAGTAAAATTGGTTAAAGTGATAGTCAAAAGCTGGTTGCAATGTGACTGAAGTTCCTTTGTTTGTATGGACACGAGTTCACAAATTCCTGAATGAGAAAAATAAGTTTTTTAAAGGTGACAAAAATCTGCACATTGTGCAGTTTTTATTTAAATATTTGCCATCCTTTTTATTTTCTCTACACGTACTATATGCATAATGTATAGAGAAAGTATTGCACTCCATCCAAAAATTCGATACCCAGATGTCACCGGGAATATATGTTATAGGGTCCCATGTATCCAAAAAAAGGTCCGTATGTGTATGTCCGTGTGTCTATGATAAGGATAACTCAAAAACAAAAGTGTATAAAATACCAAACTTGGTATTTAAGTTCAGTATCTTCCAAGGATACGACACGAAGATTTTGAGAAAAATCCCCCCCTCCAAAACACCCTTTACATGGAACTTTTTTCGAAAATTTTGATTTTCTCAAAAATGGCTCTGGTGATTTTCATTAAAATATTGTATATTAAAGATATTTACCTAACAAATAAAATGTATATCTTAAATTTTCTGGGAATAATCTCTGAAGATTACTTTAGTCTGGATGAATTTTAAGGAAGTTTGCATAACTGCTAAACCGTAAGAGATGGACAAAAATTGACCACGCAAAAAATGAAGAGCACGCTAAAACACACAATCTATGTTATATACATTTTTTTTGTGCAGTTGACTTTTTATTTATTTATTTATTTATTTATTTATTTTTTATTTTCCCTGTTTTATTTCACCTTTAAAAAACGTATACTTTTCCCATACAGGAATTTGTCAACTCCTGACCATATAAACAAAGGACCTTCAGTCGCATAGAAACCAGCTTTTGACTATCAATTTATCCTATGTTACTCCCTTATTTCGCTTCCATTTACAAGGAAGCAAATAAGACTATTTCTGCTAATTTGTTCTCGATTAGCATGAAGTAAATAGAAGCATAATCTTTTTAACAATAATGTGTTGTAGAGATGTAGAGAAAGTTATGTGAATGGAACACATCAGATTTTCTTACTTTCTGTACACCTACTATGTACATAGTGTATAGAGAAGTTAGTGCGTGCCACCCAAAAATTTGATACCGAGATTTCAAGTTTTTAGGTCTCCTGTACCCAAAAAAATTTTTAGAAAAAGGTCCCTGTGGGTGTGTGTTGTGCGTGTGTGTGTGTGTTCAAGTGCCTGTGAACACGATGACTCAAAATCGAAAAGTGGTAAGATACCAAATTTGGTATTAAGTTTAGCATTTTCCAAGGATGCGACACGACGATTTTGAGGAAAAAAAGCACCCAAAACCACCGTTTACATGGAAAAAATGTCGAAAGTTTTGATTTTCACAAAAATGGTTCTAACTATTTTGATTAAAATACCGTATATTAAAGATATTCATATGAAGAATAAAATGTATATCTTGTATTTTCTGGGAATAGCCTATAAAACCTCTCTATTCTGAATTTTGTGTAACTGGTAAACAACTTCCACACAAAAAATATGGATCATGTTATTACATACAATTTATGTCAAATACGTTTTTTTTTTTTTTTTTTGGTTCAATTGTTCATATCTGAGATATTCCTTTTTATTTGTTTCAGATTTAAAATACTTAAACTTTTCTCACACGGAAGGTTGTAAATTCCTGGCCCAGTATAGAAACTTATTTCATCCACATGACAATCAGTTTTTAAAAGATTTGACTATCATTTTAGCCTAGTGTATTCCCTTAGTTTCCCTCAACTTACAAGGAAGCAAGTAATTAATAAATTTCTGCTAATGTTTATCTCGATTATTATAAAGCGGATAGAAGAACATGCATTTTAATAAGAATTTGTTATAGTGATGTAGAGAAAGTCATACGAATGGAACACGTCATATTTTTCATGTTCGTGCAAATATAATGGGATTTCATAGCATCACACAGCGGCTAGCATCGAAAAAATTTTACTATCGCTTATAGCTATAACGAAATGCGCAATTAAAATGTATCTGTATTAATAAGAAACAAAACAAAAAATAAGCTGCCGTATAAATAGTTTATAGGAGAGCAAGCAGAGAAGCTCATGTGTATGCCACACATCAGATTTTTATTACATATGTTGGTGGTTTATTATTTTAAACGTTATAATTTGCTTAAAATCGTATGTAACAAAAGCATTACATTTTATTTGTCAGGTAAATATCTTTAATATAGGAAATTTATTCAGAATCGTTAGAGCCATTTTTGAGAAAATCAAAATTTTCGAAAAAAGTTCCATGTAAAGGGTAGTTTGAGGTGGGGGAGATTTTTCTCAAAATCTTGGTGTCGCATCCCTGGAAGACCAGCCTTAAATACCAAGTTTGGTATTTTACCGACTTTTCGTTTTTGAGTTATCGTGTTCACAGCCACACGGACACATGGACACACTGACACACAGACACACGGACACACGGACACACATACACACACACACACACACACGGACCTTTTTGTGAAAATGCTTTTTTTGGATATTGGGGACCCTAAAATATATAATTCCGGTGAAATCTCGGTATCGAATTTTAGGGTGGAGTGTAATACCTTCTCTATACACTATGTACACGGTGCGTATAGAGAAAGAAAAATAAAAAAATAAAAAATCTAATGTGTTCCATTCACATGACTTTCTCCACATCTCTGTTAAAAATGATGGTTAGAAAGCTTATGCTTTAATTTACCTCATGCTAATCGAGAAAAAATTGGCAGAAATAGTGTTATTACTTGCTGCCTTGTAATAGAAGTGTAATAAGGGAGTGCCATGGGTTAAAACGATACTTGCTATTCGACTGAAGTCCTTTATTTGCATGGACAGGAGTATGAGACAAGTATAACTTTTTCAAAACTGAAACCAAAAACAAGGAATATTTAAAAAACGATCAACTCCATGAAAAAAATCTGATGTCTACCATTCACATGCCTTTCTCTATATCCCTGCAACAAATTACTCTTAAAAAGCTTATACTTCTATTTTCTTTCTGCTAATCAGAATAAATAAGCAGAGATAGTCTTATTACTCGCTTCCTTGTAAGTAGAAGCGAAATAAGGGACAACCATAGGTGAAAGTGATAGTCAAAAGCTGGTTGTTATATCAATGAAGTTCCTTTGTTTATATGGATAGTAGTTGACAAGTTCCTGTATGAGAAAGGTATACGTTTTTCATAGCAGAAACCAAAAATAAGGAATGTCTAAAAAACGACGATCTCCACGAAAAAAATGTATATAATATAAATTGTGTGTTTTAATGTGCTCTACATTTGTTGTTTAGTAAGTTTTTGTCCATTTCTTACGATTTAGCAGCTATTCAAAATTCAGTAAAATTCGTCCAGAGTAAACTACTCTTCGGAATCTAATCGCAGAAAATTCAAGATACACATTTTATTTGTCACGTAAATATCTTTAATATACGACATATTATATCAAAATCGTTAGAGCCATTTTTAAGAAAATAAAAACTTTCGAAAAATGTTCCATATTAAGGGTAGTTGAGGGTGGGGTGATTTTCTTGAAAATCTTCGTGTCGCATCCTTGGAAGATACCAAACTTAAATACCAAGTTTGGTATTAAAAGGTCTTTACGTTTTTTAGGTATGCTGTCCACACACACACACACACACACACACACACACACACACACACACACACACACAGGCACGCACACACTGCTCTTTTTCTGAAAATGCTTTTCCTTTTTTGGATTCAGAGGTACCCAAAACATGTATTTTCGGTGAAATATTGGTATCGAATTTTTGGTTGAAATGCAATACCTTCTCTATACAGTATGTACATAGTACGAGTAGAGAAAGTAATTACATACAAATACAAAGATTAGTTCATAACAAAATATTGGATATGAATAATTGAATACAAAAAAATCTCATGTGTACCAATCACATGAGTTTCTCTACATCTCCGCTACAAATTATTCTTAAAAAGCTTATACTTCTATTTACTTTATGCTAATCAGAAAAAAATACCATAAATAGTCTAATCACTTGCTTCCTTGTAAATAGAAGCGAAATACGGGAGTATCATAGGTTAAAGTGATAGCCCAAAGCTGGTTGCTATGCCACTGAAGTTCCTTTGTTGTATGGACAGCAGTTGACAAATTTCTGTATGAGAAAAGCATAAGGTTTTCATAGCAGAAACCAAAGCAAGGAATGTCTCAGAAATGACAATCTCCACGAAAAGGATATATATAGCATAAATTGTATGTTTGAACGTCCTCTACATTTCTTGTGTAGTAAGCTTTTGTCTATCTCTTACGGTTTAACAGTTATTCAAAGTTCCGTAAATTTCATCCAGAATAAACTACTCTTCAGAGGCTATTCCCAAGATATACATTTTATATGTCACATAAATATCTTTAATATACGATATTTTAATTAAAATCGTTACAGCCATTTTTGAGAGAATCGAAATTTTCGAAAAAATTTCCATGTAAACGGAAGTTTAGGGCGCAGGGATTTTTCTCAGAATCTTCGTGTCGCATCCCTGGAATATACTTAACTTAAATACCAAGTTTGGTATTTTACCGACTTTTCGTTTTTGAGTTATCGTGTTGACGGACACAAGGACACACACACACACACACACACACACACACACACACACACACACGGATCTTTTCGTGATAATGCTTTTTTTGGATATTGGGGACCCTAAAACATATATTTCCGGTGAAATTTAGATATCGAATTTTTGGGTGGAGTGTAATACTTTCTCTATACAATATGAACATAGCACGTATAGAGAAAGTAAAAAACATAATGTAACATACTGACTGAATCATAATGTACTACTGTTAATTAATAATCCAAAACTATTAAGAATTAAGGAAAAAATCTGATGTGTACCATTCACATGACTTTCTCTGCAATTCTGCTACAAATTAATTATTCTTAAAAAGGTTATACTTCTCTTTACTTCATTCTAATCAGAAAAAATCTGATGTGTTCCATTCACATGACTTTCTCTATATATCTCCAACAAATTATTGTTACAAAGCTCATGCTACTATTTACTCCATGATAATCGAGAAAATATGTTAGCAGAAATAGTCTTAAAGCTTGCTTAATTGTAAGTAGAAACGAAATAAGGGAACTCAATAAGTTAAAGTGAAAGGTAAAAGCTGGTTGCTATGTGACTGAAGTTCCTTTGTTTGTATGGACAGGGGTTGACAAATTCCTGTTTGAGAAAAGTATGTTTATGAAAGTTGAAACCAAAAACAAGGAATATCTCAAAAACGACCAACTCTGCGAAAAAATGTACATAATATAAATTGTGTATTTTAATGTGCTTTACATTTTTTGAGTGGTAAGTTTTTTATCTATTTCCTATGGATAAGTAGTTATGCAAAATTCCGTAAAATTCATTCAGGATAAAGTAGTCTTCACAGACTATTCCCAGAACATTCGAAATATACATTTTATTTGTGAGGTAAATGTGTTTACTATACGATATTTTAATCAAAATCGCTAGAGCCATTTTTCAGAAAATCAAAATTTTCGAAAAACGTTCTATGTATAGGGCAGTTTAGGAGGGATGACTTTTCTCAAAATCTTCGTGTCGCATCCCTGGACGATACTAAACTTAAATGCCAAGCTTGGTGTTTTACCGACTTTTCGTTTTCGATTTATCGTGTGCACAGACCCACGGACACACTGACACACAAAGACCTTTTTCAAAAATACTTTTTGTGAATATAAGGGACACTAAAACATATATTTCCGGTGAAATCTCGGTATCGAATTTTGTGGTGAAGTGCAATACCTTATCTATTCACTATGTACATAGTACGTGTAGACAAAGTAAAAATTAGCAGACATAGTCTTATTACTTGCTTCCTTGTAAGTAGAGGGGAAATAAGGGAATTCAATAGGTTAACGTGATAATCAAAAGCTGGCTGCTATGTGACTGAAGTTCCTTTGTTTGTATGGACAGCAGTAACAAATTCTTGTATGAGAAAAGTATACGTTTTTGAAAGCAGAAACCAAAAACAAAGATTGTCTCAAAAAGGATGAACCCCACGAAAAAAAATGTATACCACATAAACTGTGTGTTTTAATGTGCTCTACATTTTTCGTTTAGTAAGTTTTTGTCCCTCTCTTACGGTTTAGCAGTTATTCAAAAGTCCATAAAATTTATCCAGAATAAAGTATTCTTCAGAGGCTATTCCCAGAAAATTGAAGATATATACATTTTATTAGTCAGTCAAATAGCTTTAATATACGATATTTTAGTCGTAATCGTTAGAGCCATTTTCAGAGGTACCTTGTACGCTGTAATATGTCCCTTCGTTTGTCGTGCTATACTCTATAATGGTTGATAAATTAGCCAGTTGCGTACTGACACTACAGAAACTTTTAGCCGTTACTTCGAAATTTCAATATATAGGCCATAAATCTCCTATCTGAAATTACTTATTTAAGTAATCTACATATTCTGTGAAAATATTTCGGTATAGTTCATTGCTGTATATGAATAGGACGAAGAAGGGATATAGAACTCTCGGAGGAATTCTGCATTGTTGAATCGTTGTCTTCCACTAATATGGTTATGTTGAAAATAAGCGTTGAGTGCAGCTTTTCAGGAGAACATTGTTGAATCGTTGTCTTCCACTAATATGGTTATGTTGAAGATAAGCGTTGAGTGCAGCTTTTCTGGAGAACATTGTTGAATCGTTGTCTTCCACTAATATCGTTATGCTGAAAATAAGTGTTGAGTGCAGCTTTTCTGGAGAACATTGTTGAATCGTTGTCTTCCACTAATATCGTTATGTTGAAAATAAGCGTTGAGTCCAGCTTTTCAGGAGGACATTGTTGAATCGTTGTCTTCCACTAATATCGTTATGTTGAAAATAAGCGTTGAGTGCAGCTTTTCAGGAGAACATTGTTGAATCGTTGTCTTCCACTAATATGGTTATGTTGAAAATAAGCGTTGAGTGCAGCTTTTCAGGAGAACATTGTTGAATCGTTGTCTTCCACTAATATCGTTATGCTGAAAATAAGTGTTGAGTGCAGCTTTTCTGGAGAACATTGTTGAATCGTTGTCTTCCACTAATATCGTTATGTTGAAAATAAGCGTTGAGTGCAGCTTTTCAGGAGAACATTGTTGAATCGTTGTCTTCCACTAATATCGTTACGTTGAAGATAAGCGTTGAGTGCAGCTTTTCAGGAGAACATTGTTGAATCGTTTTCTTCTACTAATATCGTTGTGTTGAAAATAAGTGTTGAGTCCAGCTTTTCAGGAGAACATTGTTGAATCGTTGTCTTCCACTAATATCGTTATGTTGAAGATAAGCGTTGAGTGCAGCTTTTCAGGAGAACATTGTTGAATCGTTGTCTTCCACTAATATCGTTATGTTGAAGATAAGCGTTGAGTGCAGCTTTTCAGGAGAACATTGTTGAATCGTTGTCTTCCACTAATATCGTTATGTTGAAGATAAGCGTTGAGTGCAGCTTTTCAGGAGAACATTGTTGAATCGTTGTCTTCCACTAATATCGTTATGTTGAAGATAAGCGTTGAGTGCAGCTTTTCAGGAGAACACTCTGGAACAAATAAACATGTCTTTTTAGAGTGGTTTGCTACAAGAGCAATATAACAATGTACCCTCCAAGTTAACTTGAAAAACAAACCTGAGCTGTGAGGTATGAAGCATTCTTGAAATTTTGAAAGGGTGTCGCATCAGTTTCCCCACCCCAATATACATAAACGTGACAGCCAGACATTTCCGGAGTGAAGTCGACAACGCACACCGTCGCCTTTAACACCAATACTTCCAAATGAACTATGGCCTGCCAACGTGTTTTATGCATTGTATTGGAAATCCTCATTAATGCTCTTCAAAACCATTCAATGTAGATAACGTCGTAGCACGTTAAAGATTCCGTGAAATGAAATTAGGGTCTTACAAATACGATCCTCGATTATCTTATTACAAAATTGTAACTACAAAACTGAATACAATACACAGGATCAGTCTCGTTTGTAAATCTTTGATATTGAAAACTTTTGGAAAAAATCTGATGTGATCCACTCACATAACTTTCTGTACATCTCTGTAACAAATTATTCTTCTATTTACTTCATGATAAAGGAGAAAAAATTGGCTGAAAGAGTCGTATTACTTGCTTCCTTGTAAGTAGAAGCGAAATAAGGGAGTACCATAGGTTAAAGTGATAATCAAAAGCTGGTTACTAAGTGACTGAAGTTCCTTTGTTTATATGGACACGACTTGAAAAATTCCTGTATGAAAAAAGTATGTTTTTTAAAGCTAAAACTGAAAACAAGGAATATCTAAAAAAAACGATACACTCCACGAACAAAATGTATATTACATAAATTGTGTGTTTTAAAGTGCTCTACATTTTTGTGTGGTAAATTTTTGTCCATCTCTTACGGTTTAACAGTTATACAAACTTCCGTAAAATTCATCCAGAATAAAGTAGTCTTAGAGGTTATTCCCAGAAAATTCAAGATATACATTTTATTTGACAGGTAAATATCTTTAATATACGGTATTTTAATCAAAATGGTTAGAGTAATTTTTAAGAAAATAAAAATTTTCGAAAAAAGTTGCTTGTAAAGGGTAGTTTAGGGTGGGGGGCTTTTTCTCGAAATCTTCGTGTCGCATCCCTGGAAGATGAAAAACTGAAATGCCAAGTTGGTATTTTACCGACTTTTCGTTTTTGAGTTATCGTATTCACGGACACACGGACACACAGGGGTTTTTCTGAAAATGTTCCCTTTTTGGACAAAGGGGACCTTAAAACATATATTTCCAGTGAAATCTAGGTATCAAATTTTTGGGTGGAGTGCAATACCTTGTCTATACACTACATAGTACGTATAGAGAAAGTAAAAATAGAAAGGTATGTTTCTCAAGTGACGAGGTGCTATAGAATTTCTTAGCGAATAATTTATAAATATACAGGATGTTTCAAAAATACGGGGCATAATTTCAGGTATGTATTTCCAACATGAAGACAATCAAAATAGTTCATTATAACATGTGTCCGGAAATACTTCATTTCCGAGTTATGGCCTTTTCAACATTGAAAGTCCCACCTGTAGACAATCAAATTAGTTCATGTCCGGAAGTGCTTCATTTCCGAGTTATGGCCTTCACAACATTGGAATTCACTGGAACGTTTTTCTTTCCGGAGGTCTTTGCCGTCAAAAGAGACATTAGGAGGGCGCTCTGATAGTTCATTCTGAGGAAGGTTACATTGAGTGTTCTTTAGGCGTTAAGACTGTGCAACATGTATTCAAATTAAGAGCTGGCAGAGATACACTTCATGTACGGTAAGGCGGACGGCAATGCTGCGCTGGCTCGTCGTTTGTACCAGGAGAGGTACCCACAGCGACAATGTCCAGATCGGAAGACATTTACGTCTCCATTCCCGTCTGTGCGAGTATGGAACATTCACCTCTCCTGGTTTGGGAAGGGGCGACCAAGATCTACAACTCCAGAAGTGCAGGAGGAGATTCTGGAGGCTGTGGACAGGACTCCTTCTATCTGCACACTACGGTTAGCGTTGCAAGTCAATGTTCCTCATACGACTGTCCGGAGACTGTTGAACGAGTATCAATTGTATCCTTATCATTTGCAAAGTGTACAGGCCCTGTCACCAGCAGATTACCCTGCACGAGTTAGGTTCTGTCAGTGGTTCTTGCAGCAGTGTGGTGTAAATCCGAACTTTTCTACCGTCGTATTATTTACAGATGAAGCACAGTTCACAAGAGATGGCATAACAAATTTCCACAATCAGCATGTATGGTCGCATGAAAACCCACGTGCAACTGTTTTATCTCATCACCAGGTGCGGTTCTCCCTCAACATGTGGGCCAGTATCATTGGTGATCGATTAGTTGGACCCCATGTACTTGTAAACAGACTTACGGGGCAGGCGTACACAAACTTCCTGGAAAACACCATACCTGACGTTTTCGAAGACACTCCACTGATCAATCATCAACACATTCACTTCTTGCATGATGGCGCTCCAGCACACTTCAGTCTTACGGCTCGCCGGTACTTGGATCGAAGGTTTCCTGATCGATGAATAGGTAAAGGTGGCCCAATTGCTTGGCCTCCACGCTCACCTGATCTGAACCCTCTCGAATTCTACTTGTGGGGCCATTTAAAATCATTGGTTTATTCGTCTCCGGCGCCGGATTTGGAATCCCTTTGGAATCGAATTGTGGCAAGTTGTGAGGACATACGCAATACTCCTGGAGTTTGGGATCGTGTTCGCAGGTCAATGAGACATCGATGTGAGGTCTGTATTCAAGCAGGAGGTGGACATTTTGAACATCTTCTGTAATGACAACAACCTGCGGAAAGAAAAACGTTCCAGTGAATTTCAATGTTGTGAAGGCCATAACTCGAAAATGAAGCATTTCCGGACGCATGTTATAATGAACTAATTTGATTATCTACGTGTGGGAAATACATACCTGAAATTATGCCCCGTATTTTTGAAACATCCTGTATAGCCGGGGGGGACTCGAGGCGCTGACCACGTCTCACCCTCTAATACTGCACCCCATCCATAACGTCTGTAGTGGACCGAGATGGGGGACGCAGCGGCCGGGCGGTAGGCCAAGATTCTCCGTGAGCTGTCGTGCCATGGATTTGTTTATTATTATTATTATTATTATTATAATATAAAATAATAATCAAAATATTTAATTCTGTTCTTAAACTCAAAGCCATTTGCACTGCCCGAAGAAAAGCCAACGACATAATGCCTCGTTGTTTGAATCCTAGCTAACCCCTTAGAATCGTAGTTCAAAGCACATAAATGTTTTGAAGAAACCTAATTGATTTATTAAATTAATCTACGCAGGCGTTTGACAAACATTTATAGCTTTGAATACTAGCGCTATGTAGATTTGAAAATAATTTATTGTGAAAGGTTTATCTTGTAAACTAAGTGCATTAATGTTGGTCAAACTGTATGCCTCTTTAGAAAGACAACAAAATTAATAAATCTAAACAATCTAACTTTCAGAGAGTGGTGAGATCCTATTTTTTTCATTCTCTTTTTTATAATGTTTAACGCCCATTTTACTATTATGGCACCGCAGGTGATGACACTCGTACTTGGAATGAAGATGGAGCACCGGTGGAATGCGATAGCGGGGAAAACCGAAGAACCCGGAGTAAATCAGTCCCTGCTCCGCTTTGTCCACCACAAATCCCACATGCGATCGCTTAGGACCCAAGCCTTGGTGAGTGGGATCTTACTAGCGTGGGATTCGATGACCAGCGCTTTACCCACTCAGCCACCAGTTTGTTACAGTATAGCGCTCTATGTAACTGCGTATGATATGAAATCAACCAGACGATTATCAGTGCCAAAATTGTAAGTCCAATCATTTTAAATATGGTTTTGATTTTACACAATTCAGGTTTCCTTCGAATCCTGGCATACAAATGGGGGATTCTGAATAGAGATAGTACACGCACGTTCTCTTGTACTACAGCCAGCGATCCAGAAAGAAATGGCACATCTTTGACAATACGTTCCCTTTCTCACAGTGTTTCTCTGGGACCCCTTTAGAATCCTCCGAATTTGCAATTAAATTCTGGCACACTCTGTATGTATCTATTTCAAATAAAATATAAATCCAAAATGTGTAAGTTGTTTATTCTCAGAAGGTTATTTTCATGATAAGTTAGAAAAACGTAATAATGCGTATTTACTGTTCGTGCCTCATTCCAGCGATAATAGTCTTATTACTTGCTTCCTTGAAAGTAGAAGCGAAATAGTGGAGTACCATAGGTTAAAGTGATAGTCAAAAGCTGCTTTCTACGTGACTGAAGTTCCTTTATTTGTATGCACAAAAGTTGAGAAATTCCTGTATGAGAAAATTTTATGTTTTTCAAAGCTGAAACCGAAAAACAGGAATATCTCAAAAACGAACAGCTCCACAAGAAAAATGTACATGACAAAGTGTGTGTTTTATTCTGCTCTACATTTTTTTGTGTAGTGAGTTTTTGTCTATCTCTTGGTTTACAAATTATACAAAATTCAATAAAAATTATCCATAATAAAGAGGTCTTTAGTCTATCTCTTGGTTTACCAATTACACAAAATTCAATAAAAATTATCCATAATAAAGAGGTCTTTAGTCTATCTCT
The DNA here is from genome assembly GCA_030762935.1 of Hymenopus coronatus. Classification (NCBI taxonomy): domain Eukaryota; kingdom Metazoa; phylum Arthropoda; class Insecta; order Mantodea; family Hymenopodidae; genus Hymenopus; species Hymenopus coronatus. Next base: position 96,642,587 of record CM060891.1, on the reverse strand, counting down.
TGATTAACCAATTACACAAAATTCAATAAAAATTATCCATAATAAAGAGGTCTTTAATCTATCTCTTACGGTTTACCAATTACACAAAATTCAATAAAAATCATCCATAATAAAGAGGTCTTTAGAGACTATTCCCAGAAAATTCAAGATATACATTTTATTTGGCAAGTAAATATCTTAAACATAAATCATTACAGCCATTTTTAAGAAAATCATAATTTTAGAATTTTTTCCAAGTAAAGGATAGTTGGGGGAGGGGGGATTTTCTTGAAAATCCTTGTGTCGTATCCTAGGAAGATACCAAACTTAAATACCAAGTTTGGTTTTTAACGGTCTTTTCGTTTTTGAGCTATGCTGCCCACAGGCACACACACAGACAGACAGATAGACAGACACTCATATGGACATTTTTTTTAAAAAAATGCTTTTTTTGGATTCAGGGGTCTCAAAAATGTATTTCCGGTGAAATCTCGGTATCAAATTTTTGGGTGCATTACAACACCTTCTGTATACACTATCCACATGGGACGAGAAAGTAAAGTAAAAACAGATACACATCGCATCCATCGAAGGCCTCAACATTCTTCTAACGCTACAGTTTTCATTAGTCGCGCGTCCACAATTGTCAATTTTACATAATAATTGGTAACATTAAGCATCTTATATGAAAGATCCTTAAAACTGTTGTGATATATTTCTGCTAATCTTTCACAATTTTTAACATATTAGTATTTTTAAGTTAATTTTCTGTTAAACTTTTATTACGAAATTCCTTGAGGTATATACTGTAAAACTGATTTGTTCTTCGCTGTTTAATGAAACTTAAAGTGCGGAACATTTTAAAATCAATGTTAGATTATTAGAGCAATGTGCGGTATTGAAGAATCCATCATGTTTGAGTATAAATTAGAGTATTTTAACAGTTATTGAACAAATTCCATAGCAATTCAGCATAAAGTCCAATGAACGGATTTTTTCCCCTTTCTTTTTATTTTCACTAAAACAAAAAATTGTGTGCAGAGCCAAATAAAACCACACTGCAGCAAAGGTTTAAAACTGACGGAAAAGGTAGGATATGATTTTTTGGAGACACAAAATGATGATAAATATTTAATGATAATGATAACAATTAGCTTTTATCAAAAAACTGATTTTATTACTTTCTCTACACGTACTGTGTGCATAGTGTATAGATAGAGAAGGTATTGCACCTCAAAAATTCGATAAAATATATATCTTGATATTTTTTGGGACTAGCCTCTGATGACTACTTTATTCTGGATGAATTTTAGGGAATTTTGCATAACTGCTAAATCGTAATAGATGGACAAAAACGTGCCACACAAAACATGTAGAGCACGTTAAAGCACACAATTTGTGTTATTTACATTTTTTTCGTGTAGTTGATCGTTTTTGCGTCATTCCTTGTTTTTGATTTCAGCTTTAAAAAACGTAAACTTCTGTTATACAGGCATTTGTCAACTCCTCTCCATACAAACAAAGAAACTTCAGTCACGTAGCAACCAGCTTTTGACTTTCACTTTAACCTATGATATTCCCTTGTAACAAGACTAGTTCTGGTAATTTGTTCTCAATTAGCATGAAGTAAATAGTAACGTAAGTATTTTAACAATAATTTGTTACAGGGATGTAGAGGAAGTCATCACATCAGATTTTTTTAATAAATTGTAATAATAATGTCCCTATTTTTGTATTAGCAAGGTAACCCAGTTACAACTAACCCTGACAGGGAAGACGTGCTGAGCTGTTTTGCAGCATGTCCCACACGTCCCGCAGTTGATGACGGCTGTGAAGGGGATGCGCAATAACATTTGTCCAGCAAGTTGGCTTCATGACAGAGCCTTAAGTGTCGCCACGAGGCCCAAAGTCGGCGACTGTGAAGGGGATGCCCAATAACATTTGTCCAGCATGTTGGCTTCATGACAGAGCCTTAAGTGTCGCCACGAGGCCCAAAGTCGGCGACTGTGAAGGGGATGCCCAATAACATTTGTCCAGCATGTTGGCTTCATGACAGAGCCTTAAGTGTCGCCACGAGGCCCAAAGTCGGTGGCTGTGAAGGGGATGCGCAATAACATTTGTCCAGCATGTTGGCTTCAGTGACAGAGCCTTAAGTGTCGCCACGAGGCCCAAAGTCGGCGACTGTGAAGGGGATGGGCAATAACACTTTTCCAGCATGTTGGCTTCAGTGACAGAGCCGTAAGTGTCGCCACGAGGCCCAAAGTCGGCGACTGTGAAGGGGATGCGCAATAACATTTGTCCAGCAAGTTGGCTTCATGACAGAGCCTTAAGTGTCGCCACGAGGCCCAAAGTCGGCGACTGTGAAGGGGATGCCCAATAACATTTGTCCAGCATGTTGGCTTCATGACAGAGCCTTAAGTGTCGCCACGAGGCCCAAAGTCGGCGACTGTGAAGGGGATGCCCAATAACATTTGTCCAGCATGTTGGCTTCATGACAGAGCCTTAAGTGTCGCCACGAGGCCCAAAGTCGGTGGCTGTGAAGGGGATGCGCAATAACATTTCTCCAGCAAGTTGGCTTCATGACAGAGCCTTAAGTGTCGCCACGAGGCCCAAAGTCGGCGACTGTGAAGGGGATGGGCAATAACATTTGTCCAGCATGTTGGCTTCAGTGACAGAGCCTTAAGTGTCGCCACGAGGCCCAAAGTCGGCGACTGTGAAGGGGATGGGCAATAACACTTTTCCAGCATGTTGGCTTCAGTGACAGAGCCGTAAGTGTCGCCACGAGGCCCAAAGTCGGCGACTGTGATGGGGATGCCCAATAACATTTCTCCAGCATGTTGGCTTCAGTGACAGAGCCTTAATTGTCGCCACGAGGCCCAAAGTCGGTGGCTGTGATGGGGATGCCCAATAACATTTCTCCAGCATGTTGGCTTCATGACAGAGCCTTAAGTGTCACCACGAGGCCCAAAGTCGGTGGCTGTGAAGGGGATGCGCAATAACATTTCTCCAGCGTGTTGGCTTCAGTGACAGAGCCTTAAATGTCGCTACGAGGCCCAAAGTCGGTGGCTGTGATGGGGATGCGCAATAACATTTCTGAAGCATGTTGGCTTCATGACAGAGCCTTAATTGTCGCCACGAAGTCTTGAGTTGACGGCTGTGAAGGGGATGCGCAATAACATTTCTCCAGCATGTTGGCTTCAGTGACGGAGCCTTAAGTGTCGCCACGAGGCCCAAAGTAGGTGGCTGTGATGGGGTTGCGCAATAACATTTCTCCAGCATGTTGGCTTCAGTGACAGAGCCTTAAGTGTCGCCACGAGGCCCAAAGTCGGTGGCTGTGATGGGCATGCGCAATAACATTTCTCAAGCATGTTGGCTTCATGACAGATCCTTAAATGTCGCCACGAAGTCTTAAGTTGACGGCTGTGAAGGGGATGCGCAATAACATTTCCAGCGTGTTGGCTTCAGTGACAGAGCCTTAAGTGTCGCCACGAGGTCCAAAGTCGGCGGCTGCCTCTCTAATCAGCATATGTACATATGGAAATGCCTTGCCTGTAAGGGCCATTGCAGTAGCATGGAACAATTAATTAGAATTTAACTACTTTATAGACGCTGGCGCCACCTGAACACAATGGAACGTCCTTGTCTGCATAATCTCCATCTTTTGAAATGGACCATTCACAACAATCAGCTGCTTTGCAATATTCATAAGGAAAATGTTCAAATCTCCATGCTGACAAACAGCACGAAATTTCTGTGACAGACACTATAGGGGGCAAGAAAACTACATCCCCCCAAAAAAAAATTCTGATGTGTTCCATTCACATGCCTTTCCCTATATATTACCAGCTGACCCGGCGAACTTTCTTCCGCCTTAGAAGCAATAAATGAGCAGATTTTGAATTTTACTAAGTTCAATTTTTTATTAGGAGAATAAATATAAATACAAAAATGAAGTATTTTAATTATTATTTTTGGCCGTGTATTTTGGTGCATGGTTTGCACCTTATGATAGAGGACATTTCTTGTTTTATTATCAGGCGCAAGAACAAATAACGCAGATGGTCTTCCGACCCGTGAACATGTCACATATAATTGACCATGGGAAAAACATGGATTTTCTACATTCAGACCACAAACTTTCAAGGATTGGCCTTGTGATTTGTTAATGGTGATGGCAAATGCAAGACCGGTTGGAAATTGAAGTGGTTTAAACTCAAACTGCAAATCGGTTGGGAACATCGGGATCCTCGGAATGAGAACTTCCTCACCTTCGAATTTTCCTTAAGAGTATCGTCGCGTAAATCACATTGTTCATCAATTTACATACCACCAAACGCCTTCCGTTGCACAGTTTTGGTTGGTTTATGTTTCGAAACATGATTACTACGGAGCCAACCTTTAGTCGTAAATTGTGGGTGGTAAGCCAGGCACATCCAGGGAGTTTAAAAATGTAATTGGATCAGTTGCTGTTCTCGTGCAATTTCATTCGCAATGTTTCGAATCCTAGTTGCATTACGGCTTTGTCGGGAAAGATTCGATTGTCTTGGTCGCGGCATTGTTAATGATATTATCGGCAAAATAAGCTAATAGAAACTCGAAACAAACACCATAGACAACAATGCGTTTAGCTGTCTGTTGCGTTTTGTTATACCTCGTTTTATGTCACGTCCCACGGAAACGGGATAAAAAGTATCCTATGCCCGTCTCCTGGTTCTAAGCTACCTCCCCACCGATTTTCAGCCATATCGGTTATTGAAACAACAACTCCCTATATTTATGGGCTGCCAACAAGGGCAGAGTAAAGCAGACAAATTATAAATTAACTATCTAAAAATAATGATAAAAACTTGTAACTCTTCTACAAAGATAATGAAAAATCGACAGTTTTCATTGTATAGCAACCAAAAAGGAAAATAAAAGCAGAAAAAGGAATACTAAAACATAGGTAATATAAAACTAACATACAACAAATAATTTGCATCAAAGGAACATAGACCGTGGAAATACCAAAAATGGTTATTATACAAATGATTTCGAAAAAGAGAAATTGAACCTCTTATTGCAGATATGGCAGTTTCTGTTATTTTTCCCTTCTTCAGTCCAAACTTCTTCCAGGTATTGTAAAGGAAAGGTGCCCCGAGCTCCGAGCATCAGACCAATATGATGTTTAGATTGTATTTTGTTTGTTCTGCAAGCAAACGAGTCTTACATGAGATTATTATTTCTACATCATGCTATGGACTTATTGCATACTTACCTGTGAGTAGAAGGAAAATAAGGGAATATTCTATAGTCAAATACAATCGCTATGCGATAAACTGAAATTCGTTCTCTTTGCTTGCAGAAAAGCAAAAGAGATATGAAACACATGACAACTTCCCGTTTTATAAAAGTATAAATATTTTAAAACTGAAACAAATAAAATGGAATATTTCGGAAATGGTTGACACTATAAACATGGATATATCATAACGCGATCTACAGTCCTCCAGTAACTTGTTGTCTATTGTTATGGTTTATCAGATATGAAAAATCTGATGTGTTCCATTCACATGACTTACTCTATATATCTGTAACAAATTATTGTTAATAAGCTTATTCTTTTATTTACTCCACGAAAAAACCTATATGACATAAATTGTGTGTTTTAACGTGCTCTACATTTTTTGTGTGTTAGGTTTTTGTCCATCTTCTACGGTTTAGTAGTTAATCAAAATTCATCCAGAATAAAGTAGTCTTCAGAGGCTATTCCCAGAAAATTCAAGATATACATTTTATTTGTCAGGTAAATATCTTTAATATAATATATTTTAATCAAAATCGTTAAAGCCATTTTTTAGAAAATCCAAAATTTTCAAAAAAGTTCTATGTAAAAGGATAGTTGGGAGTGGGGGGATGTTCTTGAAAATCTTCGTGTCGCATACTTGGAAGGTACCGAACCTAAGTACCAAGTTTGGATTTTAACGGACTTTTCGTTTTTGAGCTATGCTGCCCACAGACACACACACACATGTTTCTATAAATGCTCTTTTTTTTAATTCAGGTGGTATGAAAACATTTATTTCCGGTGAAATGTCGGTACATCATTTTTGGGTGCATTACAATACCTTCTCTATACACTATGTGCATAGTGCCTATGGAGAAAGTAAAACGTCATTCAGAATGAACAGAACTTTACAGAATATTCCTAGGATACTCGGGATACGCTTTTATTTGCCACGTAAAAATATTTAACACCTGGCAATTTAACCATTATCTTTTTGAGAAAATTGAAAATGTCGAAACATATTCCTTGTAAAGAGTAGTTTGGAATGGGGAATTATGTTAAAAATCTTCGTGTTTGCATCTTTGGAAAATGCTGACCTTAAAATGAAGTTTGGATATAACTAACTTATCGTTTAGAGTTTTCGCGTTCACAGATACACGGACACACCCACTCACAGACGTAGATCGACTTTTTTACTTTCTCTATACATGCTATGTACATAATGTAGAGAGAAGGTATTGTAATTCGATACCGAGATTTCACCCCAAATATATATTTTTAGGGTCCCCTTTATCTAAAAAGTGCATTTTCGGAAAAAAGGTCCGTGTATGTGTGCCCGTGTGTCTGTGAACACGATAATTCAAAATTGAAAAGTCAGCATAATGGTATTTAAGTTTAGTATCTTCCAGAGATGCGACACGAAGATTTTGACAAAAATCTGCCATCCCAAACTACCCTTTACATGCAACTTTTTTCCGAAAATTTTGATTTTCTCGAAAATGTGTCTAACGATTTTGATTAAAATATCGTATATTATAGATATTTACCTGACAAATAAAATGTGAATCTTGAATTTTCTGGCAATAGCCTCTGAAGACTACTTTATTCTGGATGAAGTTTACGGTATTTTGAATAGCTGCTAAACCGTAAGAGTCAAAAACTTACTACACGAAAAATCTAAAAGTACGTTAAATCACACCTTTTATGTTATATACATTTTTTTCGTGGAGTTCATCGTTTTTGAGACATTTCTTGTTTTTTGGTTTCTGCTTTGAAAAACTTATACTCTCATACAGGACTTTGTCAACTGCTGTCCATACAAACAAAGGAACTTCAGTGACATAGCAACCAGCATTTTTTAAAATGTTGTTTCTTTTTTATGATGCAGGGGTCCTAAAGCGTGTATATTCAGTAAATTTTGGGGGGGGGTTGCAATACTTTTCTACCTATAGGCTATGCATGAAGGAGAGAAAATAAAAGATGGCCGTTTAAAGCAACGTTTCAATGGTAGTATGTCATTGAGAAAGACAAGTTGAAGTGGAGCGGGTAGTGTCTAGGCAGAGACTTCCCTCCTCACCGTGTTTCGGGCACACATTGCCATCGTCAGGACTCAACTAATGTAATTACTGTCAGCGCATAGTTTTTAACGGGAACCGTACAGTATAAACTGAAATGTAATTACTTACTTACTTCTAAATTTAGAAATCGGTTTCCAGAAAAAGTTTGATAATCTGTTTTCGTTCCTAAGTTTGTTGTGTTTTCTTACACACGAACTATACGGGATATTACTCACAGCAACAAAGATACATGCAATATACTGTAAAAAAAAATGTGATGTATTCCATTCACATGACTTTCTCCACATCTCTGCAAACAATTATTGTTAAAAAGTTTAGGCTTCTATATTCGTAGTGGCGGGAATTATTGTTTCGGGGCTTTGGAGGGGATAAGGTAACGGGTTGGATCGCCGGCTAGCTAAGGAACTGTGGGATAATCTCAGGATGTGCGAGAGAAATCTGAATGAAACTCTACTGCTGGTTTCTAAATGCCGTTTACTTTCCCGCACGTAATGTTTCACTTTTCCCCTCGCCGTTCAAAGTGCAAGAACTCATTAGCCTCCCCAAAACAAAACCGGTCACAAACTATTGTAGGTGTTTCACCTTCCCTTCGCGCCAATCTCCCTCTTAATTCCCTTTCCCTGTGAACAAATTCTTTCACATCGCGGACTTCTCATTTCTCTATGAGCTACGACTCGACGCGGATTCACTACACGGTGTCAGAGTGTCGATGTCTTTCCCGAAGCTCTCGCGGCTAGACAAGAGTCTATTCGTCACCCCTTTTCTAGGATTTGCCTAGACTTTTCCTATCTTCGTTACTTTCACCGATTTTATTGGGCGAAACTGTGTTGCATTTTATATTTTGTCGCGTTTTCATTGGGCCTCATGAATTTAGACGCCACGCTTTGTCCTTACTGCTATTAACATGTTAACGCGCCTGATTACACTTTCTGTGTGTGAACTTTGTTCGGGGTTTTTCCGTTCATTGTTCGTAACTGCATATCAGCTAGCTTGCCTTACCCTTTTGTTCGCTAGCCTTTCTTTCTCTCTGGACTCAACGGTCCTTCGTGTTTCAAGTACTTTTATTTCATATTTCTTTTCCCTTTTAATATGCTAACATTGTTTAAGTGGATTTGATTCTGTTTTAATTGTTATTGTATTCTATTTATCACTTTGTTTCTTTTCTTAAACTCTCTCTCTCTGTTTATTCGCGTTCTTTTTCTTTCTTATTTATTTAATTTGATTTATTTCATTCGTTTTCCCAATGTTTTATTATTACGTTACTCTTATTTGTCTGTCTATTTTTATCACTTCAACGTCATGCTAATTGAGAAAAATTGAGAAATAGTCTTATTACTTGCTTCCTTGTAAGTAGAAGCGAAATAAGGGAGTATCATAAGTTAAAGTAATAGTAAAAGGCTTGTTGCTATGTGACTGAAGCTCTTCTTTCAACACCATGCTAATCGAGACAAATATTAGCAGAATTTTATTACTTAGTTTCTTATAAGTAGAATGGAACTAAGGGAATGCACTAAGCGAAAGTGATAGTCAAATGTTTTAAAAGCTGTCGTTATGTGATTGTCATTGCAAATCGCTTCTTTGCTTAGCCAGGAGTAGAACGAAAAAAAAAACGGACACTTCCGTCTGAGAAAAGTATAAGTACCTCACAATTGAAACTAATAACAAGGAATATCTCTAAAACGGTGAGCTCCACGATAAAAATGTATATGACATAATTTGTGTATTTTATCAAGATCTACATTTTCTGCATAATATGTTTTTGTCTATCTCTTGCGGTTTACTAGTTATACCAAACTAAGCAAAACAAAATAAACAGGTCTTTAGAAGCTATTCCCAGAAAATTCAAGATATACATTTTAATTGTGTTAGATACAGCATTAATATGTAGTATTTTACTCAAAATTGTTAGTCATTTTTAAGCAGAACGCAATTTTTGAAAATGTTTCCATGTAAAGGGTTGCATCCTTGGTAGATACCAAACTTAAATACCAAGTTTAGTATTTAACCGTCTTTTCGTTTTTGAGCTATGTTGTTCACAGACACACACAGACGGACCTGTTTTTGAAAATGCTTTCTTTTGGAATCAGGGGGTCCTAAAATATGTAATTCCGTGAAATGTCGACATCGAATTTTTGGGTGGAATACAATACTTCCTCTATCCCTTTGTACAGAGGTGGCTAGAGAAAGTAAAAATAACACATATTGAAGATAACGAATGTTCTTCTACAATATTAATAAAGAATATTCAACATACAAGTGTGATGTGCTTCGTAGTAGAACAGTTTAAACATTTTTACTTTTTCTACATGGTACATGTATGTAGATAGAGAAAAATTCGATACCAAGATTTCAACATTTTTTTGGAAAAAATCCCTGTAAGTATGTGTGCGTCCTTGTGCCGGTGAACACGATAACTCAAAAACGAAAAGTCGGTAAAATACCAAACTTGGTATTTAAGTTTAGCATTTTCCAGGGATGTGACACGAAGATTTTGAGAAAAATCCCCCCACCCTCAACTACCCTTTACATGGAACTTTTTTCGAAAATTTCGATTTTCTCAAAAATCGCTCTAACGATTTTGATTAAAATTTCGGATATTAAACATATTTACCTGACAAATGAAATGTATATCTTAAAGTTTCTGGGAATAGCTTCTGAAGAGTAGTTTATTCTGGATGAATTTTACTATATTTTGAATAACTGCTAAACCGTAAGGGATGGACAAACACTTACTACACATAAACTGTAGAGCACATTAAAACACACAATTTATGTTATATACATTTTTTTCGTGGAGTTCGTCGTTTTTGTGACATTCCTTATTTTTGGTTTCTGCTATGAAAAACGTATACTTTTCTCATATTGGAACTTGTCAACTCCTATCCATATAAACAGAGGAACTTCATTGACATAGCAACCAGCTTTTGACTATCACTTTAACCTACGGTTGTCCCTTATTTCGCTTCTACTTACAAGGAAGCGAGTAATAAGATTATTTCTGCTAACTTTTTCTGTTTAGCATAAAGTAAATAGAAGAATAAGCTTTTTAAGAATAATTTGTTGCAGGGATATGGAGAAAGTCATGTGAATGGTACACATCAGATTTTTAAAATATTTTTCTCATACGGGAATTTGAGAACTCCTGGTTAAGCAAAGAAACGAATTTGAATCACATACCAACCAGCTTAAGAAAGATTTGATTTAACCCAGTGTATTCCCTTATTTGCCTTTTTCTTACAAGGAAGCAAGTAATAAGACAATGTCTGCTATTGCTTGTCACGATTAACATGAAGTAGATAGAGGAATAAACGTTTTAAGAATAATTTGTTATAGAGCTGTAGAGAAAGTCATGTGAGTGGAACACATTCGATTATTTTTAAATCTCATGAGTTGCATTCACATGACCTAGATCTCAAATATTAAGTACCAGCTTTGGTACTAAGTTTAGTATCTTTTCGTATTTTGAGCTCTGCTGTCCACACATACACAGATTGACAGACACACACTCACATACACACAAACACACACAGACTAACCTTTTTCTGAAGATTTTCTTTGGTATCAGGGGTCCTCACAAACTGTATTTCCAGTGAAATCTCGAAATCGAGTTTTAGGTGGAATAGAATACCTTCGCTATACACTACGTAGATTGTATGTGTAGAGAAAGTAAAAGCAAGAAGCCCGCGGTTGTGTATGTGTGTGTGTGAATCCCTTTGGATGAGCCCGTTCAATACGTTTCCGTAACTTCAATGTACAGGAAAATCTTCTCCCGAAAAATCACATTGCACATGGAACTGGTTTTCATACATGACTCAGTTTGCAATTATATAGACTAACTTCTGTATGCGAGAACCTAAATATAAATCTCACGCAATGCAAATAAAACACACCACTTTTGTCGACATCAACACGACTGAAATTTAGCACATAATAACTTAAATATTCCTGTTGAATGTTAGATAAAACATGATAATTGTAGTTTTGAAAAAAATGATAATGTTAGAGAAAAGAAACATTAACGCTCAAATACACATATTGACTAACATCATTAGATAGAAAAGAAGCAGATTATCTCAGTTCATATAGGTATATAGAAAAGTTGAAAGTAGGCTTCTTCCCCGTCAGATCAACAATGACACTCACGACCTCTTGCGGAGGATCTTAATACTGCGATACGGGATAACTCTGTAGTTCCAGGCAAGCGATAAGCGTATATACGTGAATGGTGTGATCCAGAATCAAACACCATTAAGTAAATAACTTGTTAGCTGTTTTCAATACTTTGGTAACTAGCTACCTTGTATTCGTTACTTCTGTAATCGTTGTTGGGTAACAGTTATTTTGTCATCGTTACGTATGTAACCATTACGTTATTTTCTACTCATCACTAGTTTGCTAGCAAGCTTAAGCGTTTGAGAGGCCATGCTATGAATAATCGTTTACTTGCACTCCCATATATTTTAAAATTTACAACCAAATTAACCGTTCACTGATTTTTAACCTGGTTTAAACTTCTGAAGCCTAACAATTTTCTGTTAGTTCCTGACCATGCTTTAAAAACTAGTTAAGATTATATAAGAATAGATTGGCCTTCTATTACGCTACAAATCAGTCAAAATTGGCTACGGAAGTGAAATTTAGAATTTCTATATTTTTGCACAAGTTTTTCTGAATATTTTACTGTAATTGCATTGCTCTTTATTAATATGAAAATACATTTTCATTCAAACTTGCTAAATACTTTTCAATGTACATTATTTCATAAATGTTGTTTTGTAAATGTATTGTATAATCAAAATACTCCACACACCTCAAAATTTGAGAAAATTTGTTGATGTGTTTTGAATAGGGGCTTTCAATCACAAATAAATGTATTACACGTTGATATTTGAGTAATGTTTTATTGAGTTATGGTATATTTGTTTGAAATTTAGATATTTTATTTTTTTTATTATATTTCTTATTTATTTATTTTTGGTAACAACGCTTTTTAACGCGGTTGATCATATTGAACATGAATCAAATGATGCTCCATGGAGGTTAAAGTTACTCGACCTTCTCCTTAGAATAAGGGGAAAAATCAGTAAAAACGGGTACATATTTTATTAATATCTAAAGTCATACATTTTTTCATAAAAACATATTTTGTTGAAAACAATTAGTATTGATGTCAGGGTAATTTTATCGCCTGAAAAATTACACTAGAGGTCGCTATACTTCTGGGTGAATTTAGTTGCGGTTAAGCCCAAACTGAAACGAGGTGAAAATTATGTTTTATAAAATAGTATGCTAGGAAACAGGTATATTGAACAAAATTAAATGCCTGAGGAAGCTCTAATATTGATTCTTTATGGATGCCCAAAGCTTTCAACAACCATTTGTCATAAAAATGTTTTTGACCAACTGTAGTAAAAATTTCATTCCCAATGGCCCTTAAAATAATTTTTGTTGCAGAAAAATGCTTTAATATATAACGCATTTTCTGTAGGACCGTTTAGACAACTTGACTCTAGGAAGTGGCGGATGCATGAGTATATATATCAGAGAACGTAGTTTTCCCTACCTATGTATTTCCACCTTAGATTCCACTATGAGCTCTGATATTTTTAAGTGTCTGTTTCTCTAAAGGTTATCACTTGGGTCTGATTTCTCACACATCTTGTATGCTCCAGTTTACTGCCCTCATATTTTCCGTCGCGCAGTTTGTGCAGTTTTTCTGTTTAAAGTAATGCCGCAATATATCTCCGTACTTTAGTTACTCCGCGTAACACGAGCACCATTGACCTCAGACCAGTTTTTGGGCAAGCTTGATAAATTGAAAGAGAGGGAAGCTGTTACACGGTTTTGAGGAACGTTTAATATGCTCTTGGATTACTTAAAGTGTAGTCTCTTTGTGGCGCATGCTCAACAGCCACTGACATGAATTATGCTTAGAGGTAATCTAGTATGGTCAATCAAAATGTAGCCAAAAATATAAATACACTCATATTGTAAAAAATCTGATGTGCTCCATTCACATGATTTTCTCTATATCTGTGCAACAAATTATTTTTTTTATTATTAATATTTATTTTTAGTTGCTTTGGCTCTTATCGCGACTGAAACACTGATACATTGTTATAACAATAATTATTAGGATGGTTATAAAGATACATTGGAATATAATACAAGTTGTGCTAATTACAGGTAACAATGAATACAAAATTACAACTTATGAAGTTAATGTAGAGTAATATTAAACTGTACAGATATATTTAATTTTAATGCTCTATAACATATTTCTTACATTTTTGCAAACGAAAGCAAATAAAAGATGTGTTAATGTATAATACAATTTTAGAATAAACTGTAGATATTGATAGCTTTTAGGAACATAACATTTTTATACATGGTTTCATTATTTAGTACTTTTATATCACCAGTGATTTTGTACTTTTCCTCTGGGGATCGTAACGACGGCATTCTGAAAATATGTGAGACACTGTCAGTGGAGTATTGCAAGTTGTACACTGAGGTTGGACGTCTCTGGTGATCAAGTAGGCATGAGTCATTGCTGTGTGGCCAATTCTCAGACGAGTGATAATGGTTTGATGTTTCCTATTTAGGTTTTTAAAACAGCAAACAGCAGTGGAGGATCCTCTAACTGAGTGTAGTTTAGTTCCTTGATGTTGAGACCACTGAGTTTTCCAGGCATTGTTGATTTTAGTGCGGATGTAAACGGAGAGGTCTGAATGGTGCACTGGAATGTCAGTGTTACACACAGGTTTCCGAAGAGAAGTTTTGGCTGCCTCGTCTGCTTTCTCGTTGCCGGCAATTTGTTGATGAGAAGGAACCCAACAAAGGATCACTGGTTTTCCTTGTTCTAAGGCCTGATTATAGGAAATTTGAACATTTTGGGTAAGTTGGTTGTCTGTATAAATATTTTGAGTTGCCATTAGGGCCGATTTGGAATCTGAAAAAATTATGAATGACTGAACCTTAGACTCTGTTATATACGAGAAGGCTTCTCTTATAGCGTATAGTTCACTGGAGAATGTGCAGAAACGGTCAGGAAGTTTTACCGCCAGAACTTGATTTGGTAGGATTATTGCGCATCCTACCCCTTGAGCTGATTCTCAACCATCTGTAAATATGTTTTCATAATCAGAGTGTGAACTAGACACTTCTTTAAAGAGTTGTTGATAAATAATTGCAGATGTTTACCTATTTCTGTAGGGTTCCATTTCTAGGTTAAGTTTTGGTTTTTTAAGCCTCCAGGGAGGAATATCGTGAAGTGCGGTTGTTGTTATCTTCGGAAGGCTGGTTTGTTGTTTCTGTAAGTAGTAATTAATACTATCGTAGAACGGTTATGATTTAAATGGACGCTGGAGTTTATCTCTTTTGGGTGTTTTGGGAAATACATCGTTATAAGCATTTGAGTAGGGTAATGCAGCTATTTCCATTGTATACTTTAAACTTAACTATTCTCGACGTACTTCAAGAAGAAATTCATTTAATCCCATATGTACACAAAAACAAATTATTGTTAAAAAGATAAGGCTTCTTTTACTTCATGCTAATTGCGAAAACATTAGCAGAAATAGTGTTATTGCTTGCTTCCTTGTAAGTAGAAGCGAAATAAGGGAGTACTATAGGTTAAAGTTATAGTCAAAAGCTGGTTACTAACTGACTGAAGTTTCTTTGTTTGTATGGACAGGAGTTGACAAATTCCTGTATGAGGAAAGTATGTTTTTCACAGCTGAAACTAAAAATAAGGAATATCTTAAAAACAATCAACTCCACGAAAAAATGTATAAAACGTAAATTGTTTGTTTTAATGTGCTCTACATTTTCTGTGGGGTAAGTTTTTGTCCATCTCTTACGGTTTAACAGTTATGCAAAAGTCTGTAAAATTCATCCAGAATAAAGAAGTCTTCATAGGCTATTCCCAGAAAATTCAAGATATACATTTTATTCGTCAAGTAAATATCTTAAATTTACGATATTTTAATCAAAATCGTTAGAGCCATTTTTAAGAAAATCAAAACGTTCGAAATTTTTTCCATGTAAAGGGTAACTGGGGGGACGGATTTTCTTGAAAATCTTCGTGTTGCATCCTTGGAAGATACCAAACTTAAATACTAAGTTTGGTTTTTAACGGTCTCTTCGTTTTTGAGCTATGCTGCTCACAGAAACACACACAGACACACAGACAGACAGACAGACACACACGGACATTTTTTTAAAATGCTATTTTTTGATTCAGGGGGTCTCAAAACATATATTTCCGGAGAAATCTTGGTATCGATTTTTGGGTGCAATACAATACCTTCCCTAATACACTATGTAAATAGTACGTATAGAGAAAGTAAAAATCTTATGTGTTCCATTCACGTAACTTTCTCTACATCGCTGCAATAAATTAAGATTATATATTTTACTAATTATATTATTAAAATGCTTATGTTTCCATTTACTTCATGCTAATTGAGAAAAAAGAAAGAATAGCGGAAATAATCTTATTACTTACTTCCTTGTAAGTAGAAGCGAAATAATGTAGAACCATAGGTTAAAGCGATAGTCAAAAGCTGGTTGCTATGTGACTGAAGTTCCTTTGTTTGTATAGGTAGGAGTTGACAAATTCCTATATGAAAAAAGTAAGTTTTTCAAAATTGAAACAAAAAACAAGGAATACCTCAAAAACCATGAACTCCACCAAAAAACTGCATGTAACATAAATTGTGTGTTTTAACGTGCTCTACACTTTTTGTGTGACAAATTTTTGTCCATCTCGTACGGTTTAGCAGATATGCAAAATTCCGTAAAATTCATTCAAAATAAAGTAGATTTCAGAGGCTACTCCCAGAAAATTCAAGATATACATTTTATTTGTCGGGCAAATATCTTAGTATTTTAATCAAAATTGTTAGAGCCAGTTTTTTGGGGTGGGGGAATATTTCACAAAATCTTCGTGTCGCATCCCTGGAAGATACCTACTAAACTTAAATACCAAGTTTGGTGTTTTACCGACTTTTCGTTTTTGAGTTTACACACACACGGACACGGACCATTTTCAAAAAATGTTATACAGGGGACCCTAAAACATATTTCCAGTGAAATCTTGGTATCGAATTTTTGGGTGGAGTGCAATACCTTTTCTATACACTATGTACATAGTACGTGTAGAGAAAGTAAGCATGACATTGTGACGCTAGTACATAATCATGTCGATAATGATATATTTAACGGGCAGGTACTCGAAAAATCCGGGATTTTGTATCACACTTGTGTCTTTATGTTTTTATTATTAAAGTGGTCTAATTTTTTTCTCAGCGAAATGTTTAAGTGGTCTGAGTGGTTATTTATACATGCCAGTGTAGCGCATTTTTTGGCGATGAACGGATACCTTAAATTGAATTGTTTCCGTTTTTCATAGATCTGTCTTTTTGTATGCATAAAAATTCTCTTGCAGCGTAAGTTTGACCATATTGTTTTTTTTTAAATTAGAATATAAGGCTTTAAGTCCTTTGTTTTCTAATGAAATTTAATTGAGAATAACTAATTATAAACATCAAAATTGTAGACACAAAAATCTTCTGCAGCTTTTGCTTTCGTTATACAATAAGAATCCAATAAAACTTTATTTACTGGTACATTAAGAACACTCTTACCAAAAATCAAACATGAATCATAAAACCTATTCATATTGAATCATTAAATTCAAAATTAAAATACTGATAAAGTGTGACATAATTGAAGTGTGGCCGAAATGTTACTATAAGTAAGGAAAAATGTAGAAAATTTAGAAACATGGAATTTAGGATTTTGACTTCACTGTCGCCTTAAATAACAGCCCACAAAAGCGACCAATAGAGGTGCTAATAATTTTATTAAACACAATGTGTACAAAGATAAGATAAAGAATGGTAGGTTGCCTTGTGGTTATGGTTTCACAGTCTTTGGTCTGTGCAATTAGTGACAGAGTTCACATCGGTAGGTGGCATTTAGAGCACGTTTCGTTACAACTTGCAAGCGCGTGGGACCGCGATACCACGGTGCAGATTCTTCCATGGAAGTGTAGTTCTAAGTTGGGTCCCTTTCAGGAGTCTGTTGTCGTTGCGTCTGTTTCCATTGCCTCCGCCGGGATCGTAGCTGAAGATTGCGTGTGCCTGGGCTTCTGGAAGATTAAATCTCTGCTTTATGTCGTCTCCTGCGCTTGGATGTAGGCGTAACTTTTTCGAGAAGTTTGAGATTGACAGTGTCCTTTTGAGGAATATAGCTTTGATGCTTTCCAGTTTCTTTAGATTTTTGGCCGTCAGATAGTTCCAGATTAGTTGTATTCCATAGGTGACCGTCAGCATGACTGATGTTATAGTGCCATCGCCGGTTGGCAGTGATAAGAGTGTAACTTGGGTATTAGCATCTGCTGTCCGCTCTTGGATCTGCAATGTGAGCATGGTTCCCGAAGTCCGGACGGTGATCCCCAGGTATTTGAAATTTGTTACGAATTCTAGAGGGGAAGTTGTCTCAGGGGAAACGGTCTTTCTTTGCATGTATGCTTCCTCTTCTGAATTTCATTGCTTTGGTTTTTGAGCTGTTTATTTCCATCTTTATGAGTGATGGTAGCTCCATGCTAATGGTGAAGAAATTTTAAAAAGTAATTATATTAGCTTCTTAAAAAATATTCGCTGCTACAAGTAGTCATTAAACTCCTTGAAATAAAATTCCTTCACCTTGAACACGAACTACTTGAAAAAAACAAATTCACCTTATTAGTCTTATTTTTTTTAAATTTTTTATAGTGTTTAACACCCGCTTTTACTATCAATGATGCCACTGGTAACACATGGAGAGCACCGGTGAAATGCGATGGCGGGGGAAACCGGAGAACCCGCGTGCCACTTTGTCCACCAGAAATCTCACGTGCGGTCGCTTGGGATCGAACCCGGGCCGTCTAGCTGAGAGACGAATGGTCTAACCATTCGGCCACGACGCGGTCATTAGTTTCTTAGGTTTTCACAAAGTCTGCCTATTCCCAAAACGCAGCAATGAATATTCATTTGCTAATAGACAGCCAAAATAACTCTCTTTTAAGCGGGGAATAAGTATTTCCCAACAACAGCTATAATATGAAATGCCAAATCCCCTTATATTGCAGTAACTGTCCCTACAGTACACCTGTACCAGGTTGAATAATTTTATCGTTATTTTTATAATTGTCCAATTAACTTATGGATAGGAATCCGGACGAGTAAGAGTTTTCTAAATATAATAAAGGTTATATGAATCTGGTATAAAAGCAACACACGTTCTGTCAGGTGACCCAACAGCGGAAAATCCTTCGTGCGATAAAAGTGTTGCACAATTCATGGGGTTAAACACCGGTTAGGGGCGGTGTTAGTAAATCGCGAGCCATCTTGTTTCACACCAGTGAGGAAATCCGCTCCTGAGAAGCAGACTTGTACTAGAGTCCGTGTTTATGTTACGTAAGTACAAGAACAGTGTATACAGACAATAGCAAACGTTATTAACTGTTTTCGAGTTCGCTAAATGGCAGTTATTTCTTTTCTTTCTTTTTTCTTTGAGGGGGAAGGAGAATAAATTCAGCTACCAGTAGTCAGCAAACTAGTTTTGTATTTGTGTATACGTTATATTTATTTAACGTTAGAGATCACTTTAACTGTTTGGTTTAATCAAAACATCGTAAGAAATCCATGCATGAGAGCCCGTATTATTCCACTATGTTATTATTATTACTGTTATTAACATTATTATCATCGTTCACTACCACTTAAACGAAAGAACACCAGTACACGTAACCGTAATGTTTCACTGTAGGATAATTATTAATTTATTAGCTATTATTATTCAATACCATTTAAGCGCCGTAACGAAAAAATGTAGTGGTTTGCTATATTATTAATACAATACGTAGCAGAGAAAATTATAAAATAAAAGCGTCAAAACGAAAAATGTGGAAAACGACAACACGTAGTATTTCACTTTATAATCATCAACAATATTATCATTACGTATTATCCACTACCAGAGTAAAGTGAGGTATGGAAACACCATAAGGAAAATCATGAAAGCAGGTAAAAGTTCACTGTATAACGTGCTCTAGTGTTTGCGCTGTTTTCGTTTTACTGTTACCGTGTTTTAATTCATTCTGCTAAGCACATCCTGCGTAATAACATTAATATAGTGAAAGCTACGTGATATCGTGTATGTGTTTTTCGTTATGGTGATTTATGTTTTCATTCATTCTTATATTAATGATAATAATACGGTACACTCTACATGCTCTCGTGTTTCTGTTATCAATGAAAATAATAATAATAACAACATTTCATGTCTTTGAATTATTCTGCTAAGCATAACAATAATGAATAATAATAATAATAGTAATAATAATAATAATTATAATAGTAATAATAATTATAATAGTAATAATAATAATTATATCAATCATTATCATTAGAATTATAATACCAACTATTATTACCATCATCATCTTCATACAGGAAAACACTACATGCTCTCAAGCATGAATTTTGTTACGGTGCTTTAATGCTTTTATTTAACCGAACAGTGTATCTAGTCTCTAATGGTAAATAAGAGCAGCTTACGCACAATTGCAAAACTTTGATAAATAATGTTAGGTGAATGCACTCTCATAAAAAAAACTTAATGGAAGTGGAAAACAGAAAAGTTGACACTGTTTTTGTACTTATACCATCACGGACTCTAGCACAAGTCTACCTCTAACGAGCGTGATTCCCTCACCGTTTTCTGCTGATATACAAAAGGTGTGGTACAAAGGTAGCTTGCGTGTTTGCTGACTGCTGTTTGCTTCCATTGCCCCGTTGAATTCAACAATACTTTTATAACGAAGAGTTGTCTGCACAGGTGAAATGCGCTGCCTCCTGGCATAAGATGAGGACTGTATCTATGTTTACGTAAGGTTCTGAAGATTGGAAATTAAATAGATCTGACAGAAGGAAATTTGAAACAAATCAAATTATGTTTTTGAGAAAGGTTGCTAGTCATACATGCTTCATCAAGTAAATAATAGTCAATCGAGAAATAATATATTTAGTTTAAAAATAGCTGAAATAAAACTATTTAAATAATAAAACTTACCTACTACGAATGGACGACAACACAGCGAGTAAACAGAACTTAGATTACATACTAGAAGTCTATAGAGATGAACGGGAAGACCAGGTAACCTGACATTATGGTACTGGAAAAAGCACATGAATGCCGTAAGAGCCAAAGCAAACTGCCAATTAAATAGAGTATTTCCAATCATTAACGTTAATAGTCATTGCAATTAAATATAGGACTCACAATATGTAAAAGGTTAATAAGACCAACTTTGACGTATGCAGCCCCTGTGTGGGGATATGTTGCAAGTCTCTCATAGCAGATTACAAACACCGTAGAACAAATTATTACAATCGCGGCAAAACTCCCGCCGATAGCGCGGGCCTATCTCATACACGAGGAGCTACGTTTACATACTATTTATCAAACTACTAAGCTATTACATTTATGCCAGAAAACACCAAAATTCCAATCTCCTCATCCGTGACTTAGGCACTTATAACAGCGAACCCGAAAAACACAAAAGACCCCTATCGACATTGGATAGAACGATTGGTCTGGGGTAAACCAGAAAAACAATACCCAAGGATACCTAGAACACTACACTCACAGCATGCTCATTCTATCGACGTTTGACAGCGACCCTTTAAATTCTTGCTCCAATGCAGTTAAGGGAACCCGCGGGGAGGGGCCCCACCACAAAGATCCACTGAAGAGTAGCGTGCCATGATTGGGTAGGCTGCTCTTGTAGACAGAAGGAAATGACCAAGCCTTACATCTACACAGGCATCATTGCATATGGTATTTGATATTGTCATTGTTAGATATGTAGTGATGTTTCAGGCAGACGCAGGACCACTAGATGATATCCACGACAACCCCCCCCCCACTCCCAAGGGGCAGGACGGGATAAACCTCACGACTACCAGAAGTCTAATGTGGCTTTTAAATCACTAACGACTTTGTCCCTTTCTTTTAGGACTGCAAATGGTTAACAATCAAGACGACGTCAGGGTCTAGAGACCTATTCTTTTAATTCCGCAATCCCGCGCCCTGACTTCCCCAGGGTGTCAGCAGGGTCTAGCCACACATTCAGATCTTTTCTTTCTTCTTCTTTCTTCCAACGGAGGGGTTCTTCGTGGACAGTGCCATATGTATGGTGACCCCACAATTGGTAGAGTATTTCCCTCTATCACCTGTAAAGATTAAGTTCTTTTCTCCTCCACTAGAAGAAAAACTAGTGCTCCCATATTTCTTTTTATGTAGGCGTACGGTAAGCAACACGTAGCCGCAGCAAAGACCGCGCCCTCCTCTAGCATCTGCCGGCAGTCTCACCATCACCGACACCCGAGCAACACCGCCGCCTGTCGTCGCTGTTTCACCGACAGGTAGTACCTCTTCCCTGCGACCGCGGTCGGATTCGCCGCCACCACAGATATCAACGCAGCTCTGGTTGACTGCCATGGTTCAGAGTAGGGTTCCTAGGGACCTTTCGACCCGTGTAAGGGCGACACCTAGGCTTCTATACCAGTCAATAGGAGCGCCACCGGGCCAACGCTGCAGGCCAAGCCAAGACACCTGGTCCTCGCCGCCGTGGTGTTACTGCTGTGGCTATAGCCTACACCGCGGAGTGCAGTCGGCACTACCTTCGCCTGCGGGACACTTCACCTGCAAGCCTAGAGCCCCTCTTATCCAAGGAGCAGGCAAACAGCACCGTAGCCAACCAGGACAACACACCTCCACAGCCAGTTTTTTGGGTAGTGTTTAACGCCCGCTTTAACTACTAATGGCACCGCAGGCGATGACACTGATGATACATGAATGATGATGGACCACCGGTGGAATGCGATGGCGGGGGAAACCGGAGTACCCGGAGAAAACCCGCCCCAGCGCCGCTTTGTCCACCGCAAATCTCACGTGCGGTCGCTTGGGATCGAACCCCGGCCGTCTAGGTGAGAGGCTAGTGGTCTAACCACTCGGCCACGGCGCGGCCTCCACAGCCAGTGCCACCATTTTCACCAGCACCTCCGATCACCACCAACAACTTTCTGCAAGGAATCCAGGGCTTAAACGGGGTTATTCAGGACCTCCAATCGGAGCTGTTTACGCTGACGTCAATGTATAGGCCGAGCTGCTGCTGAGCAACTCGAATGTCTAACATCGTCAGGGAAGATATGAGGGCCCTCCGGGCGGCGCCCGATGAACCAGCAACTTCACCGGGGCGGTCGAATCTGAGCCAAAGAGATGTTACAGATATGTCACAACTTCATCTACAGTCCCATTTTCCTTACCCTAAATCCGCTGCTCTGGCCTTCCTACTCTCTTAGCCGCGACTTGGGTATAGTTAAGTGGTATCGCCTCTCACTTCGTCCCTTAAAACACCGGTGGAGTATTTTTTTTAATGACCATGCAAGACCCTAACACCCTGGGCAGGCCCGGGTCAGTCAATAAGGTGGAATTTTCTGCTCCACTCAAAATATATAGTAAATGTATATACACAATTTGGTATTTAAGTTTAGTATCTTCCAAGGATGCGACACGAAGATTTTGAGGTAAATCTTCCCATCCCAAGCTACCCTTTGCATGGAAAAGTTTATAAAACTTGTTTTTTCTCAAAAATGGCTCTATGATTAAAATACGTTATTAACGATATTTACGCGATGAATACAGTGTACTCCTTTAAATTTATGGGTATAGCCTCTGAGGACCTCTTCATTCCGACTTTTGCATAATTGGTAAATTTTAAGAGATACGCAAGAACTTACTACACAAAAAATGCAGATTCCGTTAAAACACGCAATTTATGTCATATAGGTACATTTTTTTCACATAGTTGACTATTTCCGAGATATTCTTTGTTATTGGGTTCAGTTTTAAAATACTTAAACTTTTCGCATACAGAAATTTGTAAATTCCTGCAAACGAACGGATTTCAAACACATATTGACCAGCTTTTGAAAGATTTGACTATCACTTTAGCCTAATGCCTTTCTATTTCCCTTTTACTTACCAGAAAGTATATAATAAAACCATTTTTGCTAATGCATATCTCGATTAGTATGAACTAGATAGAAGAATCAGCTTTTTAACAATAGTAATTTTCTACAGAGATTTAAATAATAATGTTAATGGAACACATTAGATTTGTTTAATTAAGCTGTTTACGAATACATTATTTTTATATAATTACAGTAGATAGGTAAATAAAAAACGTGTATTAAAGCCTACCACTTTTTGATACAACTAACAATAGTTTAATATGAAGCTCAGAATAATGTGAACTTGTTGGAGACAGTGAAAACAAAGCAGGAATGATTTTTAGAAATTAATTAATGTTTGAGTGACGTATAATTAAAGCGATAAATCTTAATGTATCTACAAGTACAACACTAATCAGGATGTGTTCGCTTCTGGAATAGGATACTTGTTTGGAATTGTTTCGAACACAAAGCTATCAATAACCTTGCTTCTTGGTCCGCAAGTTTATCAGCAGCTATTTGTCTATCCCTGCAAGTTCCGGTATTGATAATGCGAAAGTGACCAACGTATGTACGTTTTTAACCTGGATTTCCTTTGAGAATCTTGGGATACATTTTGTAAAATACCTATATACGAGGGTCGGCTGATAAGTCCCGAGCCTCTCAATGAAAACAGCATTTAAAAATGTTTTTTGATTTATTGTACAACATAATATCCAGAAAAGCTAATACATTTGTCATATCGGTGTTCCAATTGAATTAAACCATCTCTGTAATGTGATTTATCAAGGTCCTCAAAATAGCTGTATACCGCATCAGCTGTATACCGTTGCTGTAAAATCTTCGTTCTCCAAGAAATTTTTTGAGGTTTTGGTAACAGGCGCTGGTCACTGGGTGCTATATCTGGCAAATAGGATAGATGTTTAAGCAACTCGAACTTTAATTGACACATTTTTCCCATTGCAATAATTGAACGATGGGCTTGCATTGTCGTGATGGTACAAGACTTTTTTTTTTTTTTTTTTTTTTTTTTTTTTTTTTTTTTTTTTTTTTTTTTGGTCAAATGAGGTCCCTTTCTTTCAATCTCATCACTCAAAGGTTTCAGTAAGCTTGTGTAGTAGTCACCAGTGATACTTTTATCCTTTTCCAAGTAATCAATAACAATATTTCCCTGTGCATACCAGAAAACACTCGCCATAACCTTGTTAGTTGACAAAATTGACTTTGCCTTTTTTGGAGTTGGTTTACCTGGTGCAATCCACTGTTTTGAATGTGATTTAGTTTCTGGAGTGTAGTGATGTATCCAAGTTTCACCAATGGTAGGAAGCCGTCTCAAAAGTACAATGGGATTTTTACGTAAGAGCTCCACATTCTTAAGAGAAACATTTTTTTCTTTGCAACTTTTGATCACGTGTCAACAAACGCGGCACCCATCTTGCACAGACCTTGTGAAAGCCCAAAACATTACTTAAAATATTACCTGCATATTCTTTTGATAAGATTGCAGCCTTTGCTATCTGAAACAACTTCAATCTGTGGTCTTCCAGTACTAAACGATGAATTTTTTCAATGATCTCTGGAGTTGTCACTTCTACAGAGCGCCCAGAATGAGGCTCATCGCTAGTGCTCATACGTCCCATTTTAAACTCTGCAACCCAACTTTTAATCATTGAATATGAAGGGACACAGTCTTTCAATGTACTATCCATTTCCTCCGTGATTTCTTTAGGCGTTAAGCCTTTCAAATGTAATTATTTAATGACTGCTCGTTTTGCCAAATCCTCCATTTCCGTGCACACTAAAGTTGTCTTATTTAAAATGCTGTCATTCAGAAAGTAAACAAGCTATTAACATTTAACTATGGATACAAGCTAGTTTAGAGTTAAATTGTAGTATGCAACCGCCTAACTGGCCTGTGTGAGGCCCAGGATTTATCAGCCGACCCTCGTCCTTGGAGAAAGTTGTGAGCGATTTGGCGACAGTGCAGAACCTGGATATGACAACTCAGTTACATTGTCCAAAAGCCGTATGTTAATTGTCCAGTAGCAATCCAAATTCAGCTAAAAGTGCTCCTAAACTTGAATATGGAAGATGTCAGTTAATACCGAGATCAAATCTAGATTTGGTTTCATCACTTTTCCATAAGTTATAGTGCTTGTCTCATTCGCAGCAAATACCTTCAAACAAAATGGATTGATGTTTTATTCCTTTTATTGTTATTAATTTTTTGGGTGGAGAAATAAAAATACCAACTCCAGAATCTACTAGAAACTTCCTGTTTGTCATGGATGAAGAAGCGTTGAAGTTGTGTTAGCTTTCACCAACTCAGAATTAAAAGGAAAAGGTCATGAGAGCTGTGTCTGTGTGCGCCTCATTACAGCATAACTAAAACATATTATGTATTCCATTCACATAATTTTCTCTAACTGTTCCAAATACAAACTCTTCTTAAAAACCATGATTTTATCTAGATCATGCTAATCAAGATAAATATTAGCAGAATTGGTCTATTTATTTGCTTGTAATTAGAAGGGAAATAAAGGAATACCTTATGCTAAAACGACACTCAAATCGTTTAAAAGCTGGTCGCTATGTGAGACAATTGAGATTCGGTTCGCTTTGCATGGTCCCGTTTGAGAAAAATTAGGCAATTTAAAACTGAAAGCAATAACAAGGGATATCTTAAAAATCTTTACCAAAACAAAATATTTACAGCCATTTTTGAGAAAAACACAATTTTAATTTTTTTTTAATCTTTGTGTTGCATCCTAGGAAGATACTGAACATAAATATCAAGTGTGGTTTCAAACGGTGTTTTTGTTTTTGAGTTATGCTAGGCACAGTCACACACAAGCAGACACATACATACATACATACATACATACATACATACATACATACATACATACATACATACATACATACATACATACACACATACACACACACATACATACATACATACATACATACATACATACATACATACATACATACATCTACATATACACGCATACATACACACATGCATACACACATCTACATATACACGCATACATACACACATGCATACACACATCTACATATACACGCATACATACATGCATACATACACACACACATCTACATATACACGCATACATACACACATGCATACACACATCTACATATACACGCATACATACATGCATACATACACACACACATCTACATATACACGCATACATACATGCATACATACACATACACACACACACACACACACACACACACACGAATGCACGGGTCTTTTTATAAAAATGCTTATTTCGAACTCAGGGAATCTCAAGGCATATATCCCCGGTGAAATTTCCAAATGGAATTTTTGGTGAAATACCAACGCTGCTATGTAAATAATTGTATGTACATATGTGCTAGAGAAAGAAGAAATTATCGCATTTTTCTGGGATGAGCGAGGAACATTCTCAAGAAATCCCGCCCACTCGAAACTATCTTTTACATAGAATATTTCTATTTCCTCAAAAATGACTCTTAACGATTTTGGAATTTCATCAACTTATATGTATTGAAGATATTGTACATGGCAAATAAAATGCATATGCTTAATTTGCAGAGAATACATATTCGGTTTTGTTAAGGAAGACGAATTTGATTATTTTATTATTCGAACAGTTTTGTATTTGCTAGATTTGGCTAAAATACATTTTTACGGAAGTATGTAGTGTGGGGAATTTTTGAAAAGCTTATAATAAACATTTTCTGATTAAGAGAGTTGAATTTGCTTCCGATTGTACTGGAACTCCAAAAATAGTGGGTAATATAGTTTAGGAGTTCCTAGTATACATTTATCCCATGCTCCTGGGCTACATGCTTTAAACGTTGCTTAGGTGCTGAAGGACTTTCAAACAAGCCTGTAAGTTTAATTACATCCGTGTTTTGACGTCGAAGTTTGAATAACCATTTTGGAAAGGAAAGAGAATAGGTTGGTAAAATAGATGTGAAATATAATAACAAAAAATAGTGAGTAAAATTCTACCGCAAACATATCTTACTTTGGATAGGTAGAGTCAGACTGAAAAATTCAATACCATACCCGGGATTTGAACCACGGATCTCCCGATCGATAGCCGGTTGCTCTGCCACTGAGCTACCATGGTAAGGTACCAGCATAGCATTGAATTTCTCAACTCATTAGCATGTTTCCCCTACACACGGCTTGTGTGAAAAATAAAAAGCCAATACCAAACGACCATAATAGTTGGCTATATTATGAATCCTGGAACTTAAAGTACTTACAGCATTGTAAGTCACCATTGGGGTTGTCATCTCAAAATAATTTGAGATCACCTTGTGGTTTGTCGGGAAACATGCGAGTCAATTCAGAAATTCAATGTTATCCCGGCCTGTTGCCATGGTAGCTCAGTGGCAGAGCAACCGGCTAGAGATCGGGAGATCCATGGTTCAAATCCCGGCTATAGCATTCATTCTACCTAGCCAACTTCTGTCCTACACACGGCTTGTGTAAAAACAATTAAAACCCAATATCCCACTTTTCCTATTATGGTCAAACAATTCACAAAAATGGGGCAAATTATTCACTTGAAATAACATAGGCACTTAATCTATTAATATTTCTATAATGCACATATTTCGACTAATTCTTTTATTAAGACTAGGTACAATGAAGTGACCTTTTGTAATTTATGTCCCAGTTACTCTGCATTTTCACTCTACTTTGAAGAAGTCAGATGGTGGCGTTTAAAGTTTTCCAATACCCAATGAGATTCATTATCTGCAGTGAACCCTGCTGTAACAGGTCAAGCGAAATTCAGGGACTGGCCCTGACAGTTTGATTCGCTCTTAGTGGCGTAATTAAAAGGCTGTAATGCCGGTGATCCATGAAACAGATGCTCTTAAAGTGAATGGGGAATTTAAGGTTTGAACTAACACCACCCTGACGGGAAACTGTCCTCCTGTATGCCAATGAAAACATATGATTTGTCATGTGAATGTCTTTAGTATTCAACATTTTAATAGAAAACGTCACAGAGATGTTTGAGAAAATCAACATTTCGGAACATTTTTCCACGTTAGTTTGTGGTGGGGGTTATTTTCTGAAAATCTTTTACTCTTATCCTTGAAAGATGTTGAAGTAAAATTAATATGAAGCTTGGTATTTAACGGAATTTCGTTTTTGAAATCACATATTCAAACACTAGTACACGCACACACACACGTGGAACTTCTTTCTAAAAATACTGTTTTGAATACAGGGTCCCTAAAACGTGTATTTCCAGTGAAATATCGAATTTTTGTACCTACTCTGAGGAAATAACAAAAGCAAATATCTTGCCAAGTAAAAAGTTTCTCCCTTTGCATTTTCATTATCACAATTTCTTTAAGATATATACAATTATATAAACGGATGGCAGCATGTTACATAATAACGATAACAAACTTTTATAATAAATGTTGTATATCTATTAACGCTTACATTAAAGAAACTCTAAACTGACTAAAAATGTGTATGTTAAAGTACCTACATGAACTAAAATATTTTTGGATGTTTTAAGAAGTGGGTAGCGAGAACCTCTACCTCTATCGGTGTGGAAGAGAAACAAAGAGAGGGAAGGAAGACGCATGTACTGCCCTCTTCAACAACACCACAAACACAAAGAAAACGCTACATGACTCTCTCTACATCTCTGCAATGAATTATTGTTAAAAAGCTTATGCGTCTATTTACTTCATGCTAATGGAGAAAAAGTGTAAAGTAGAAGCGAAGTAAGGAGTCCCATTGGTTAAGGTGATAGTCAAAAGCAGGTTGCTATGTGACTGATGTTCCTTTGTTTGTATGGACAGGAGTTGACAAATTCCTGTATGAGAAGAATATTTTTTTAAAGCTGAAACAAAAAACAAGGAATATCTTAAAAACGATCAACTCCACGAAAAAAAATTGTGTGTTTTAACTTGCTCTAATTTTTTGTGTGTTAAGTTTCTGTCCATGTCTTAAGGT
The DNA here is from genome assembly GCA_030762935.1 of Hymenopus coronatus. NCBI lineage: Eukaryota > Metazoa > Arthropoda > Insecta > Mantodea > Hymenopodidae > Hymenopus > Hymenopus coronatus. Next base: position 96,613,181 of record CM060891.1, on the reverse strand, counting down.
TAAGCAGTTATGCAAAATTGCGTGAAATTCGTCAAAATAGTCTTCAGAGGCAACTCCCAGAAAATTCAAGATATACGTTTTATTTGTCAGGTAAATATTTTTAATATAGGATACTTTAATCAAAATTGTTTGAGCCATTGTTGAGAAAATCACAATTTTCGAAAAGGTTCCATTTAAAGGGTAGTTTGGGGTGGGGGGATTTTTCCTCAAAATCTTCCTGTCGCATCCCTGGAAAATACTTAACTTAAATATCAAGTTTGGTATATAACCGACTTTTCGTTTTTGAGTTATCTGTTCACAGACACACATTATTGAAAATGTTTTTTTTTTTTTTTTGTATAAAGGGGACCCTAAAACATATATTTCCGGTGAAATGTCGATATCGAATTTTTGGGTGGAATGCAATACCTTCTGTATACACTATGTAGATGTACGTGTAGAGAAAGTAAAAAGCGCCACGAGGCTGTGAAATTATTTTCATTCTCATTGAATTATATAAACCTAACCCGGTTATTATTTACATTTTTCCAAGCGATATTAGCGTCTTTTCTAAAGTAGTATCTTTGTTAATTTGCCAATCTTCGGCTTTTTCGTATATCTCAACAGCAAGCTTTAAATATATACTGAAGTTGGTTTTCGTTTTCATTTAACGAACGTTATTTTTGCCCTTATTGCGAATAGCAAAGACGTATCACTTTTTACTTTCTCTACCATGTAGCATGAAGGGAGTCTGTAACGAAGGTACCTATAGTGTTACGTCCAAAAATTCGATGACGAGATTTTACTGAAATATATATTTTGAAAGCCCTCAATCCAAACAAAGGGCACTTTCAGAAACTTTCAGTAAACTAAAAGAAACAGACGAAAGCTTAATACGCAAAAGAATGTAGATCTTGTTGAAACTGAATATTTATATAAAATATGTTTATTTTTGTACCTTTAACCCTTTTTGAGATGTTCCTTGTTATTACCTTCACTTTGCGCATACTTACCTATACTTTCCTTAGATGGAAAGTCCTCATTCATTGCTGGTCAATCAAAGAGAACGAGTCTTCAAAGCAATAACTTAGTGACTAGCTGTTTGAAGATTAACTATCTACTTTATTCGCCTAATCCGGTGTTCTCTTCAAAGAAATATGCAGTACAAGTGTTTATCAGGATTAACCGTAGTAGATAGAAAAATATGTTTATTCAACAACTTTGCTATTCAACAAGTTAGAGTTAGTCATGCGAATGTACTGCCATATTAATGTAATAGTATAACTTTGAATTACTTATAGATTCAAAAAGTTTAACTAATTTCTGTCAATTTTAATCATTATGTAACTATATAACGTTATAAGAATCCCTGACCACCAAGGAAACTGTAATTATGAATGTGAAATAAAATCATTGATTTCTCCTTAATGTTGCCTAAAACACAATCGACACAAAATTGTGAACCTTCAGAATATTATTCTGAGTTTCAAGAAATGTTATGTTCATAAAAACGCCTACACATTCTGCAGAAGAAGTATAGAAATCTTTATCTAGGTATTGTTTAATTTGACCTTCCTCCTTAATTTACTTTGCAGCTGAAATTATGGAATTTTACTCCAGTTATACATTTTCTGTTTTCTGTCATTATAGCAGGAAAGACGGTTGCATAATGCCATAGCTGAATTCAATAACATTTAGTTTCAAAGTACTCGTACTTACAACTAATAGAACTTTCCATTGTCTAAAAGCAATACTTTTATAAAACTTTATATTTTATTGTGGAATGCTTTCTATTTTTATATGCAACACTTCATCATCCATAAAAGAGTCGTAAGTAGGGCGTCTAGGATATATCTCATTAAATCACACATTTACTTTTTCTAGCACATAATAGGTAGAAAAGACATTGTATTCCACCCAAAAATTGGATACCAAGATTTCGCGTAAAACATGTCTTGAGATCTTCTAAATCCAAAAAAGGAATGTTTAGAACTAGGCTAGAATGTGTGTCTGTACACAGTGCTACTCAGATAGCGGAAAGTCCGTTAAATACTAAACTTGGAATTTAATTTTAATATTTTTCAAGGATCCAAAACGAAAATTTTCAGAAAAATATCCCTACCCTAAAATAACCTTTACTTGGAAAATTTTTTTCTGGAAGTTTTCGATTTTCTAAAACGTGGCTCTAAGAATTTATATTAAAAAAAAGATTAAAGATGTTAACATGGAAAATAAAATGTATATTTCAATTTCTTGGAATAACCCCTGAAGTTCTTTTAATTCTGAATGAGTTTTACCTGGTGAACTGAGAAACATTTACAATACAAAAATGTAGATTACGTTAAAGCACACTATATATTTCATATATATATATATATATATATATTTATATATGTGTGTGTGTGTATTTCTTTTGAGCTAAGCATTTCAGAGATGTTCTCATATTTTATTGGTTTCAATTTTAAATTACTTAAACTTTTCTCAAACGGAAAGGTCCTCTTTTGTTTTACTCCAAGTCGTACAGTAAGAACTGAATTTCATTTGTTTCACATAGCGACAGCTTTTAAAAGATTTGATTATAACTTTAGTCCAGTGTGTTCCCTCATTTCTCTCCTACTTATAAGGGACGGCGTCATAAGAACATTTCTGCTAATGTTTATCTCGGTTCAATAAAAGAACAATCTTTTGTGAAAATAGCTCGTCTGCAGTACAGGTAGAGAGAGTGATGTGAAAGGATCACACCCAATTTTTTTCTAGTAATGCAAAAAGAACGGAATTTCAAAGTCATCGACCAACTTTTAGATTTGACTATCTCTTATGGCTATTCCCAATGTAGCCAACTTTTTTGCGACATTGGCCATTGGTTTGAAATGTTTCAATACTTCCACATTTTTAAAAGTGTTACTACTATTTAGTTGAATAGGTAGAGTCAGACTGAAAAATGCAATGCCATAGCCGGGATTTGAACCACGGATCTCCCAATCTGTGGCCGGATACTCTGCCAGTGAGTTACCATGGCAATATGCCGGCATGTCATTAAATTTCTCAATTGACTCGTATGTTTCCCGGTAAACCACAAGGTGATATCAAATTATTTTGAGATGACAACCCCCAATGGCGACTTACAATATTGTAAGTGCTTAGACCCACGATTCTTAGTATATCCAACAATTATGGTCAATTGGTATTGGAATAATTGCTTTTTCACAAAAGTTGTGTGTTGGACAGGAGTTGGATAGGTAGAGTCAGAGTGAAAAATTCAATACCGTAGCCGGGATTTGAACCACGGACCTCCTTATCTCTAGCCGGTTACTCTACCACTGAGCTACCATGGCTTTCTCAACTGACTAGCATATTTCCCAGGTGTTCTCAAATTATTTCGAGATGACAACATTGAATTTTTCAGTCTGACTCTACCCATCCAACTCCTGTCCTACACACGGCTTGTGTAAAAAAACAATTATTCCAATACTATTTAGTTATTTATGGCGAAATTATGGAAAGCCATGTAATTTTATAGTCGGTATATAAAGAATCGCATTTAAAGCTGCTAGTGTCGTTTCGTTTTCTTTTACACTTCTTAGTCCTACAATAATAATAATTATTTACGATACATGTGTGTAAAGTCGTCGTTTTTTTAATAGAGTGAGGGTTTTATGAGACAATGCATAGCCACACGAGAGTCGAGAAAGGCCTTCACACACATGTGGTGTTTGCTCGCTAGATCGCAATTGTCGTAAAGGACAATAGAATGCCATGCTTTATGTGGCAATAAACATCGGAAATAGTTTAATAAAGATGACAAGGACAATTCTGAGGCCTGAGAACAATTGCTTTGCTTAGTTACTTCATTCAATACACGTTGAATAATTAAAAAATCTGATGTGTCCCATTCACATGACTTTCTCTACATGTCTACAACAAAGTATTCTTAAAAAGCTTATGTTTCTATTTACGTCATGCTAATGGAGAACAAATTAGCAGAAATAGTCTTAATAGTAATAATAATAATCATGGGATATTTAAAAAATGATGAACTCCACGAAAAAATGTATTCAACATAAATTGTGTGTTTTAACGTGAACTACATTTTTGTGGATACGTTTTTGTCCATCCCTTACGGTTTAGCGCTTAGGCAAAATTCCGTAAAATTCATCCAGAATAAAGTAATCCTTAGAGCCTATTCCCAGAAAATTCAAGATGCATATTTTATTTGTCAGGTAAATACCTTTAATATTTGATATTGTAATGAAAATGGTTTGAGCCATTTTTGAGAAACTCGAAATTTTCGAAAAAAGTTCCATGTAAAGGGTAGTTTGGGGTGGGGGGATTTTTCTCAAAATCTTCGTGTTGCATTCCCGGAAGATACTAAACTTAAATACTAAGTTTGGTATTTTACCGACTTTTCGTTTTTTTATCGTGTTCACACACACACACGGACCTTTTTGTGGAAATGCTATTTTTTATTCAGGGGACCCCAAAACATGTATTTCCGGTGAAATCTCGATATCGAATTTTTGGGTGGAGTGCAATACCCTCTCTATACACTATGTACGTAGTAGATGTAGAGACAGTAAAGATGAGTTCCTTTCACGTAGCTTTCTCTATCTGTTCTACATAAAAACTGTTCTTACAGAAGTTTATTCCTATATCTACCTCATACTGATCGAGAAAAGGCCTTATTGATTGCCTGTTAGTAGCTGGGAGGGAAATGAGCGGCAGTCAAACGCTCTAAAAGCTATCTCTTTGCCATTGTCATTATATGGTGAGGACCTACTGCTTGAGAAAGGTTCAAATATTATAACATTGAAACCATTAAAGGATATCCCGTAAATGGCTCTACAACAAACTGTAAACGACACAAATTGGTGTTTTAACGAGATCCACATCTTTACTTTCTCTAGACCGTATGTACACATATTCTATGTTAAGATTTTACTACAAATATATGTTTTGGGATTCCCTGATTCCTAAAAATGGAGTTTTAGAAAAAGGTCTCAGTGTGTCTGTCGAACAGCATAACTCAAAAACGAAAAGACTGTTAGCAACCAAACTTGGTATTTAGCTTTAGTATCCTCCAAGTTTTGCTACATGAAGATTTTGAAAACAAAAAGACTGTTAGCAACCAAACTTGGTATTTAGCTTTAGTATCCTCCAAGTTTTGCTACATGAAGATTTTGAAAACAAAAAGACTGTTAGCAACCAAACTTGGTATTTAGCTTTAGTATCCTCCAAGTTTTGCTACATGAAGATTTTGAAAAAAAAAAGACTGTTAGCAACCAAACTTGATATTTAGTTTTAGTATCCTCCAAGTTTTGCTACATGAAGATTTTGAAAAAAAAAAGACTGTTAGCAACCAAACTTGGTATTTAGCTTTAGTATCCTCCAAGTTTTGCTACATGAAGATTTTGAAAAAAAAAAAAGACTGTTAGCAACCAAACTTGGTATTTAGCTTTAGTATCCTCCAAGTTTTGCTACATGAAGATTTTGAAAACAAAAAGACTGTTAGCAACCAAACTTGGTATTTAGCTTTAGTATCCTCCAAGTTTTGCTACATGAAGATCTTGAAAACAAAAAGACTGTTAGCAACCAAACTTGGTATTTAGCTTTAGTATCCTCCAAGTTTTGCTATATGAAGATTTTGAAAACAAAAAGACTGTTAGCAACCAAACTTGGTATTTAGCTTTAGTATCTTCCAAGTTTTGCTACATGAAGATTTTGAAAACAAAAAGACTGTTAGCAACCAAACTTGGTATTTAGCTTTAGTATCTTCCAAGTTTTGCTACATGAAGATTTTGAAAACAAAAAGACTGTTAGCAACCAAACTTGGTATTTAGCTTTAGTATCCTCCAAGTTTTGCTACATGAAGATTTTGAAAACAAAAAGACTGTTAGCAACCAAACTTGGTATTTAGCTTTAGTATCCTCCAAGTTTTGCTACATGAAGATTTTGAAAAAAAAAAAGACTGTTAGCAACCAAACTTGGTATTTAGCTTTAGTATCCTCCAAGTTTTGCTACATGAAGATTTTGAAAACAAAAAGACTGTTAGCAACCAAACTTGGTATTTAGCTTTAGTATCCTCCAAGTTTTGCTACATGAAGATTTTGAAAAAAAAAAAGACTGTTAGCAACCAAACTTGGTATTTAGCTTTAGTATCCTCCAAGTTTTGCTACATGAAGATTTTGAAAACAAAAAGACTGTTAGCAACCAAACTTGGTATTTAGCTTTAGTATCCTCCAAGTTTTGCTACATGAAGATTTTGAAAAAAAAAAGACTGTTAGCAACCAAACTTGGTATTTAGCTTTAGTATCCTCCAAGTTTTGCTACATGAAGATTTTGAAAACAAAAAGACTGTTAGCAACCAAACTTGGTATTTAGCTTTAGTATCCTCCAAGTTTTGCTACATGAAGATTTTGAAAACAAAAAGACTGTTAGCAACCAAACTTGGTATTTAGCTTTAGTATCCTCCAAGTTTTGCTACATGAAGATTTTGAAAAAAAAAAGACTGTTAGCAACCAAACTTGATATTTAGCTTTAGTATCCTCCAAGTTTTGCTACATGAAGATTTTGAAAACAAAAAGACTGTTAGCAACCAAACTTGGTATTTAGCTTTAGTATCCTCCAAGTTTTGCTACATGAAGATTTTGAAAAAAAAAAAGACTGTTAGCAACCAAACTTGGTATTTAGCTTTAGTATCCTCCAAGTTTTGCTACATGAAGATTTTGAAAAAAAAAAAAAAAAAAGACTGTTAGCAACCAAACTTGGTATTTAGCTTTAGTATCTTCCAAGTTTTGCTACATGAAGATTTTGAAAAAAAAAAGACTGTTAGCAACCAAACTTGGTATTTAGCTTTAGTATCCTCCAAGTTTTGCTACATGAAGATTTTGAAAAAAAAAAGACTGTTAGCAACCAAACTTGGTATTTAGCTTTAGTATCTTCCAAGTTTTGCTACATGAAGATTTTGAAAAAAAAAAGACTGTTAGCAACCAAACTTGGTATTTAGCTTTAGTATCTTCCAAGTTTTGCTACATGAAGATTTTGAAAACAAAAAGACTGTTAGCAACCAAACTTGGTATTTAGCTTTAGTATCTTCCAAGTTTTGCTACATGAAGATTTTGAAAAAAAAAAGACTGTTAGCAACCAAACTTGGTATTTAGCTTTAGTATCTTCCAAGTTTTGCTACATGAAGATTTTGAAAACAAAAAGACTGTTAGCAACCAAACTTGGTATTTAGCTTTAGTATCCTCCAAGTTTTGCTACATGAAGATTTTGAAAAAAAAAAAAAGACTGTTAGCAACCAAACTTGGTATTTAGCTTTAGTATCTTCCAAGTTTTGCTACATGAAGATTTTGAAAAAAAAAAGACTGTTAGCAACCAAACTTGGTATTTAGCTTTAGTATCTTCCAAGTTTTGCTACATGAAGATTTTGAAAACAAAAAGACTGTTAGCAACCAAACTTGGTATTTAGCTTTAGTATCTTCCAAGTTTTGCTACATGAAGATTTTGAAAAAAAAAAAAGACTGTTAGTAACCAAACTTGGTATTTAGCTTTAGTATCTTCCAAGTTTTGCTACATGAAGATTTTGAAAAAAAAAAGACTGTTAGCAACCAAACTTGGTATTTAGCTTTAGTATCCTCCAAGTTTTGCTACATGAAGATTTTGAAAAAAAAAAGACTGTTAGCAACCAAACTTGGTATTTAGCTTTAGTATCTTCCAAGTTTTGCTACATGAAGATTTTGAAAAAAAAAAGACTGTTAGCAACCAAACTTGGTATTTAGCTTTAGTATCTTCCAAGTTTTGCTACATGAAGATTTTGAAAACAAAAAGACTGTTAGCAACCAAACTTGGTATTTAGCTTTAGTATCTTCCAAGTTTTGCTACATGAAGGTTTTGAAAACAAAAAGACTGTTAGCAACCAAACTTGGTATTTAGCTTTAGTATCTTCCAAGTTTTGCTACATGAAGATTTTGAAAAAAAAAAGACTGTTAGCAACCAAACTTGGTATTTAGCTTTAGTATCTTCCAAGTTTTGCTACATGAAGATTTTGAAAACAAAAAGACTGTTAGCAACCAAACTTGGTATTTAGCTTTAGTATCTTCCAAGTTTTGCTACATGAAGGTTTTGAAAACAAAAAGACTGTTAGCAACCAAACTTGGTATTTAGCTTTAGTATCTTCCAAGTTTTGCTACATGAAGATTTTGAAAAAAAAAAGACTGTTAGCAACCAAACTTGGTATTTAGCTTTAGTATCTTCCAAGTTTTGCTACATGAAGATTTTGAAAAAAAAAATCCCGCACACCAAAGTACACTTCATATGGAATATTTTTTGAAAGTTTTATTTTTCTCAAAAATGGCTTATCACATCTTATTCTGGATGAGTGTTGCAGAATTTCATATAACTGTTAAATCGTAAAGATAGACAAAAGATTACAACTCAAGATCTAGTTAAAACACACAATTTATGTTATATACCTTTTATATAGAGCTGACTGTTTCCGAGATATTCCTTGTTATAGCTTAAAATTTCAAACTACTATAATTTTCCCAAACGGGAAGTGATGTTTCGTCTCATCTCTATAGTTTTACTGCAGGCCATGCAAAGCGAGCCGAACTTCAGTTGTTTCTCATAGGACCAGCGTTTAAATGATTTGACTGTTTATTTAACTTAGAGCATTTTCTTATGTCCCTTCTATTTACAACGAAGCAAGAAATAAAGTCAATATGGCAAATGTTTTTCTTGACTAGTATGTGTTAGATAAAGGAATTATCTTTTATGTGTAACAGCTAGAGAAAGTCATGTGAATGGAACACATCAGATTTGTGGTGCGATTTACCAGCTATACCAGAAATTCAGTATAAAGAAGAGTTCGGGGGCTTCTCCCAAGAAATTCAGAATATATGCTTAGTTTATAATGTTAAATATTTTCATTATTTAGTATATTTAGTAAATATATTTAATCGAACATTTTCTAAAAAAATTGAAACGTAAAGGGTAGCTAATGGTGGGAAGATTTGCCTACAAATCTTGTCCATCCTTGAAAAATGATACATTTAAATACTAAGTTTGCTATTTGGAGTTTTCATTTTTTAATTATCCTGTTTACAGACACACGGGGTAGGGAGTCCAAAAACATATGTTTCCAGTGAAATCTCGCTATTTTATTTTTGTTTGAATACAATACCTTCTGTACCTACCGTCTGTATTGTACATATGTGCTAGAGAAAGTAAAAATATGACTCATTTAGAAGATTTAGAACGTGCAGTTACAGTTCAACAGGAATAGATTATGCAGTGAAACTTACTATAGATCTGTTATCTGTATGTCACATATTGTATTTTTTTCACGATAGTGCGTCAAGTCCCAAATTGCCATTTTTACGTTCACCTATTACTAAAATTCATTTTACGGGCTGAAAAAATTCATTTCCATGCAATACCGTGCAAAAAATGTTTTATGAAACTACTTGAGGAAAGGTTTATCTCGATTTGCATGAGCTAGACCAAAACTTAAACTATCGGAAATAGTGTGCATATTATACATAAAATTAAACGATGATGGATTACCTTCATGTGAATTACATCAGAGTTTTATTTAATCCTCTAGATATTGTAAGTAATGCTTTCTACCCAAAAAGTGTATCCGAGATTTCACTAGAAATGCATTCTCTGAATTTTGAGAAATTCTGAATAAAATGAATTAGCGGAAGGACCGCGCGCGTATATGTGTGTCAGTTACTTTGTCATTCAGTCAGACAATCAGATAGACTGTCTATTGTCTGCCTGCCTGGCTGTCTATCTCTGGCTTTGAGGTCAGTAGAAGTTCGTTGTATACCAAGCTTGGCATTTAAGTTTTTACAAGAAATATAAATAGATATCTTGAATTTTCTAGAAATTGCTTGTGAAGCGTTCTTCAGTCGGAATGTATTTTATATAACCATGCAAAATGGTAAACGTTAACTAGAGATAAATCGTACTACATAAACAATGTAGATGTTTTTAAACATTACAGTTTATTCCAAGTAAGCTTCAAGAGCCATCCTTATGCATTATTGAAGTTGTTCAATATTTAAACATTCTTTCAAAGACCTTTGATGTTCATTTGTTTCTCGCGATCGGATGCAAACAATTTGGAATATTAATACCAGAATGTACTGTTCATTTGTTAAACATTTCATTGTTGTCTTTCCCTTTATGCCTATAACAAATACTATGCAATGTAGATATTTCTGCAAAGTTTCATCTCAATTAAAGCGAAGTAGTTGAAAAAATAACTTTTGTAAGACTCCTCAATAAACGATAGAGAGTATAGAAATTTACAGTATGTAATATTCACCAAGCTTTATATTAATGGAGTTCTGCGTCTTCCAAGTATGCGACACAAATAGTATAAAGAAAATCCACTATAGAAAATTACCTTTCTATTGAAAATTATTAAACCTTGATATTAATGGAGTTCTGCGTCTTCCAAGTATGCGACACAAATAGTATAAAGAAAATCCACTATAGAAAATTACCTTTCTATTGAAAATTATTAAACATTTTCATTTTGTAAAACTTTACTGTAACAATTGTAATTTAAATACCATGTAATGAAGATATTTCCTTAAAAATGGAATGCGAATATTGCAATTTCTGGGAATAACACCTGAAGTCTGTTCATATGGAAGATAAGTGCGTGAAAAGTAAGACATTGGCAACACCTTACTGCACAAAAGATGGAGATCTTGTTAAAATAGACAAATATAACAGACTAAGTAAACATAAATACCACATTTTATGTTGAGTCAACCATTGCCGAAATTTTCTTATAATTCGTTTCAATTTTCCAATACCTATATATTTATCAAACTAGAAATAGCTATTAGTTTTTTTTAACCTTTTTTTACTTTCTCTACGCGTACCTACAATGTACATAGTGTACACAGAAGGTATTGCACTCCACCTAAAAATTCGATACCGAGATTTCACCGGAAATATATGTCTTAGGGTCTCCTGTATATAAAAAAAACATTTTCATGTCCGTGCATGTGTGTGTCCGAGTGTCCGTGTGTCTGTGAACACGATAACTCAAAAACGAATTGTCGGTAAAATACCAAACATGGTATATTTAAGTTTAGTATCTTGCAGGGATGTGACACGAAAATTTTGTGAAAAATCCCCCCCCACCTTAAACTACCATTTCCAAGAAACTTTTTTTCAAAAATTTAATTTTCTTAAAAATGACTAACAATTTTGATTAAAATGTCGTATATTAAAGATATTTACCTGACAGATAAAATGTATATCTTAAATTTTCTGGGAATAGCCTCCAAAGACGATGATGATTTTTGCGGAATTTTGCATAACTGCTAAACCCTAAGAGATGGACAAAAGCTTAACAAGAAAAAAAATGCAGAGCACGTTAAAACACAATTTATGTTAAACACATTTTTTTCGTGGAGTTCATCGTTTTTAAGATATTGCTTATTTTTAGTTCAGCTTTGAAAAACTTACTTTTCTCATACAGGAATTTGTCAACTCCTGTCCGAACAAACAAACGAACTTCAGTCACATAGCAACCAGCTTTTGAGTATCTCTTTAATCTATGGTACTCCCTTTTATCGCTTCTACTTACAAGGAAGCAAGTAATAAGACTAGTTTTGCAATTTTTTTCTCAGTTAGCATGAAGTAAATAGAGGCATAGGCTTTTTAACAATGATTTGTTTCACAGATGTACAGAAAGTCATGTAAATGAAACACATTAGATTTTTTTATATATTTTTTTTTATCGTGGTCATACAAGGAGAATCACATTGTCATGTTTAGTCTAGTGCTTCATTCCTCTTTCACCTATCAGGAAGCTAAAAAGTTCACTTTATCTTATGTTTATTCAATTGGTATAGAGTATATTGAGAACTTGGGAACGACAAATTAGAGGAGATATCACCAGAGGTTGTATTTATTATGACTGTGCGACGTGAGTATCTTGACGTGCTGTTTGGCGAACTAATGTATTAACACTCTGCCTTCAATGTCAGAACGCTAGATAGGAGTGATACAGCTGTCAACGATAACAGGTTCTGCTTTCACGTCACTTGCGACCTAACGACCACGCGATAACAATGAACACAATACCCTAGAAACAGCAAACGTGCTCGCTGTTTGCTCCAACTGACGTTTTAATTTGGTGTCATCCTAACCATCGAAATTTGATAGTCTGAAAAATCTAAATATACTCAGTGTTCGTTTAGTTTACGTTTAAAATAAAACATGTAATTTCGAATCTCAAAATACAATATTTTGTAAGGATCACATAGAAAATGGAATATCCGACTGTGCTAGCCGTACCTTCCCTCAGTGGATGGTAAAGTGTTGGAAAATCAGTATTAATTTGATTGATTTTAAACATAAGCCGTACGTAGTGCAGGAGTTTCATAGCAAGAGTCAGACTGAAAATTTCGATGTCATATCCAGGATTTGTACCACGGATCTCCCTTCTCTAGTCTGTCGTTATTTTGAGGTGACAACCCCAATGGCGACTTACAATGTTGTAAGTATTTAAGTCTCGGGCTTCATTGTTTAGCCAACTATTACGTCAATTAGTGTTAATTTTATTGTTGTTGTTTTTTCAAACAAACGTGTAAAAATTCTCAAAATAATTTGAGATCACATGCGAGTCAGTTGTGGAATTTAATGTCATACTGGAAAATCGCCATAGTAGCTCGGTAGTAGAGTAACCGAATAGGGACGGCGAGATCCCTGGTTAAAATTCCGGCTATGGCATTCAATTTTTCAGTCTGACTATATCTATCCAACTCCTGTCCTACACACGTTTTGTGTGAAAAAACAATAAAACTGACACTTATTGACTGTAATATTTGGCTAAACTATGAAGCCAGGGACTTAAAGTACTTACAGCATTGTAAGGTACCATTGGGTTATGTCATCTCAAAATAATTTGAGATTACTTTGTGGTTCACTGGGGAAAACTGCGAGTCAGTTTTTGGAAAAGCTCCCGCAGATTTCGAGTAGTCCAGGGGAACAGATTGTTCCCGTTTTAATCTGCATGCTATAATGCGGAGAAAAAGTCCTATGTTTGATAGTGAACAAGTCGTTTGACTCTCTAGTGAGTGATCGCTAGAGAGAGAAAAAAAAAGGATGTTTCGCAGCTGTTGTGTTCCAACTTTACACTCAAGGAAAAATTAAGGAGGATAGGTCACGGATTTAAATAACATTATGGAAGAAATGCTTCAGCCCCAAAAAATTCATAACCGAAATGAAGACTCAAAATATCAAATGGAAAAAATGGAGATGGAAATGATATTTGTAATGGGACTAAAGAAGTGGCTAATATGACGACAGAAATGAAACCTGATTCGGTGAAATTTATTTGAATATAATGAAATCTGGAATGTAAGAATGAAAAATGAGATGCATAAGGTGATTCCAAATGAGGATTTGAAATTTAAAATAAAATTCCAGCTTGGTTTTGACAACCCCACTGTAAAATGTGAAGGAGAAAATACTACAGTGAAAGTCCTGCTAGGTGGCACTACAAAGGAGTAGTAAAAAACTGAGCCTTATACGGAAGGAGAAATTAATCAGATAGAAGAGCGCCTGGATATCAAGAAAAATTATTTTAGCTGCAGATGAAGAAAAAATAAGAAAATGGTGAATGTTTCAGTGGAGGAGATACGCCACGCTCTAGAAGACAAATCGGCATCGATGTTCCAACTTTATGGCACTTTCATAAGAATGGTGTTTATCCGGATGTTTGAAGCCATTGCTATTGGGATACCGGAGGAAAGAACGACACAGATTTTGGCATCCCTACCGTGACAAATAGCCGAAACACTTTAGCCTGAAGCAGGTCTGACGATATGATTGTATTGTTGGAAAGCCGCTGGAGAAAATCAGTAGGCAGCCGCTTACTGAGGCCGGCTGAGGGTAAAGGTGAGGATACATCGTCTGAAATCCATTACACTTCATTTCCGGAGAGTCAGCCCACATATTTATCAGCGTCATAAGATATTTGGGGGGGGGGGTGAGTGAAAAAGCAGCTTCTTCGGGTGCAACTCAGCAGTTAAAGTCCCCCAGAGACCAGCGGGGTAAATTATGGTCGGTGAGGCAACAATGATGTCCGCCATAGCTGTGAAAAGCGCGCGAGACCAAACTATAACAGCTTATTCGTTTTAGAACTGAAAGGGAAAGACTTATGAGCTGGAATGTGACAAACCTGTTCATTAGTCTAAAAATTAGCAAACATATTAAGAGGCAGCCTGAAGATGGGTTTGTGTTCGCGGTCATCACCTTCTTGACTGCAAACGGCAAGGTCGGTCTTGTAGAGCATAGATGAATTAGGGACGTCACTACAGCGAGTCACTAGACATGGGGCCTCAAAGTTAGGTGTTGTCCGCTTGGTTGCGATCTCCTCCCAAGAGCACGCCGATCAAGTACTATGAATCCAGAACCGTCTTAGGTGCACGTGACACAGAACACCTAGCTAGAATTCACCTTCGCAGGTTCAGACTTCAGTGTGGTAAATCATCTTAGGTCTTAATGCCCTTCGCTATTTCGATGCCAAGTTGGAAGTTGGGTGCCGCGTATTCAACCTGGACTTCAATTTTATTAAATAGCTCTAAAACATTAAGAGGAGAGGTCACAGCTAGCGAATCACTTGTTTGTAGTGTGAGAGATGGTTCCAGCATGAGGAGAAAGTATGGTGACGACGCGGGCCGAGAAATTCCTAATACGTAAATGATTCAGAAGTCGAAATGGCCATCATCGCGATGACACCGCTTCAGCTCCGGAGACCGTCCTGGTCAGGACACTTGATGTACCCAACCGGGACCTTATGCCAATTGGAGAACTTCCTGAGGAATAGTGAATCGGTCACTATTTAGATGAGATCAGAAATACTATTGAAATATACAACTATCCTTACTTAGTTTTAATTAAGTAAGAAGCAAATTAATTATAAATTTTTGTTAACAATAAGAATATAAATATAACGTATAAGTAATTCTAAAAATGGAATTAGAACTAAAATTCTAAGTTAATTCTTTTACATTCGTGGTAAACAAAATTTATAGTCCATTTTTATATACATCTGGAATTGGATCGCCGTCCTTATAAACTAGACCAAGATGATTCTGAGAATTTCTGAGACATTTAGAAGCAGGTTATAAACCTGATAGCAGAACTCATGGACATCTTTAGCATTTAGAAAATGCTTCTGATCTACTGTTTTAGTATACATTGCATCGACATAGCAGATACTCCGCCATTTACAAGGCCACGTCGACGAGTGGAACAGACAACCGAATACCGGGCATGAAGACCGGAGATATAACAGAGGAGATATTTCAATAATATCATCAAACCAATGTCTTGATACCTCTCAGACTCGGGTTAAGCTGACCTTGCTTTTCAGATGCCAAGAGTGCACTGACCAGCTATTAGAAAAATCAACCCGGTAAGAAGTTCGTAGTGATGGCGCAGCGATATTGGCATAGCATGTATCCATCGTGACAGAAGGTAGACACAGATGTACTTCAATAGAACCTTATACAAAACCACTGCGTGAAACGACGACAACTGCTGAGGTTGTTTACACCCTGAACTCACTGCTTATATGGCTTTATGAAAAGAGTTTCATTTTCGAATGGTCCGTTTCGCCCCGACTTGGCTGTTGGACTTAAACTGCTGGAAGAATAGATAGCCCCCTGAATCCAACAGCTGTGTTAATACAAATTGTCTTGAAATTACAATGCCTTTCTAAAGCTCACGATTATTCCGAAAGACCATGCATGCTAGGAGAACTGTGGAATTTGAGGTGAAGCAGAGTGTAGTGCGCCGATTGCCAAGTCCGGCTGTGTAATTTCTAAGGTTTCCGGCAGCCTTCATTGGTTGTTTTTTTTTTTTTTTTTCTCCTTTCTTTCTTTTTGCCCCTCGTGGCTAGGCGACATTCGAGAGTCGGCTACCAATACTACTGCTATCACTACCACTACTACCAGTACCACTATTACTACTTCTACTACTACTATTAGTACTAGTAACTACTACTTCTGCCACCGCCACCACAACGACTACCGCCAACAGCCCCTACTACTATGACGACCACCACCACCACCACCACTATTGCCACCGCCACCCCAACAACCATTACCATTACCGCTACTACTGCCATCGCCAACCCAACACCCATTACCATTGCCACCACCACCACCACTACTACCACTATTACTACTGCTACTACTGCCACCGCCAAACCAACAACCATTAACATTGCCACCACCACTACCACCACTGCTACCACGTGCACTACCACCACCACTACTACCATGTACAGTACCACTATCACTACCACCAACATTAGTATTACCAACACCACCACTACTATTACCCACACCACTACCACCACATCTACAAGTACAACCCCTAACACTACTACCACTACTTCTACCACCACCACTACTACCACGTGCACTACCATCACCACTACCATTACCACCACCACTACTACCATTGCCACCACCACTACCACTTGCACTACCACCACCAACACCACCACAACTATTACCCCCATCGCTACCACCACCACTACAACTACGACGCCTACCACTATCACCATTAGTACTTCTACCACCACCCACTACCATGTGCAATACCACTACCACTACCACCACCACTACCACTTGCACTACCACCACCAACACCACCACCACAACTATTACCCCCACCGCTACCACCACCACTACAACTACGACGCCTACCACTATCACCATTAGTACTTCTACCACCACCCACTACCATGTGCAATACCACCACCACTACCACTTGCACTACCACCACCAACACCACCACCACAACTAATACCCCCACCGCTACCACCACCACTACAACTACGACGCCTACCACTATCGCCATTACTACTTCTACCACCACCCACTACCATGTGCAATACCACTACCACTACCACCACCACTACCACTTGCACTACCACCACCACTACCACTTGCACTACCACCACCACTACTATTACCACTACCACCACCACTACCACTACCACTACCACCACCACTACCACTTGCACTTCCACCACCACTACAACTACGACCCCTACCACTACCACCACTCCCAGTACTACCACTACCACTACCACCCCAACAACCATTAACATTTTCACCACCACTTCCACCATTACTACCACGTGCACTACAAACACTACCATTGCCACCACCACTACAACTTGCACTATCAGCACCACTACTATTACCACCACCACTACCCCCACCACCATTATCACCACTACCACTACTATCACTATTTCTACCACCACTACCACCCCCACGTGCACTACCACCACCACTACTATTACCACCACCGCTACTATTAACCCACCACTACCCCTACCACTACAACTACGAACCCTACACTACTACCACTACCATTACCACCACCACTACCACTTGCACTACCACCACCACTACCACCACTACAACTACGACCCCTACACTACCACCACTAATACCACTATTTCTATCATCACCACCACCACCACCACTTTTACCACCACATGCAGAACCATTACCACCACCACTACCATTACCACCACCACTACCACCACTACAACTACGACCCCTACACTACCACCACTAATACCACTATTTCTATCATCACCACCACCACCACCACTTTTACCACCACATGCAGAACCATTACCACCACCACTACCACCACCACTACCACTTGCACTATCACCACCACTACCACCACTACAACTACGACCCCTACACTACCACCACTACTACCACTATTTTTATCATCACCACCACCACTTTTACCACCACATGCACTACCATTACCACTACCACTTGCACTACCACCACCACTACCATTACCACCACTACCATTACCACCACTACCATTACCACCACCACTACCACCACTACAACTACGACCCCTACACTACCACCACTACTACCACTACTACCACTATTTCTATCACCACCACCACTTTTACCATCACATGCAGTACCATTACCACCACCACTACCATCACCACTACAACTATGACCCCTACCACTACCACCACTACTACTAATATTAGTACTAGTAGTGGTGGTAGGCGATAAGAGAATTGCATACAAAACTGTGGATTCCAAAATTCATTGAAGCAAATGCAGTTGTAAAATTTTGCAGCGTCAATGGAAAGAATTGTTACACAATTGACCCCATTTCTAAAAGAACGTAGAAAGCTCAACATGTTGCAGACTACAAGTCTTGTAATCCTGTGAAGTCTTGGACTGTGTCTAATGTGCTCATGAAGTTCTTTTAAAACTTCGGGATCCTGCAGAAGTTCCAAAGTGAGCAAGAGTCTTATTTTGTAATCAACTTCATGCGAGAGCTTTTCCGGCTCCTCCAGATAAAGACTAAATATTAAAGTTCCGGATACTAAAATTCTAAATAATTCATAGTGGAGGCGAGCGCTATATCCACACTGCCAAGTGGTATTCAGTCGTACTTGAGCTTAGAATGTCCTCCAGAGGACATAGGTCTACTGTCTTATCATCTACCTAATATTTGAACATGAGATACGGGCACCACGTGATGTAGTTCGGCGCACACCTTCGGATAGATAGGAAGACATCCTCCAACTTTCAATGAATGGAGCCGGAAAGTGAATGTATGAAGGCAACTATCTCATCGCAAACGGTACCGGATTTCAGGGTTGCCCCTGTGTGACTTCATCGTATCACGAGTAGTAAATGGAAGTTCAAAATGGAAAATGAGTAATCGACTTAGGGTTGCATTATCCGTCGATTTTGTAGTGTTCCTGGGACGACGTATGAAGTAATCACCCGGCTTATTTTTAACCTTCTGTAACGGTAATTCATCTTGATCACCCTGCTCATATCGGAAACTGCGTGGAGTTGAACAGGAAAGTATACTGAAGTCTATATGTTTTAAGAGACAGCGAGGTGGAAGATGCCAACGCATAATCTGGAAAGTTAATCAGAAGGATGGCGTAACTTCGAGACCTCAGGGCTGCTAGAACGTTTGGAAAGTCGCTTGCGGGTAAAAAAAGGTCAAATTCGAATTGGGAGCAGACTCTTGTAATGTAGTAACGCACTCTGAATCTCTTACTCTTTGAGCGATGGTACGAGGAACATAAGCCCTCAATTATGAGCGAGTAGAAGAAGAGAATAAGATTCCTATGTTCGACATTTTACAATGCTTGAGGGAGAGAAAATACTGTTTTGTGTACCTTACATTGCAAAATTGCGTGCCTGGGAAACTAAAGTATTAAAAGATGAAGACTGCACCAAGTCACAGTACTGATGCTTATTATGGATTTGCAACATTAATATCTATATTTGTTTGCTTCCTTTTACTGTGATGATGCGGCTGTTGGATCAAGACAAAAATACATCAACTTATCTAAAACAAAGTTTTGCGAAAACTGTATCAGCAAAATAATGTACAGTGAGTAAACAAGATATAGATGCCGTAAGTTACACATAGTGTGGTATAAATGCTAACGTTTATCAAGATATTTTTGGGAAAATACACGAAATGTAGTTACAAATGTTCTTATATCTTTTATGCATTATAATTATATACCATAGGTAAAGTGTATCCCCCGCTACATTTTGACACCTGAATATTAACTTCCTTTTACTGTGATGATGCGGCTGTTGGATCAAGACAAAAATACATCAACTTATCTAAAACAAAGTTTTGCGAAAACTGTATCAGCAAAATAATGTACAGTGAGTAAACAAGATATAGATGCCGTAAGTTACACATAGTGTGGTATAAATGCTAACGTTTATCAAGATATTTTTGGGAAAATACACGAAATGTAGTTACAAATGTTCTTATATCTTTTATGCATTATAATTATATACCATAGGTAAAGTGTATCCCCCGCTACATTTTGACACCTGAATATTAGCTAAATATTTTACAAATTATACATTCAGTAACTCAAGTAATGATAATAGTTTTCTAGAAATCAAATTGAGCTTAAGGACTGTTTCTCATGGATAATAATTACTTCGATAGTAAAGTTGAATAAACAGTATTCATATAAACATTAAATTCACCTTAAAAGCTAAACTAAATAAGATACAGAAGTTATAATACCTCACTAGTTGTATTGGGTGAAGTATTTAGATGGCCAAAAGTACTGATTTTACTCAGTACTCTTTTCAAACCAAACTGAAATGAATGGATGAAAGCAAACTAGGTTAATAATAACCAAACACTTTTATCTATAAAAACTATATAAATGACATGCATGTCATCTAACTGAATTAGTGGTGAAGATGGGACGACACTGAGTGGGTGTGCAAAATGTTATAACGCATATAAGGATTATAATTACTCCATAATCTCGCAATTCTTAAGCAGTGGAGTGCAAGTTAGTCCATCATCAGCACGTAGAGTGTACACAACAGCAATGGGCAGGTAAACCGCTGCACTGGCTGCATGCTGAACGGGGATCTAGAATATTCATTTACCACGTCACGGTACAAAGTTCGGTGAGTGCTCAACCTAATTTCCTGGCTCTAATGTTTTGACATTCCTGCTCTATAATTTGATTTTCAACTATTACTTTAGTAATAATAACATGTGTGCATATTCCAGTCCTGAAACAATAACAACAATACCTATGTATAGTTTCCAGACAGAAGTATGCCATGTGTCAAATGATAGGGTATGATGATCGACGGCAGACTCTGTACTCTTTGTTGGCTGCAATCGCATTAAGAGCGAGGCCAATTAAACTATACTTGCATTTCTTCTCGGTATTTCTAGTTGGCCGCATTCAACCGTAGTTGCACTCTAACAATTGCCAATATACCAGCATTTTTTTTAATTTGTATTATATAATAATAATTATTATTATTCAAATATTTATGTGGTTTTGTCGGTGTTATAGGACTATAGTATTAATTACACAGCATATCTTTTAATATGGGGCTACTTGATTAGCGCCTCCAGGTTGCGTGGACCGCATTAATTGGCCGGAGTCCCACTTTCCAGTACCGCACCCCGTCTATGACGCCTGTACAGAGCAGAGATGGGGGACGCAGCGGTCGCAGTTTGACTACTCTACATATTTTTGGATGACTTTTGGTTTGTTTCAATTTGATATATGTAACTGTGACTAATTTGCTGAAAGTGCGAAAATATAACAGAATCACTGAGAATGTGACGGTAATAGATTGAGGACGATATAAAAAACATTTTTAACCAGCGATAATTATATTTCTACTCAGATATGCTTCTAAAATATACAGCATGCTACAGCCTTTAACGGTGCTTAATTTTGATGAAATTGGAATGATCAGTAAAGATACAGTTGTGATTCGTAAATGCATCATTAGCATAAGAATTAGTACAGCACCAGAATTATTGTATGTGTCCATATTCGACACAGTTCTCGGATATTGATGGAGGCACATACAAACACACTAGAAACATTCTTTGGGACCAAGATAATGTTTCAATTGTTTTTAATGGTCTCAGCCTATTTATTTACATCAGAAAAATGTTAAAGTCATTGGATCCTCATTCTTACATGAAATTCTTATCACAAGTGTAAAGGAATATAGACAAGTACATACTTTTCAGAAGCATATCACGATGAAACTTACATGTTCATGTTGTGAAAGATGGCATTAGCGTTTCTGAGAAAGGCATGTAACATGAAAGGACATAGTATTGCTTTTGCGCAGATGCCGGAAACACATAGTGTTCTTATAATACAACAAACAGCAAAACTATATTTGTTAATGACAAACATTTTAAATGAGTCATAAACAGATTAATACGGAGACACTGAGGCACATTAACCTTGTTAGTTCAGACGTTGCGATTTGGATATCAATCGAAATGAAGTGCGACATTTTACATTTGGTCGGCACTCATAGTATAGCTCTGATAGCAACAAAAGAACAGGTTGGTTCCGAATATATTGAAAAAAAAAATTCTCTAAATGTTTCTTTATTGGTAAATAATGCCTTTCAGAGTAATCAAAGTACACTTTTAGCAATTTAATTCCTGGTTTATAAGTACTCCGTAATTAGTGCATACAGCTTTCTGTAATAGCTACTGACGTACTATACTGCTCTCTGAGGAAATACTATTACCAATGTATGAGTGTCCTCAACTATTCCAGTCAGAGCTGAAGCACGGGAAGCTAAACCGGTCATGGAACATGGTAATAGTATTTCTCTACAAAAATAGGTTGTTGTTGTTGTTGAAGAGTTGTAGAGCTACTAGTAATTTATCTGTTTTGTTGCTTAACAACCGGCCTTGTCATGTTAATGTGTCTGGTAGTTGTTGTTGTTGTTGTTGTTGAAGAGTTGTAGAACTACTAACATTTGTGGTAGCAATTTATCTGTTTTGTTGCTTAACAATCGGCCTTGTCAGTTAATGTGTCTGGTAGTTGTTGTTGTTGTTGTTGTTGTTGTTGAAGAGTTGCAGAACTACTAGCAATTTATCTGTTTTGGTGTTTAACAACCGGCCTTGTCATGTTAATGTGTCTGGTAGTTGTTGTTGAAGAGTTGTAGAACTACTAACATTTGTGGTAGCAATTTATCTGTTTTGTTGCTTAACAACCGGCCTTGTTATGTTAATGTGTCTGGTAGTTGTTGTTGTTGTTGTTGAAGAGTTGCAGAACTACTAGCAATTTATCTGTTTTGGTGTTTAACAACCGGCCTTGTCATGTTAATGTGTCTGGTAGTTGTTGTTGTTGTTGTTGAAGAGTTGCAGAACTACTAGTAATTTATCTGTTTTGTTGTTTAACAATCGGCCTTGTCATGTTAATGTGTCTGGTAGTTGTTGTTGTTGTTGTTGAAGAGTTGCAGAACTACTAGCAATTTATCTGTTTTGTTGCTTAACAACCGGCCTTGTCATGTTAATGTGTCTGGTAGTTGTTGTTGTTGTTGTTGTTGAAGAGTTGCAGAACTACTAGCAATTTATCTGTTTTGGTGTTTAACAACCGGCCTTGTCATGTTAATGTGTCTGGTAGTTGTTGTTGTTGTTGTTGTTGAAGAGTTGCAGAACTACTAGCAATTTATCTGTTTTGGTGTTTAACAACCGGCCTTGTCATGTTAATGTGTCTGGTAGTTGTTGTTGTTGTTGTTGAAGAGTTGCAGAACTACTAGCAATTTATCTGTTTTGTTGTTTAACAACCGGCCTTGTCATGTTAATGTGTCTGGTAGTTGTTGTTGAAGAGTTGCAGAACTACTAGCATTTGTGGTAGCAATTTATCTGTTTTGTTGTTCAACAACCGGCCTTGTTATGTTAATGTGTCTGGTAGTTAAAGAGTTATTAGTGCTCGCATGGACCATAGTTTCAGTTACAGCAGCTGCAGCACTGACAGTTTTCATTACAGATATTGAGCTGTTTCGACCTGAAACAACTGAAATCAACGCTTTTGGCATGAATGAAGCACGGAAGGAAACTGAGGGTCTCTTGGTTTTAACGGAATTCCCGGAAGGGTATGTTGTAAAGGTGGAAGACGCAGTGGTCCTAGTAGGACTGCTTGCTGCACTATTTGTTGCAGAAGCCGATGAACGAACTCTGTCTATAATGCCTGGACTGTTTGTTTTAGATGCAGATTGAATGTCACCAAGAGATGAGCAATTGTTTCTTCCAACACATACACCAGCTGGAGACGATGTGAAGGTGGAAGGTAGAGTTGCTAAGGAGTTGCTAATTGTTGTAGATTTTATGATGTTCGTATGGTATGAAATATTCAAAGTGCCTTTAATTTTAACAGAGGAAGTATTATAAACTTGCGCGAGTGCGGCAATTGATGTATTTTTTGTACCTACAGTCGAACCGCTTTTGGGAGCGGGTGTTAATATTTCCACACTCGCTGGATATGATACATTCTCATGTATGGGATAAGCAAGTGTGCTATTTTGAGAAACAGTGGCAGCAGTTGTAGTGTTATTAGATATTGATGTGTTCATCACTAGTCTTGCAATGGGAGTATTAGCAGCTTCGAGTCCCTCGCAGTCACATACATCTCCTCGTTCATTGTTGCACGTCCCTCCTTCATAGCCCATCTTCTTACATCGAGCATTGCAGTAGTCATCGCGGGCCTTCCCAGATAATGGTGCCGAGCAGGATATAAGCGTAGAGACTATAACAACAAATATACACATTTATATTAGATATATACCTTTTAAATTGAATTTTCGGAATAGAAATCACAGATGATACTAATTCTACTTATTAGCACGTAGCGATTCACTCTGTACAAAAACTTGACTGTTTTATTTATTTTATTTCTGAGAACAAGAGCAATTTATCATAAATCAGAAAATAAGAATTACCAATAGGAAAAAAATCTTATGTGTTGCATTCAAATTACTTTCTCTACATCTCTGCAATAAATTATTGTTAGAAAGCTTATGCTTCTATTTACTTCATGCTAATCGAGAAAAAAAATAGCAGAAATAGTGTTATTACTTGCTTCCTTGCAAGTAGAAGGGAAATAAGGTAGTAGTAGTATAGGTTAAAGTGATAGTTAAAAGCTGGTTGCTATGTGACTGAAGTTCCTTTGTTTGTATGGACAGGAGTTGACAAATTCTTGTATGAGAAAAATATGATTTTCAAACCTGAAACTAATAACAAGGAATATCTCAAAAACGATCTACTCCACGAAAAAAATGTGTATAGCATAAATTGTGTGTTTTGATGACTCTACATTTCCTTTATGCAAGTTTTTTTCTATCTCTTACTGTTTACCAGTTAGGCAAAATTTCGTGAAATTCGTCCAGAATAGTCTTCAGAGGATATTCCCAGAAAACTCAAGATATACATTTTATTTGTCAGATAGATGTCTTTAATATACGATATTTTAAACAAAATCGTTAGTCATTTTTGAGAAAATCAAAATTTTCGAAAAAGGTTCCATGTAAAGGGTAATTTGGGGTGGGGGGGATTTTTCTCAAAATCTTCGTGTCGCATACCTGGAAGATATTAAACTTAAATACCAAGTTTGGCATTTTACCGACTTTTCGTTTTTGAGCTATCGTGTTCGCAGACACATGGACACACACACACACACACACACACACACACACACACACACACACGGATCTTTTTGTGAAAATGCTTTTTTTTTTTTTTTTTTGGATACAGGGGACCCTAAAATATATATTTCAGGTGATATCTCGGTATCGAATTTTTGGGTGGAGTGTAATACCTTCTCAATACACTTTGTACATAGTGCGTGTAGAGAAAATAATAATCACTAGATAATTCGCTGAGTGCTCCAAAATTTTTTGGGCGACAGTATATGTTATTACACTTATAGAAGTGAACACGAATCAGGTAAATAAATATTGAATGTTAACTTCAAAGAGGGTCTTATTTTTTTCTGTTGAATTGTTTGGAGCGAATATAGGTCGAAAAGGAAAGGACTAGCTAGTAACTGAGTGTTGAAGAAGTTAGCAGGTACGGTATTCTGTTTGAAGAATATACATATATGTATATTTATTTTTCATTACTTCTGTCTTGGTAATTGGAACAGTGTTAAAATCTTCCACAAACATCATGAAATTTTATTATGAAATCTACTATCGAAATGTAGTGGGGCAGTATCAGTCACAAACAATTTTGTATTTTTATACGCAATCCTCCACCTCTCACAAGCCTATCCAATTTGAACTTCACAACCCTCATTTATGCAGAATCCCGGCTACAGGTTTCATCGGTATCGAATGCCATTCTTGCTAGGGTACTTCTCGAGTCAGACGCCTTTAAAATTCTTAGAACCATAATACCGAAAACTCTGTGGTATTTTATAAAACTGTAAAATGACCCTTTATGCAGGCATCCATACATCTTGGGTTGTTTATGAGCAAGCGGCAGATGTTTTGATTTGCAACACCATTATAAGGTTGTAATAAACAATAAATAGCATTATACCTCTCAAGTTTAATATTGCAAACATTTACATGGACATCAAATGTCAACAATTTATCCTTCCTATTTAAATACTGCAACTTTCATATTTACACTAAATGTCAAGCGAAACTTCTAACATATCCTTAGGCCGTGGCCGAGTGATTAGACCACTCACCTCTCAACTAGACGGCCGGGTTCGATCCCGAGCGACCACATGTGAGATTTGGGATGAACGAAGCGGTATTCTCCGGGCTTTCCGGTTTCCCCCGCCATCGCATTCCACTGGTGCTCCATCGTCATGCCATATATCAGTATCATGGCCTGCGGTGACACAAGTAGTAAAAGCGAGCGTTAAACACTATCCAAAAGAAAAGTAACAAATCCACCCTGCAGTTAATATTCATACTGACACCAAATGCAAACGCAGGAGCTCAGCAAGTTCTCCACCGTCTTCATTACCATACGGAAGTGGGAATGGAATAGGGTAGATACTCTAAATAAAATACAATGTCGTTTCTAGAAAACGTATTCTAGGATTGGGGAGGAGTACTTCTAATTACAGTGTTCGTGAGATGGCATGCTTTTCTCCTCCTCTCGGTTCCAAGTACACGAACTGGCTATTGAGACTCCGGAACTCTATGTGTGTCTAAACCCAGCAAAATTGTTTGCGTTCTTTAATATCCCCGTTGTATTTGAGGAGTTGAAAATGATGACAACTCGAAATGTTGGCGGATGTTTCATAGAAAATCTTTCAATGAAATGTTCTCTCATATCTGGTGTTTATGTACACACATTAATTATAAACAACAGCTCCTGTTTAGCACTGGCGTGATTGGGATCATCTTATTTAAAAAGAAATCCTGAGTAAGTATAACTTAACATTTTTATCGTTATAAAATATCTAATATATTAGTGTAATTATGCTGTCTATAATTTCGAAAATAACTAGTTATCAAGCGGTAGAATTGGCTTCAAGTTTATAGTGTTTAGTACCTACATTCCTCGTCAGACAGTCACCTTATATAATTTGATATGCAATAATCGATGATAATTCCCTCTAAGTACTTAAGTGCGAGTTTCTGTTGTTTGTCGGTTAACATAAGTTTGAATGCTGAGGCGGATTTTCTCACATCTACGAATTTTATTGTGAAAGGATTTAAATGCATTTACTAATTCTAGGAAAAGTTTCTCAATCATTACATTTCCATCTCGATGTAGTCCATAGAGCACCAAAACTTAATGTCAGGATTTTTCTCCAAAAACTGCACAAATTGGTGCTTAATATTCTTTAAACTTGAAAGAAAACGGTCAAGAGTACCCTGAGTCTCATTGAGAAACAATAAGTGGTCTCTTCGTAAGAAAGGCTTTATTACAAATATGTTTAAATTGGAGTTTTAAAACTAAACGTTTCCAAATTATGTGTACGCGTCCAAAGGATGGAAAAGGTGTTAACTATGCAGCAACATCGCAAACACTACAAACAAGTGCGATGGTAATAAAATATTGTAAAACTTGATTCGTTATCAGCAGCAAAAAGAAATTGCTTATGCATTTTCATATAAATATGAAGTGTAAGCATCGTCATCATCAACAGCAAGAAAAGCAATTATTCCCTTTAAAACCAAGTCATAGTCACAGGTAGTAGAGCATATATTAAAGTGTAATATTTAATTCAAGGTGTTTATCCCCAATTTTATTTCCAGTATCATTATTGTTGTGAATGTACCGGTCAAGCAAAACGGGAGTTTGACAACTCTAAGCATACAAATGATATAACTATGTTTCACTTTAGTCATCCGGAAAGATGCCCACAGCTAACCGGCGCTTAATATCTGGGTCCAACTGTTAATTCCAAGTTTTATCACCGGTGCCAATGTAAGAAACCCGCCAGTAATTGCCTCTATTGAATATCGCCACGTAGCTTTTACAGATGGGTGAAATTGTTGGGTACCCAACGCAATGACACCTTCCTCACGTGAAGCTGGTGATACAGTATTGGCGAGCCAATCTTTATATTTACCTCAATTTCCTTATATGCCACACAATTGTTTTCGCGGACCATTATTTGGTCAGCAGTCATGTTTGTTCATCACTGCTATAGGAAAGGACGACCACTTCCAACTTTAGCCTTTGATGAAGTTCAGCCTCAGGGAAGGAGCACTGTCCTTAAAAACCTGCTGCAAGCGCTCAACGCTCATTTTAAACAGACTTTAAAGCATTGTGTGAAACTGATCTCTTTCCACCTCATTCTAGAAACCTGCTATCAGCACACTAGAGGTTGTTGTTAACCGTGCGCTGTAGAGCGCGGGATGACAACCGATACATATTTACACTTGAAAACAAATTGGCTAGCCAACGCGCAATCCGTTTAAATTGGTCAACCTTAGTTTACGCATATCTCAAAATTTTGTGGTGACCAAGGTATATATGTAATTTCTGCCACAACTGAACTTCACATCAAACACATCCAAAGCTTTGAGTATCATATTTGTTGAAACAGTGAATAAGATAACTACTTCATTTCATACAGTAGGAATTCATCTGTTTCTGTTTCTTGATTACTTGATTATTCAAATCGTGTTTCGGGTAGTAGTTGCTCTATACGTACTATATACATAGTGTATAGAGAAGATATTGTAATGCACCCAAAAATTCGATACCGAGATTTCACCGGAAATACATGTTTTTAAGACACCCTGAATACAAATAAAAAGCATTTTTAGAAAAATGTCCGTGCGTGTGTTGGTCTGCCTGTGTGTGTGTGTGTGTGTGTCTCTGCGTATGTGTGTGTCTGTGGGTAGCATAGCTCAAAAAATAAAAATAACATAAAATACCAAACTTGGTATTTAACCTCAGTATCTTCCAAGGATGCAATACGAACGTTTTCAAAAAAATCCTCACACCCCAAACTATTCTTCACATTGAAAAATGTTGGAAAATTTTTATTTTCTAAAAAATAAGTAACGATTTTGATTAAAATATCGTATATTAAAGATATATACCTGACAAATAATATGTATATCTTGGATTTTCTGGGAATAGCCTCTGAAGACTACTTTATTCTGGATAAATTTTACGGAATTATTATAACTGGTAAACCGTAAGAGATAGACAAGGACTTACCGCACAGAAATTGTAGAGCATATTAAAACACACAATTTATGTAATACAAATTATTTTCGTGGAGTTGATCTTTTTTTAGAAATTCTTGTTTTTGGTTTCAGCCTTGAAAAACTTATACATTTCTCATGCAGGAATTTGTCAACTCGTGTCCATACAAACAAAGGAACTTCAGTCACATAGCAACCAGCTTTTGACCATCACTTTAGCTTATGGTACTCCCTTTTTTCGTTTCTATTTACAAGGAAGCAAGTAATAAGACTATTTCTGCTAATTGTTGAGCATGAAGTAAATACAAGCATAAGCGTTTTAATAATTATTTGTTGCAGACAAAGTCATGTGAATGGAACACATCAGATCTTTTTATAGCAGATTAACAGAACGGGGAGATTAAATGCCGAACCCTGAGTTAGTGCTTTTGGTACATGACCTTAGTTGGCACTAGTATTTAGCAAATTTCGGTCTGTTGTACATCATTTTGAATGTAAAGCATTAACAGCAAGAAAGAGAGAACACGTAACATTGCTCTCGAATTTAGGGAACAGTATTACATCTGTAATCTTAATGACATTATTTATCGAGAGCTAGGATAATGTGAAGTTAATTACTTTAAGTATATGGATGGAAAAATAATAATTTTATATGGGTCAGGAGCAATGGCGTTAAGGCGTTATATAGGTTATACTAATTAATTTTCTTAGTGAAGTTTAAGAGATAAACAATATTAGAAAGAAAGGAATTGTACTACTGTGTCAAGAAAGTTCTGGGAATTTGCCAGTAAAACAGAAAAAAAGAATTATTCGTCCAATTCTTATTTATCGCCTTCTGAAGTTATACATTAATGCCAACGAATAGTCCAATCACCAAAACATTTTTTGTAGACACTTTTAGGAATCGATATTAATTGTAGCCGCGAATTTTCCTTTGTGTCTTCTATCTACTGAAAACGGGTGCCTCGAAGTGGTAATTTCAGTTTTGGAAAGAGAAAGAAATCAGTAGGAGCCAGATCAAGTGAATACAGTGGTTGTTCGATGAAATTTGTTGAGCTATTGGCCAGAAATTCGTTCACAATAACAGCCTTGTGAGCTGATGCGTTGTGGTGCAGAATCCACGAGTTGTCGTTCCTCAAATCTGGCCTTTATCGCCATATTTGTTCTCTCAAACGCCGCATAACGCTCAGATAATAATCTTTATTTACCATCTGACCTGCTGGCAAGAACTCTGAGTGCACGACACCGCGATAATTGAAAAAAACTGTCAACATGACCTTCAGTTTTGATTGAGTTTGACGTGACCTTTTAGGTTTCGGTTCAGTTGGAAGGCACCACTCGAAAGCTTGTCGACTAGTTTGAGTGTCAAACTCGTAAACCCACGTCTCATCACCAGTTACAATGCGTTTCATGAATGTGGAGTCGGAACTGGCTCGTTCTAGCATGTCTTCAGCAATCCTTACGCGATTGAGTTTTTGTAGAAAATGCAAGTCTTTCGGAACTAACTGAGCTGCAACGCGTGTCATGCCAAAACACTCGTTTAAAATGGTACGAATCGATTCGTGAGACACAGAAAGTTCAACGGCAAACTCTCTCAGACCTAAATGACAATTTTCAGACACCATTTTTTTTCACTTCAGTGATGTTCAGTTCAGTTGAAACCGGTGATGGCCGACCAGAGCGGGGCAAATCTTCCACTACATCTCAACCGCTTTTGAATGCATTGTACCACTCATTTGCAGGTGTTTTTGATAAAGTCGATTCACCGTAAGCCCTCTAACATTTTCAGCGATTCGGCACACGAAATATTGTATCCATCGTAAAATCGCAAATCACCTTTGAGATGAACTAAAAAAATGGCGTACTGTAAACAAACAAGATGACAGATTACGATCAAACTCCATGTCGGTATACAGGAATGTTGTACCAACTTAGCGACAACAATAATTTCGAATCCCCTTTTAAACAGAAGTTTTATATGATCAATTCCTTTCTTTCTAATGTTGTTTATCTGTTAAACGTCATTAAGAAAATTAATTAGAATAACCTATGTAACCCTATATATTAAACTCACGCCATTACTCCTGACCCATATAAAATTATTATTTTTCCATCCATATACTTAAAGTAATGAACTTTTCACTATCCTAGGTCTCGATAAATAATGTCATTAAGATTACAGAATGTAATACTGTTCACTAAATTCGAGAGCAATGTTGCGCATTCTCTCTTTCTTGTTGTTAATGCTATAAATTCAAAATAATGTACAGCAGGCCGAAATTTGCTAAATATTCATTGTGTTAGAAGTACACTTCTTCGGTGAAACGAATAGTTTTAGTATTCCCGGTACTTTCTTCACAGTTAATATGCACAACCAAGTATTTAATCCTGTATGCATTCCCGCTTCTTTTTCTAAATATGAATTCACATACTTGAACATTTTACTTACTTGTAGAGGAGCTTACAAGATTCGGCTTCTGAAAAAAAAAAAAAACACCTAAACATTAGACATTCAGAATAGTACAATATTTATTGCTGTAAAAGTAAAGAAAATAAATTAGTTTAAACATAGTAACGAAATCAATTGTTTCAATAGAAATAATATTTACCACACATTATTATTATTATTATTATTATTATTATTATTCTCATCATCATTATTAATATTATTTTATTAATATTATTATTATCATCATCACTATGGTTTAAGAATAATTAAGATAATATAAGCATTTTACAGTCTTTGCATGTCATATGTTTTTGATTCATTTACACATTCACCGATCATAAGAAGATTGTTAAAGCAAAATATAAGTTGGAAGTGGTCTACATATATGTGCCTTTCAAAGTCACTTCACACTTTAAACCGCTATAAATATTACAATATTTGAGATAGGAGAAACATAATTCACATAATGGTTAAACAATGGGGTTTAATAACACATGTCCTCTGTTCTCTTATTCAACGTAGACAATTTTTTTGACAACTCCGTTCAGTGTTTTGCAAATGATGTCGTTGAATATTAACAATTTCTTGCAATATAACCGCATCTTTCAGTTGATGTCATTTTATTAGATATGTCAGGTAAAATCGTTCTTTAAATATCCCCACAGCCAAAAGTTGTTCAGATTGAGATCTGGAGATCGTGGCGGCCACGATCGCCCACAATCTGGGTTATTAATTGTTTTGTGGGGTGTAGATATGATGTTTCTCAGTAGCGACATCATCTTTGGCCATCCAGATTTCTTCTTATCATACTCAAACTTCCTGATTTAATCCCTATAATTATGAATTGAGCTTCCTGCCCTGAAACTGTTAAAGAGTTCTAATTTTTTTCAGATCTTCAGAAAAACTCTTCTTGCTTTTATAATAGTATTTGATCAGCTGTGATCTACCATTTAGTGATGGACCAATGATTTGAAATTTGCAAATTCTTATACCAGTATATAAATATATAGGTACAAAATTGCTATTATTTTATTCAACAAAACTATACCCTTGGTAACGATGAACTGAAAAGAAAAAAAAAAAAAAAACCAAATTTCATTGCTTGCCCAACATGTGATCCCTTTCTTTTTATTTTATCCTATCTTAAATATTATAATATTTATGGAGTTTAAAGTTTGAAGGTATTTTTAAAGACCTCTCTTATATACTACACAATAAGGAATTACTCTTATAGTTTTTTATAGCTTAAAGCGATTTTTAAAATAATGTTCAGAATGTTATCGAAGTCGTTTGATGTACAGTGCATTAAATATAACGGCTATGATAATATCGTTATGTTTGGATTATTTTTGTCATGGCTCCTTGCAAAGGTTATGTAACATCAAGACAGCCGCATAAAAAGCAGTTGGTTGTCGTATAAATCGTCCTTCAGGCTGCAGTTTACCTAATACAAAATGTATAATGAAACAATTTCTGCCAATATTTATAAATTCATAACGGTTCGCGGGAGGTGACAGAAAAGCAAGTTTTTTTTGCCCAAACCATTAATTATAGAATGACTATATCACATTTTATGGGAGTGACACGACTGACCACCCTCCGATTTACAGACGCTAGATGGTCAAAATTAGAAGAGCTCCATAAAAAGATTATAAGTTACAGTAAAATATCCAATGTCCGCTTATCTATTGCAAAACCCTCAAACTGTTGTCTGTAAGATGTACTTTTCCCCACAACTGAGAAAACAACTGACTAGGTGAACAGCAACTATTGATTAAGCTCGCAGTAATGTGATTATGGTGGTAAACATTCGGTTATAATATTCAAAACATAACCACTACTGGGTACAAACTTCTCAAGCCACAGTTTGCAAAAACAGAGCCTTCGGCCATCTAATCCACGTCACCATTCTCCTCTAATTTACCCTAATCGTATTTTCTTACAAATGAATTTTGGCTTGTCACGTCGGAAAATGTTATAGTTTATAAAATTTAAGGATGATCATAATTAATTTCATGTCAGAACTGGTACTTATTACGGCCGACGCTAGTAAACGGTGAGGATGGGGACGATGATGATATTATTATTATTATTATTATTATTATTATTATTATTATTATTATTATTATTATTATTATTATTATTATTATTATTCAGGATATATCTGTATGTCATGTTATTCTTTATGAAATTTACGATATGAAATACGGAAAAATAAATACAAAGATAGCGTGTTCAATGCGAAAAACATGTGCAAAGAATGATTATCCCAGGTAGCGCGGCTGTATGTAAACAGTGATGCCAGGCGTGACCAACCTTCTTGATTTTGTGCTACAACAATCAGGTTTACTCCTGCATGCGCTGGGTAAACAAACACGTGCAGCGTCAAGTGAAATTCAACTGAGTTTAATTTATACAGGTTCTGCAGTCCTCAGCGTCCCATTCTATACTGGGCGTGAAAGACTGCTCAATTTTGTTCAGAGCCCTTATTATCAGGCTTGAAATTCTTCTACGTGCCATAACTTGACTAACAGTTTTACTTCCCTTCCGATAGAAGCCATGCTGAGGATTTTTATGTGTTATAACGGGACTAACAGCTTTACCTCCCTTCCGATAGAAGCCACGCTGAGGATTTTTACGTGTCATAACGGCAATAACAGCTTTACTTCCCTTCCGATAGAAGCCACGCTGAGGATTTATACGTGTCATAACGGCAATAACAGCTTTACTTCCCTTCCGATAGAAGCCACGCTGAGGATTTATACGTGTCATAACGGCAATAACAGCTTTACTTCCCTTCCGATAGAAGCCACGCTGAGAAATTTTACGTGTTATAACGGGACTAACAGCTTTACCTCCTTCCGATAGAAGCCACGCTGAGGATTTTTACGTGCCATAACTTGACTAACAGCTTTACTTCCCTTCCGATAGAAGCCACGCTGAGGATTTTTACGTGTTATAACGGGACTAACAGCTTTACCTCCCTTCCGATAGAAGCCACGCTGAGGATTTTTACGTGCCATAGCAGGACTAACAGCTTTACTTCCCTTCCGATAGAAGCCACGCTGAGAAATTTTACGTGTTATAACGGGACTAACAGCTTTACCTCCCTTCCGATAGAAGCCACGCTGAGGATTTTTACGTGCCATAACTTGACTAACAGCTTTACTTCCCTTCCGATAGAAGCCACGCTGAGGATTTTTACGTGTCATAACTTGACTAACAGCTTTACTTTCCTTCCGATAGAAGCCACGCTGAGGATTTTTACGTGGCATAACTTGACTAACAGCTTTACTTCCCTTCCGATAGAAGCCACGCTGAGGATTTTTACGTGGCATAACAGGACTAACAGCTTTACTTCCCTTCCGATAGAAGCCACGCTGAGGATTTTTACGTGTCATAGCGGCAATAACAGCTTTACTTCCCTTCCGATAGAAGCCACGCTGAGGATTTTTACGTGTTATAACGGGACTAACAGCTTTAACTCCCTTCCGATAGAAGCCATGCTGAGGATTTTTACGTGTCATAACTTGACTAACAGCTTTACTTCCCTTCCGATAGAAGCCACGCTGAGGATTTTTACGTGTTATAACGGAACTAACAGCTTTACCTCCCTTCCGATAGAAGCCACGCTGAGGATTTTTACGTGGCATAACTTGACTAACAGCTTTACTTCCCTTCCGATAGAAGCCACGCTGAGGATTTTTACGTGCCATAACTTGACTAACAGCTTTACTTTCCTTCCGATAGAAGCCACGCTGAGGGTTTTTACGTGCCATAATTTGACTAACAGCTTTACTTTCCTTCCGATAGAAGCCAGGCTGAGGATTTTTACGTGCTATAACTTGACTAACAGCTTTACTTTCCTTCCGATAGAAGCCACGCTGAGGATTTTTACGTGGCATAACAGGACTAACAGCTTTACTTCCCTTCCGATAGAAGCCACGCTGAGGATTTTTACGTGGCATAACAGGACTAACAGCTTTACCTCCCTTCCGATAGAAGCCACGTTGAGGATTTTTACGTGTCATAACGGCAATAACAGCTTTACCTCCCTTCCGATAGAAGCCACGTTGAGGATTTTTACGTGTCATAACGGCAATAACAGCTTTACTTCCCTTACGATAGAAGCCACGTTGAGGATTTTTACGTATTATAACGGCAATAACAGCTTTACTTCCCTTACAATAGAAGCCACGTTGAGGATTTATACGTGTCATAACGGCAATAACAGCTTTACCTCCCTTCCGATAGAAGCCACGTTGAGGATTTTTACGCGTCATAACGGCAATAACAGCTTTACCTCCCTTCCGATAGAAGCCACGTTGAGGATTTTTACGTGTCATAACGGCAATAACAGCTTTACTTCCCTTACGATAGAAGCCACGTTGAGGATTTTTATGTGTTATAACGGCAATAACAGCTTTACTTCCCTTACGATAGAAGCCACGTTGAGGATTTTTACGTGTCATAACGGCAATAACAGCTTTACTTCCCTTACGATAGAAGCCACGCTGAGGATTTTTACGTGTCATAACGGCAATAACAGCTTTACCTCCCTTACGATAGAAGGCACGCTGAGGATTTTTACGTGCCATAACGGCAATAACAGCTTTACCTCCCTTACGATAGAAGGCACGCTGAGGATTTTTACGTGCCATAACGGCAATAACAGCTTTACTTCCCTTCCGATAGAAGCCACGCTAAGGATTTTTACGCGTCATAACGGCAATAACCACTTTACTTCCCTTCCGATAGAAGGCACGCTGAGGATTTTTACGCCCAAAAAAATTAATCGCCCTCAGCTGGGTTTGAACCAGTGGCGGTAGTATCTTGTTCAGTGGGTCGTGTGGTAGTTTATGATGTGAGGAACAGAAAGTACGCCAGCACGCAGACCGGTATCCCGTACGTTTATGTCTGCCTAGCGTAAATGTTTCTTATGCATAAAAAGTGGCAGAATAAGTGCTTCATCTGCGGCACAGTTCTGCACTCAGAAAAGTTTATTTTAAACTCATTACTAAGATAGGAGGTTGAGGAAAAATGCTTTTCTTTTTTCTAGTGTCTGAAGCCGAGGTTTAACATAATACATGTTGATTACACTGGTATGCAAAATTTAAATTTTTATCTACGGTTTTTATTTTAATGTCACTATCCTTAATTTGAGCGTGCTGAATCAGAATATGAACTTAGTTTTTCTCCATTGCATACCAATTTTTCACAGTATAAGAAATAGTAAAATATGAAGTCGGCTCTATCAAGTTTATGTTATATTATTAAATAGAAGCTAACAAATCTATAACTGTCAACATACACTCTTCAGAATTAATTAATATCCCACAGCTTCACTTAAATTTGAACGTTAGACCAGGTTTATATGCCGCCTTGAAATGAAGGCCTTTTAGAGTCAATTTGATACGTCTCTTTCCAGCGACCATCAATAGTCAGCTATCACGTGTTTCCATTCCCTTTATGTCCTGGTGAAGTGTTTCACCCTGCTCCTCACTGACACAGCCCACATTTTTCTGGAAAAAAGTCCAAGTGAGAGTGTAGGAAATTTACTTTAACATTCATAATACAGACCAGTTTTGAAAGCTTTCAAGCATATTTTCTACAATGTTTTTGTAATTTGGACCCTTGTAATATTCCAGAATCTTTTAAATGATGCTCTTAAAACCAGTTCATGTCTGTTTTTCAATATCTGTCATTGTTTCTTCAACTTAGGGGACAGAAATGTTCCCTCTTTAACTTTAGCATCAGATATTCCAGGGAACTTCTTGCAGATATGTTTGTAGCGCTTGTCATCCTGATTTAAAGCCTTCACACATTGCTTCATTAACCTAATAATATGCAAAAATTGGTAAAAGAAAATTTTTGGAGTCCAAAAGGCACTTACATTTTCCATTCCTGGTATGATACTCTCTCTCTCTCTACTTCCAATTTTTTCGTGTCCAGTGATGGGATCGGGCTCTATTATTCCATTCACAAATAAAACATGGCAGTTTAATGTAGCTGATTCTCACCTAGTAACATGCCAATAGCTTAAATCTCTATAAACCTGCCTCATATGTTCTGCATATTTGACCTTTCTAGAAGTAATTTTAAGTAATACTATTTTTCTTGAAGTGAACTGAATGTGCTACAGGAAGTGATACAAACGTATGTTCATTATACAAGGTTACACCTTTTAGAGGGATCTATAAAATGTCCCCATTCGCCTAAAATGAATTTGCAGCTCCCAAGACAATAACTAGGAATATCGAGACAATATGTAAGCTTTTCTTCCTGAGAGAAGTATGAGACAAATTCGTCTTCGCGGTGTCTGTACCAAGAATCCTTAGGAACATTTAAGTCTCTAACCAAATCATTCAGTTCTGCCTGTGTGGATTGTTGAGGTTGATGAAAATCATGTTCTTGGATATCTAGGTCGCTTGCTGCTGACTTGAGAATTTTTTGTCGGAATCTGATGACGATTCCTTTCCAAATGCTTCTAACGGAGAAGGCCTAGGAAAACCAGGACCATGCAATACGGGTCTTTTTACTGACAATAAATTTGGATAAGTGATTTCTTTCATATTTTTGGTATTGTAGCCTGTTAACATCACATACACAAAAATATCGACATGGTTTCGAGATTCATGCCAGATAATGGGAATAGCAAAGGGTATACATAATAGTCCCCCCCCATTAGTCTATTTCCTTAATTACTGTACGCAAATATTATATGCTTTAATGGAACCCATTTTTCTTCAAGATCTCCAAGCTTCATATGAAAATAGACATTGTAGGCCTTTACAAATGTTGTTATATTTTGTCTTCTCTTTTGAGTAACAAAATTACCACAGATATGGCACAATATATCCGAGTTATTTTTACACTTTCTCGAAGCCACATTGATTCAAATTACACACTGTATGATATAAAACTGCCGCTCAGAAAAATAGATCCTCACTATTTGAAAGATAACTACAGACTGAGCTAAATTTGCAGAAATTTAACTTATAAGTACATGTTGTTGTTTGTTACATCTGTTAAATTGTTACATTGTTGTGAAACAGATTAGTTTCAGTATTATTTCAGTAGTATTTCCTAGTTTTAGATATAACTGATAATTCTAAACAAATGGAAAAAAACTGATTATAATTTTGGAATCAGCACATTAAATTTAGTACATTTTGGAGGAACCCCCAGAATCATGCATACTAGTGTTATAAGTATATTTCGGAAAATTGTAGATGTTATTTGTTCATTTTTCCTTTCAGCGCTTCTATGTTTGAAGGTCCCTTCTTAATTTTTTTTATTATTTTAATGAGATTTTATTAATTTGACTTCCTTTATATTCTGTTTATCCTGTTCAATAGAGTCGTCTCCATTCCTATGTCTTTTAAGTGATACACACTGCTAAATCTGATTGCAACAATACATAATATTTAAAAAATACATTACTATTATGTTCAGGAGGATTATCACAGGGTGCCATCCTGGAATGTAAACATCCCGTGAGGTTACTGACCTTCTCTAAATATCCCGTTGTTTTTAGCCCATCCGCAGCAATGATCTCGAGTAGGCAAGCTGCATTACCTACCGTATGTGTGACTTCGGTTTGTGAAAGAAAGCAGCTGGTAAATATGCCTAACACTAAGCCTAGTAAAGCTTATTTTTCATGACTTGCATCTGAATTTGAAGCAGAGGTATATTCTACTGGTGAAAGTATTATTTCTGAAAAACATGATTAAATGGTTACATTTTTTCTCCAGAATATCCATTGCTGGTTGATGAATCAGAGCACGGTATGTTGGATTCCACTAAAATGTTGTATTTTTGACATATTCAGTAAATATGTAATTTCTCTTTTAAGTTTAACAGCTTTTGAGCTTGTCGGACGATGAATGAAACTGATGAAATGATGCTCAAATGATCTCGCTATCCATCGAGCTTAAAGTTACTCAACATTTATCTGTTCAGGATAACAGAACACCTTTAAAAAAGGCTTATCTCGGCAACTCACCCTATGCAAAATTCGAACTCGCAACCTCTTGAATGTGAAGCTGAAGTCATTACTTAATTTGGAAAGCTATTTTTTTCCCAGTATTTAGCTCGTTTTTTTATACTTCTCAAATGTTTATTTAGGTCATTTGTGGGTGTTTTACCTCATAGTCCTGATCATTGCTGAACCCTTTCAAGTTAGTGTGACAGTTACTAAGGAAAAGGCCGTTTCTTTAGAATTGTGTTAAATAGTCACAAAATGTTTGTTAATATTCACTGTTATAAATAAAATTGTATTCCTTACAAGTTAGTTCTCATGTTGTTAGCGTTAGATTGCGATTGCAGGTCAAGGAGTTAGTAATTTTGTTAATACAACAATAATTTAATTTTTGCAAGTATATTTTAGTTACGACTATCGAGTGTAATCGAATTTATGAAAATATTTGTATGTTCATACCAGAAATATAAATACTAATGTAAGAGGTCTTATAACAGGACAGTTATTCAACCAATCATGAACCTAATTGGATATATTAGGCATTGGAAAATGTTGATAAACCCTAATGATGATCATCCTGAAAAAATTATATTCTATATAATTAATGAATGTTCAACAAACTACTGTCCCTAAATAAAGGTGAGAAAATTTAATGAAACAATAGTGATAGGAGATAACACATTGGACTAAGGTTTTAATACAATCCAGGCATGTCAAACTATGAAACGTTGATTAAGTATTTCAAAGTGTCTCGCTTTGGTGCTTCGCGGCGCACGGGATCGTGGATTCGAGTCCCGCCTTAGGCATGGGTGTTTCTCAGGTTGTAAATGTGTATGTCTATGAAAACGTTAAACATTAATAGGTCAACTAAGGAAATTTAGGAAACTTGAAAAAAAGAGGAAAAAGGAATACTGCGCCGGAGACCTGACAAGAAAAAAAAAAAAAAAAAAAAGGAAAAATCTGTTTCTGCTTTACGCGAAGCTATTCACGCAATGACAGTAGGCGATTCGGAAGAGCATCGAGCAAAGTTGTTCTCTCTGCTTTACTGAGTGAGTAACCTGCTTTATTGTGTCAGGAAAGTGCGGTGAACGACAACGTTTTGAAGCAAGTAGCAGGCCTAATCTGGTCTGAACCGTCCAATTAGCCCAGTGACGTGTCTGTCCGGAAACTAACCTTCACCTGACAGTCGTATAGCCAGCAGGTGATTTCGCTACGGCGCTATTATCGTCGTTTTGCTTCTTCATTTGTCTTTATGCACAAAACACGGAACTTACGCAGCTAAAAGTAACCGCATTTATCTAACTAATGTATGTACCCAGTGGTTACAGATATAGTATTTGTATTCCATAAAAAAGTGATGCCGATATTTCAGCAGAAACACCTGTGTTGAAAATCCTTAAACCCGAAAGGGTATTTTGAGAAAAAGATCTGCGTATAAGTGATTAATAGCGTATATTTCGGAAGTGACTTTATCACACAAAACAAGTTATTTGGAATAAAATGTATGTTTTAAAGTGGTACGATTTCATTTAACGCCTAAAGTTTAATGTTTACACACTATTATAAAAAAGTCCTTCCAAACTAAGAGGACTTCGCAAGCTATTGTCAAAACAATTCGGAATATGTATCTTATTTTTCATGTAAACATCTTTAATTGATATTAGTTTAACCGAAATCGTTTGAGCTTTTTTAGACAGTCAAAACTTTCGAAAAAAATATAATAGTTGTAGTTGGGGTGGGAAATTGTTTTTGAAAACTTCGTATTTTATCTTTGAAAAGCATTGAACATAAATACCAAATTTGGTGTTCATCCGTAATTTCCTCTTTTATTTACACGCAAATTTGGTGTTCATCCGTAATTTCCTCTTTTATTTACACGCACACACTCAAACACACACATAGAGAGAGAGAGAGAGAGAGAGAGAGAGAGAGAGAGAGAGGGAGCTGGGTGGAGTGAGCTCTTTTCTAGGTAGTCTCTTTGAATTCAGAGGAGCTCAAAGAGTGTATTTCTGCTGAACTATCTAATCGTATATCTAATTTTAGGGTGGAATACAGTATTGCGACTAATAATTACACGTATTAGAGAAAGCAATGTGTTGCATTTAGATTATCTTAAAATCCTATTCTGCAAAATAAAATAAAAAAAGCTCATTCTATTTTCTTTATCTGCTTCATGATAAACGAGATAAATATTCGCAGTAATCTGGTTATTACTTATTTTTTTGTAGTTACAAGGGTGTACACCAAACTAGAGTGGTAGGCAAGCCTTTTATGAGCTGGTGTCTATTAGATGGCATGGCAAATTAGTTCTCCTTGCATAACCAGTTTCAAAAAACGAATAACAATTTCCCATTCTAGAAAACTATAAGTATTGGAAAATATAAATCAATAAGAAGGAATATCTTGTAAACAAATATTCTACATAAAAAAGTAAAATATAATTCACACAAATACTCTATTTCTTCTCATAAGATTTTGAACATGTTAGGGTATACGAGATATTCAAAATTCGTCAAAAATGAAGAGGAATTCGGAAAATTTAAGATATACATTTTATTTATCATGAAAATGAAGTAACATTTTATGGAATTTGAGTCAAAATCGTTTGGGCCATTTTCGAGAAAAAAAAAAAACTTTTCAAAGGAAGCTACCTTTTACGACTAGTTGGAGTGTGCGAATTTTCTTGAAAAGCTTCGTGTTGCATTCTTGGAAGATATTTTAAGTTAGATATTCAATTTTTTACTTTTGAATTTTTCACTGACACAAATACACAGACACACGTAGAGAGGAACGCCACACACAATCGCAGTATTTTCTAAAAGTCTCATGCGTTTTTCTCAGACTTTTTCTAGTTAGTCTGCAAACTTTTATCTGCTTCACATATTATATCGTCATTAACATTTTCATAAATACTTTTTACATATTCCCTTGTAGATAAACAGGAATACACTAGGTTAAATCTAAAAAGAGCGGTCGCAATATGATGTATTGCCAACCATTTCCTTTGATTAAGAGATAGAAAAATCTCATGTGTTCCATTCAAATGACTTTCCTACATCTTTGCAACAAATTATTGTTCAAAAGCTTATGCTTCTATTTACTTCATGCTAATCCACAAAAGTTAGCAGAAATAGTCCTATTACTTGCTTCCTTGTAAGTAGAAGCGAAATAAGGGAGTACCATAGATTAAAGTGATACTCAAAAGCTGGTTGTTATGTGACTGAAGTTCCTTTGTTTGTATGCGACAGGAGTTGACAAAGTCCTGTGTGAGAAAAGTATAAGTTTTTAAAGCTGAAACCAAAAACAAGGAATATCTAAAGGAAATCAACCCCCACGAAAAAATGCATATAACGTAAATTGTGTTTTTCAAAGTGCTCTATATGTTTTGTGTAGTAAGCTTTTTTCCATCTCCTATAGTTTAGCAGTTTTTCTAAATTCCGTAAAATTCATGCAGAATAAAGTACTCTTCAGAGGCTATTTCCAGAAAATTTAAGATATACATTTTATTTGTCAGGTAAATATCTTTAATATATGACATTTTAATCAAAATCGTTAGAGCCATTTTTGAGAAAATCAAAATTTTCGAAAAAAGTTCCATGTAAAGGGTAGTTTGGAGTGGGAGGATTTTCATGAAAATCTTCGTGTCGCATCTTTGGAAGATATCAAACTTAAATACATACACGGTCTTTTGTAAAAGTGGTTTTTATGGATTCGGGGGACCTAAAACATGTATTTCCGGTGAAATCTCGGTATTGAATTTTTGGGTGCATTACAATACCTTCTGTATACACTATGCACATAGTACGTGTAGATAAGTAATAGCAAATACACATAAAGCGGTGCTTTAATGACATTTACGTATAACAAGTGTCTAGTTTTGTGGTGGATGGTTAGTGATGAGCACCTCTTTGTCGAGTTGAAGGTCATTGCAGGTTCAGGGTTAGGCGATCTCAGGGTGAAATCTCGTCGTTGATATTTCGTCCTCTGGCAACTTGTGGATTAGCAGTATATATTATTAAATTATTGTAATAATGTTATCTTTAATTCTCTGCTTCCATACTTCCAGAGATCCATATTAAATCCATTTCTCCTGGAGCCTTCCCATTTTTTGCCTGTTTCAATGCTAATTCTAATTTGTTCACTTCATTGCGTTCTATTTATTAGTTTTTAATGTTTCTATATTTTTGTAATGTTCTTGCTTACTAACAGTTCTTCCTAGTATTTAAGCCAGGACTCCTCTTTTATTACTTCGATCGTTACTTTGTCTTCTGTTTTTTCAACTAAATCTTTTACGATTTTGAAACCATATCTTCGAGATCCCGTTACACCTCTTTTATCCG
This sequence comes from Hymenopus coronatus, assembly GCA_030762935.1. Lineage (NCBI taxonomy): Eukaryota > Metazoa > Arthropoda > Insecta > Mantodea > Hymenopodidae > Hymenopus > Hymenopus coronatus. The sequence continues at coordinate 96,569,402 of CM060891.1, read as the reverse complement.
ATTTACAAACTGCTTCCAAATCTCTGTTTTTGCCTTCTTACTAAGTTAACCTACCTGTGCCCTGTTATGTTTATAATCTATATAATCCTCTTGTTCTTTTGTACTAAGCCAGCCCTTACATGCTTCTTTTTTTAATCTTATTGCTTCCTTTAATTCCTAATTCCATGTTTTTAATCTGCTTTTTGAGTACCTAAACTCTCTATTACAGCTGTATGCACTGCAGTGTTTAATTTCTCCTAATCCATGCTTACATCTCCAACTCTCCGTTTCAATTGTTTGTCTATTCTTTGTTGGTATAATATCCGGATGCTAGGTTCCTCCAATAGTTGTATTTTGAGTTGTGCTTCTCCTTCTAATTTTCTTTTAGATTTTATACATTTCTGTGGCAATCTGATTTTTTAATATAATGCCAATGCCAATAATCGCCAATGCTCTTTGGACTCTAGTATCTATTATATAGGTCCAGTTTTTATTAACTATTATATAATTCATTATAGATGTAGCATTTCGTCTATGCCAAGTATATTTATGAATATATTTTTGTTTAAAAAAATAATTATTAATCCTGAAATTATTTAACGAGCATACTTCTCTTAATTTCTTTCCATTTTGATTTAGCATTGGTTCTCCATTAGGCCCCAGTAACTTTATTTTTCAATCTCCAGCTGTAATCATTTTACCTATGGCATCCAAGCAGTCTGAACTGTACCGGCGCGTATACTCCTAGTATGTGGCAGTGTGATCTGCTTCTTTTCTGTAATAATATTATATGGCAACAAAGCAAATAAAATATACAGTTTAACTGTGGAACAAATTACACCCCTAGTGACCACATTAAAGCCCCAGGGTTGGCACCAGAAGCTTTTAACGCTACAACCAATGTAAATGAGATTGGTATATATAGGAGTGTATAAACTCCAGATATGTAACATATTGTTCCTGGAGGCATTTTACCTTACCTGTTGTGGAGAGGGCATTTTTCATCCATTTACAAAGAAGAGGAAGGTATTGTAAATCGGGGGTTAGTGTGTTGCCAGTTATGAGGAAAAGGTGCTGTACAGTGTTACGTAACAGAATAAAAATTTGGCAATCTTGAAAATTCTGAATAGTTTCAGAAGACACAGTACCAAAGACGCAGTTTTTATTTTGTACACTTTAAGGTTGAAAAAACGTTGATCAGCTTTTATAGAATTTACGACGCATTCGACTCTATCAATCGAAATACATTGTCAGACAAACTACGCAGTAAGGGACTATCGGAATGATTAGAGCATTGCAGGCAATCTGTTGAATCCGTGTAAAGTGCGAGAAAGACAAGAGTGTCGGCGAGCTGCATTTTACTGCTGTAAACAGATAACAGTGGAAAGCAGGTAATTCGTCTTGGGTATCAAATTATAGAAAGAGTTGGAAACCATTGAGATAGAATACATTTGGATGGCTGGGCTGGGAAACAGACGGGGTTTTAAATAAAATTAAGAACCGCATGCGTGATATTGACAGACAGCAAATAGTTGCGCAATTCGCAGAGATGGTTTTGTTAAAAGAACAACCTGGGCTGAAATCGAAGTGAGGTTTGCTGCAATACATCAAAACAGGTATCTAACTCTCAGAGAGGGTCACGCTTGGCGGATAATGATGAAAATGGTATCAGAGTCTGCCCCATTTGTGAGCAGGATGTCATATGTAGGAGTGAGTTGGAATGGGGAAGTAAGTGTTTACTGCGATTCTTTACTTCCTTGAAAGGAGAGTTAGGGAATGTTGGGCGCTGCTGGCAGGTTGGCAAGAATAGTTAAGTTTCTGTTTCAGAGGATCTGAGAAGGTAGGGAAGAGTGGAGGAGGTAAGAAGAGTTAAACAGCGATAATAGTGTTTTTTGTATATTTTTTGTCATCTAATTTCGAGCACTATTAGTGTTGTGTTTATTTATTTTCTTAAGTATTATTTGTTAACCATAATAGGGCACAATAATCATCGGATTACGGTTTACCGTTGTCTATCTAAGAGCTATATTCTATTATGTTTGTTTTTTTTATTTTGCGTCTTGATTCTTTTTTATTGCTTATTCTTTTGTGTATTACAAAATCACGCACGGTCTGTGGATCCATACGATTGATGGAGATCAGTACATTTATAATAATTACACTAATTAATTCATTCAATTAGTTTTGAAGTTGATATACAGTTAGGAAGAGTGGAGTATTTAATTGAAAAATAAGCCAGGATTGTGGAACTAAAGCTATGTATTAGGATAAATTAGTTACGAATTAGGATGCTATCGCCTATGGAATCAGCAGATTATGTTGACAAAAAGGTTCAACAACGAGTAATTCTAAAAAGTACAATGAAAAACGGTAATAAAACAAAAAATTAAATTAAAATTTCAATATTTGAAATAAAGCTTTCAAACTTTAAGCAGCGGAGATAGAAAGGCTATAAGAATGTATTGAAATACTGTACCGGCAGAGGGGGGGGGGACTTCAAACATTTATAAGGAACTAAAGGCAAGATATAAAACATGAAATTGAGAAAATCAAAAACATTCGATTTGTTGGTCAGAGAGTGTATAAAATTGTCGCAGAGAAACTGATATCGCCGGATGTAGAAGAAGCTAGAGAACCTACCACCAAGGAATAGCCAAAATGACGAACAGTAAGATTAAGAAGAATGCAAAAACAAATTGCAAGAGTGGTATCTTCTTTTTATGAATTGCAAAGTAGTTTAGCCATAAAGAGATTTTAAAGGCTTGATGTGTTACATCCACATGGCTTTTTCTACACATTATCTTATACAATATTTTTAAAATATCTTATTCTTCTATGTACTTTATAGTAATCGAGGAAAACATTAACAGAAATGTTGATATTAATTATTTCTTTGTATGTATATGGAAATTAAGGAAATACACTAGCCGAAAGTGTTACACAACAGACAACTCTTTTAAGGGTTGGAACTAAGGGCAGTTTGCAATAAACGGTGTATTTCACATTTTTGGTGTAGTAGGAGTTTTGAGTATATCTTACGGTTCAACATAATATATATATTTTAATCAAAATATTCCTGTTTCATCTTGTAAAAGGTTCCACCTAACTGTCAAGTTAGTATTTATTCGACTTTTCGTTTCTGGATTATGTTGTTCACAAATACAAATAAGCAGTTATAACATTATTCAAGTGAACTAATAAATGAGGGTTTGTGATAAGATAGGGTGCCAATACATGGCAAAAACTCAACAATAATCAGAAAAGGGGTATATAAAGATCCTCACAAAAAAATCCTACAGGCCAATTTGTTTACCAAATACTTTGAAGGTTTCAGAAAAATCATATATAAGCAAATTTGGGAATATAGACGTACGCGTATAACACTGAGAAGAAATATGACTATAAAAATAAAATTCAGTTGATACTATTAATAGAGACAAGACAGCAGTTCAAAAGTTAAATAAAAACTATGTAGGTAAATTATTTTAATACAGTTGGAGGTATTGAGTCTGATGTTTTTTAAACAGTTTCCATTTCGAAGCATTTTAAATTATAGTAAACATAGAATTGTATACATAAGAGAAGAGAAAAGACGTTATTATGAAAATTACCAATGAATGTTCAAAATGTTTAAAACGTTTAACGCAATCATACTTAGATCAGTTAGAAGAAACGCAATAATTTAGCAAAGCTATAGTATATGCAGGTGATTTTATGATATTGCTGGAAACAAATAGTCGTAAGGAAACAGGGGATTAGCCCGCAAAAAATGGATAAATTGCAAAAAAGACAAAGAATTCTTTTTCTGGGGGGTTCACTAGAATATATAAGCTAGTAAGCCGAAAAATTATGCTATAGATCACAATGGAGAGACTTATTTATCCTGGAACATTTCTAAAATAGTGTCTAAAGAAAGACATAATAGATATCTGCATTCTCCCTGTGTATTAAAAAACAACAGACCATGCTCCAAATTTGCCAGCGCAGGATCGAGAAGAAAATACTGCACAAACACTAAGCATAACACGAAAAAGGAGAAAGAGGATAGGGATGACGCTACACGCGGGTGAAATAGCTGAAAGGAATCTTTTATTTAAAAGGAATCTTTTAAATAATTCTAATCTTTTCACTTGAAATCTTTGTGCCCTTAAAGACAAGTTGGGACTAGATTTGATCAATGTAACTTTATTAATCAAATGTCACAGGTCATTGCGATATATCAATTATACTAGACATTGTTTATACAGGTTGTTTCAAAGCGACACCAAACGAAGATGGCAGTCGATTAGCTTACACTTTGATTTGTCCGAAACTTGATGTCGCAACTTTCAAACTCTTCTATTTAAAGTTTTATATGTCTTAAAAAATCGCACACATTTAGGATTAAGCAGTGAAGGAACAACGGTATATAAACAACCTCAGAACTTGTTATACGAAAACACATAAGAATACCCAAATGCTACGTTTTCCATTACTAAGGTGACCTGTGACGTGCCGGCATGTCATTTGGTTTTGTACGACTGCCTAATCCATGGTGATTTTATGGCAGTTTTTGTATGTGCCGAATTTAGAGCTGAAAATTATATTCACGTACCATGTACGGTATGCCCAACAAGGTCCACATCTTTGTTTCGTTTGAAACATCCTGTATATTAACTTAATTACTTCTACTGTTTCCGTTTCATATTAAAATGCAATTTGGTATTGCCGCGTCTCATAAATGACCGAAACATTTTGCATTTTTTGTAATTTAGGTCAGTTGTGTGATTTGGGTTGATGTTAGCACTGGATATTTATAATAAACTTCTCATTTATTATAAGGTTTTGGATATTGGCTGGTACACTGATTAATAAATATATACATTTTAGAGGAAACAGCAGAAAGCTCTAGAGCTTTCTGAAACAGGCCTCATCAATAACTTTTTTCCATCAGTGGAGACATCTTTCATATAATATTCACGAGGATATAATATTCAAATTGAAGACGGATTGCCGCTTCATTGGTTGTATAAAGTTCAAAGTATTCTGCAAAATGTACAGAAGCAATTTTATATATTTTTCTGATATGGATGTATTCTTTCAATGTATATCAGCTAGACTTTTAACAAAACCAAATAATAATTGTTTAAATTAAAGCAAATTACTTTGTGCTAATGTGGATGTTACTTACATAATATGTTTATAGTGAGACATTTATGCAGCACATTTGCGACAGTTCTTAGCTCGCTGTGTGTATTATTAGTTTAATTAATATTTTTGCATAGGTTTCATATAGGAAACATCTGCTTCAGCAGCCAAGATTGAGCAGATTGTAGAATACAAAACCTTAGGGCGAAGAAGTTGCTATTGTGCTCGCCAAGGTTACTTTCTTTGTTAATGCTAGTAGCACAATTGCCTTTGTAGAACAAGATTTTCAGCGCATTAGAGACACAAGTATCAGGGTAAATTTTAGAAAAAGGTTTGTCCTCTAAAAGTTAGCAGCTACGGACTTTTTCATTATAAAGAGCGGTCACTTGAGTCGAATACAAAGATCTTACAAAGTTAATCACGTGACAACGTTATTTTCGCGCTTCTTTTCAGCCGATCAGGAATGAGTTCAATATTGGAGATTTTAGGTTTTTAAGCGATGCGCTCACAAGGAATTAGGTTATTGTTATTATTGTTGCTATTGCTGCTTATTCTTCGTGAGAGACGCGTGATGCTGAGCGCGGTACGCTATAGGCTGTACGTGAACGCGGCGGTGTGAGTAATTAAGTATGTGATTTTATTAGCGAGATATTGTAGTTATCGCTCAAGTCGATTGTCTTGTAATAGGAAAGTACGCAGTAATTACCAATGACCGTCGAAAACAAGAACTTAGTAAGCAGAAGAAAATAACACTAGTTATTATTATTATTTCTACGTCTTCAAGAATTCTTATGTCGGGAGTCGCTCGTAGGATTAGTGCCTCAACCAGCAACAAAAGTTAATAAAAGCATTAATTTAGAGGAATCTTAAGTGAAGTACTTCTATTTTTGAGTATATCCCGTGTCACATACCTTAGTCATTCTTTCTCCCCCCGAGTGAGAGTCAACTTGTGTTCTACAGGGACGAGCATAGCTGGTGCAGCAAAGGACTTTTCAGAGGTATGTACACGTTTGTTTATAGAGTATTTCACGGGTGATAATCCTGACTGACTCCGAGGTAGACAAATGAACGGCGACATGCTGGCGCACAACGGACAGCGACACATCTTAACTATGGAAGTCTATTGCTAACATTGCGCTTATTTGTTAAGTCAGGTGCTCCAGTTTGTCATTTCTCCATATTACAGACTCGGTATTTGAGTTATCGGAAAATGTCGTAAAGTAAATGCGTGCTTAATAATTGTATTCCAAGTGTAAATTGTTGCTCATTATTGATACTATTTAAAAAGAGTGCAGTACAAGGAAGCAGCTTGTAATTCTAACAGTCAGTTTACATTTGGATAGGATGACTAACATTTTGAATCTGTGCTTTAATAATTTTAGCTAGGTATTCTGTTATTTGTTATAAATGTTATAATAAATGATTTTTATTTATAAGTTTAATATTGTTCGATTAGGTAAAACATTCGAATATAAGGCGCTCTTTGACGTTGGTTCTTTTACTTTCTCTATTTAGAAACATAGTTCATAGGTAGAGAAGGTATTGTATTTCACACACAAATTCTATACGGAGATTTGTTTAAACGCATGTTTTGTGGAATCCTAAAGGAAAAAGTATCTTTAAAAAAAGATTGAGCGCGCGCGCGCGCGTGTGTCTGCGTGTCTGTGAGCACAATAACTCTAAATCGATAAGTCCGTTAAACTTGATTTTCAAATTTAGCATCTTACAAAGATGCGACACAAAAATCTACATGAAATTCATCCCACTGCAAACAGCTCTTTGCATGTAACATTTTTCCAAATGTTTGATTTTCTAAAAAATAGGTCTAACGAATTTATTTCAAATACTGTATATTAAACATACTTATATGGCAAATACCGTGTATATCTCCAATTTTTTGGGAATAGCCTCTGAAATCAATTCTGAATGACTTGCTTAATTAGTAAACCATAAGAGATAGACAAAAAAGCACCCCTGAAAAACGAAGAGCTCCTTAAAACACACAATTTTGTCATGTGCAAATTTTTGAAGATATTACTTGTTGGCTTCAATTTTAAAACACGCAGCACTTTTCTCATAAAGTCATTTGTCAGTTTCTGGCCATACAGAGAGAGAGAGAGCGAATTTCACTCATCTAACAACAAGATTTCAAAACATGTGACGGTGTTTTCCCTAATTGTCCGTCTAATGGTATGCAACACCATTTTTGCTAACGTTTATCTCGATTAGCATGAACTGGATACATGAATAAGCTTTTTAACAATTTTTTGGATGGAACAAACCAGACTTTTTTTTTTAATTACCACGAGTTTTAAAGACGCCCAAATCTTACTTCGCACCACTGTGGTGTCCTTGGATTCAGCCCACAAAAAGGATTAATCTAATTTTGTATCGCCCGGTGTGTGGGGTGGAGTATTGTCCAACCAAAATGTAGTTTGTTACTCAAAACCTCATTTGTCGCTAGCTATGCTTAATTTTCATCCCCCTCCCTTTGTAACATGGCCAATACACATTTAAGAGCATAGCAAACAGGTGGAAGACATAGGTGGAGTCAGTGAAAGGACCCCGTTTTATGGTAAGTTTTTCTAGGCGTATTTTTCAGGTATTTCAGTGTAAGTACAATGCGCTTAAAAATTCTAGAGCACATCATACAGTCTCCTATATATGGCGCAAGTAGATAGACCACTAGCCTCTCACCTAGACGGCCGGGGTTCGATCCCAAGCGACCGCATGTGAGATTTGTGGTGGACAAAGCGGCGCTGGGGCGGGTTTTCTCCGGGTACTCCGGTTTCCCCCGCCATCGCATTCCACCGGTGCTGCATCATCATTCATGTATCATCAGTGTCACCGCCTGCGGTGCCATTAGTAGTTAAAGTGGGCAATAAACACTACAAAAAAAAAGTATCCTATATAGGGAAGCCAAAAGACAAAATAGGTTACGTGTTACATATGTGTAGAGTATTAGATTAATCAAATAAATAAATAAATTAATTAACTAATTAATATACAAGAAGGAATTACAGATAGGCTAAATCCCTGTTTCAAATCACAGGTTCTTTTTATTTCTTTTGTTAACTTCCCATTTAATTCAAATATTATTGTATTATTTTGTGTTTCTACATTTAGCTTTAAGTGAAAACGTTGTCTTTGATACTCTGTCTGTTCTAAGCCTTTATCGTTTTTCAGGTAATACTTTCACTCTAGATTCGGGAGTCTATTTAATATATTGCATTAAAATGGATATAGGTCTACAGTTTAATAGTAAATATAACATATCAAGAAATCAGCATAAAATTAACATTCGTTTATATGGGAAGGCTTCTAAAATGATTATCTTTAAGAGCATAATCAAATCGATATTATGCAAGAGTTTGAAAATGTTGTCTCGGTACATTTCAAAGTTGGTTAAAATCGATACAGAGTAAAAGACTATAGATTAGCGGCCTTTGAAACAACATTATAGAGGATATTTGCTAACCGAGGCTAAACGACTTTAAATGTTATTTCTGTAAGAAACACTGCAATCTACTTATTACACATAATTATACTGTTACGAAAGAAAACAAATATGCTGTTTTAAAGTTGTACCACTTTTATTAGAAATGTCATTAAAATGTTAAATCATTTTATATTCATACAAGTTTTTAAATAAGTTTTATACATTTTTACTTTAGCTATACGCACTATGTACATAGTGTATAGAGAATGTATTGCACTCCACAAAAAAATTCGTGTCCGTGTGTCTGTGAACACGATAACTCAAAAACGAAAAGTCGCTAAAATACCAAACTTGGTATTTAAGTTTAGTATCTTCCAGGGATGCGACACGAAGATTTTGAGAAAAATCCCCTCACCCCAAACTACCCGGAACTTTTTTCCAAAATTTTGAATTTCTAAAAAACGGCTCTAACGATTTGGATTAAAATATCGTATATTAAATTTTTTTCTGACAAATTAAATGTATATTTTGAATTTTCTGGGAATAGCCTCTGAAGACTACTTTATTCTGGATGAATTATTCATTACTACTACACCGTAAGAGATGGACAAAAACTTAACCCACAAAAAATGTAGAGCACGTTAAAACACACAATTTATGTTAAATACGCTTTTTTCGTGGAGTTGATCGTTTTTGAGATATTCCTTTTTCTTGGTTTCAGCTTTGAAAAACTGATACTTTTCTCATACAGGAATTTGTCAACTCCTGTCCATACAAACAAAGGAACATCAGTCACATAGCAACCAGCTTTTGGCTTTCACTTTAACCTATGGTACTCCCTTATTTCGCTTCTACTTACGAAAATACATGTTTTCAGATCACCTGAATCCAAAAAAAAAGCATTTTTATAAAAATGTCCGTGTGTGTGTGTGTCTGTGTACATTTATCTGTGACTATTTCTGCTAATTTTTCTCGATTAACATAAAATAAATAAAAGATAAGCTTATTAACAATAATAATTTACAGAGATATAGAGAAAGTCATGTGAATGGAACATATCACAGTTTTGTAATCTGTGATTATCTTTATAACTTAAAATGTTGTATGTTAGCATTGGTCTATGGCAAACTTGCAGAAAGGAAGTTCCATAAAAACTAATAATATACATTAATAGTGCAATCCTACACAGAAACTGTTAGTGGACTGCTGTTCTAAATATATCATTTACATATATTCCGTATAGTGCTATCACTTACAACAAAGAATATCATTTACATATATTCCGTATAGTGCCATCACTTACAACAAAGAATATCATTTACATATATTCCGTATAGTGCTATCACTTACAACAAAGAATATCATTTACATATATTCCGTATAGTGCTATCACTTACAACAAAGAATATCATTTACATATATTCCGTATAGTGCTATCACTTACAACAAAGAATATCATTTACATATATTCCGTATAGTGCTATCACCTACAACAAAGAATATCAGGACCTTATTCTTCGTCGGATAAGAATTAATATTTTAACTCACTTTAACAAGCCTTAAATGTGTTTTTAAATATACACAGCTCGAAAGTACTTTTATCTTTTCGTTTCAAATTTATTGTCATGTGATAAAGCATTTCAGACTATTTCATATGAGCCCGGAAATAGTTGCAGAATTTAAAACACAACATTTTCTAAATCAACAAAGCTTGGTGAATCTGGTTTATACAAAGCTCCCTGTCACAAAGGAAACTACACACTGGAAATAAAAGACTTGAGTACCTACTTATTAGGTGTTATTTAAAGGAGCATTTGCTCGAAGAGAGTCGACTTGGATCATATTGTGTGCTGAGAGCGCTGAGCACATAATCCTATTATTCACAGTTTATGATTACGAAATGCATCTCTGTTATGCAGTAGTAATGCTGCATAAGCCAACGTACCTATATATAATTTGCACTTAAACTGAAACAACAGGGTATATAATGTGCAGCCGAATGCTGTGTTACCCTTTTTACTTTCTCTTTACGCACTATGTACATAGTGTATAGAGAAGGTACTGTAATGCACTCAAAAATTCGATACCGAGGTTTCACCGGAAATACATGTCTTTGGTCCCACTGAATCCAAAAAAAAAAAAAGAATTTTTAGAAAAATGTCCGTGTGTGTCTGTCTGTCTGTGTGTGTGTGTGTGTGTGTGTGTGTGTGTGTGTCGGCAGCATAGCTCAAAAACGAAAAGATTTTCCAAGAATGTGACACGAAGAATTTTTAAAAAAAAAAATCCCCCCACCCCAAACTATCCTTTACATGGATCTTTTTTCGAACATTTTGATTTTCTAAAAAATGGCTCTAAAATATTGTATATTAAAGATATCTACCAGACAAATAAAATGTATATCTTGAATTTTCTGGGAATAGTCTCTGAAGACTACTTTATTCTGGATAAATTTTTCGGAATTTTTTATAACCGTAAGAGATGGACAAAAACTTACCACACGTAAAAACACACAATATATGTAATATTCATTTTTTTCGCGCATTTGATGCTTTTTAAATATTCCTTGTTTTTGGTTTCAGCTTTGAAAGACTTTTACTTTTCTCACACAGGAATTTATCAACTGATGTCCATACAAACAAAAGAACTTCAGTCAGATAGCCACCAGCTTTTGACTATCACTTTAACCTATGGTACTCCTTTATTTCGCTTCTACTTACAAGTAAGCAAGTAATAAGACTATTTCTGCTAATTTTTTTCTCGGTTAGCATGAAATAAATAGAAGCACAGGCTTTTTCACAGTAATTTGTTGCAGAGATGTAGAGAAAGTTACGTGAATGGAACACAGCAGCTTTTTTGATAGTGTTTAACTAAGGCACCGCAGATGATTACACTGATGATACATGAAATGAAGGTGTCAGGTCTAACCACTCGGGCCCTTGTATTACCTATATTCAATGAAATACATTTCTGCAATTCTGGGGTAAATAGTAATATAATACACGCATATTGTCAAATAGATTCATGCTAATAATAATAATAATAATCAATTTATCCTACACATAAAAAAGATTATATTTGTGGAAAAATATGTTCGACATTTATTGCTCTGTGAATATCCGCCTAAAAGTTTAAAGGTGTCTATTTTTCAGGTTAATCTGACACACAGCTAGCGGTGTATGCTGTAGCACTATCTTGTTGGAACTATTAATACTATTCTAGGCGATACATTATTTTGAGCATATGCTTCGTAGGCTGATACATTGTCGTCTCAGAAATGGAGTTCATTGTAGCTTATAACTTTAAATAAGAGAAATATTTTTTTGTGAAACAGGAAATGTATCATGATTATCTTCAATTTTATTTATTTTCATTTACATATACAAGTTGATTCAGTTGTAAATTGAGCTTTGTTTAGTCACAATGTGTAACTCCTGCACACACTTTACAAAGAGTTTTGCTTTTTCGCTCAACGTTTTTATTTGTTTTAGTAAGCTTTGTATGAGGTCACATACAGTCACCTGTTTCCAAAATTTTCAATCAAAATTAAATCATCAATCTGATCCACTGAAAGGATCGAAACCCACTTTTTATTCCAGGGGACTAGGAAGAATGCGGCTCACGCAGACATGGAGTGAAGCTACTAAATGTTCGTACACGTGTTCAAATAAATCAGAAAAAGAAAAATAGTAGAGGCTTTATTGGTGCGACAGTCATTACGCTGTGATTTTCAGTGTTCTAATAATCTGGAAAGTTATAACTCACTATTATGATAACCTGGAAAATAAATAATAAATACTGCGTTCCTCTTTTCTCGGTTAGTTGGACATGTAGTGAAGCCAGTAAGAGTGCCTCTGGGTGTATGCATATATCTGCATAAAAGTTATCTTTGGAGCATGACTTAATTTGCTTTCAACCCATTCGGGGACGCTCGGGTTTGAACAGTCATGGAAAAAATGATTGAGCGCACTCTGAGAGCAGAATATATGCGGTGGACTCATACGTTGGGTGCCATGTGCGGTTGCCTTATCACCCCCCCCCATTGAAAACACCAGATGCTGAGTTCTCGGCTTGGTGACGTTGGCAAGACTCACTCCACTGCCAATGAGTAGACCCACGTACCTGGTGATGTGAATCTACTACCGTTGAATTCGCCTCGGCATTACTCAGCCTGCACGTTGGTTGACACTCGGGAGTGGTGCAACTAATGGGGGTAGTTAAGGGAGTGATCTTATAATAATGAAGACTTGCGCAACTTTCCTGGAGTTTGTTTCTTTCTAGGAGAGGCGAGATAAGCACTTTGCTTTACAATTCTGTAACTTAAACACTTGTTAGGATCTTTAATACTTGGCTAATCACCCGAAATGATATTTACTTCTTCTTCCTTCATTCTGCTTTATACAATATAATTTAACATACGTCACCGACTTCAAATACACTTGGAGCGCTGGAAAATACTAAGTTTGCTTTACAAGTTACCGTGCTTAACTTTGTGTGAAAAAATGACGTTCGGCCCGACAACCAACAACATGACAGTATTACAAGATCAGCATGACGTCATACAGCGACGTACAGTTAACAGGCAGCGACAGACAGCAAGATAGCATGATAGCAGACAGCCCTATGTGTCATCTTAGGCTCTTTATATACTAAAAATACCGTCATGGCGGCTTCTTTCTGATTGGACAGAAAGGTCGCGCAATTGACGTAAATATTACCCGAAAGTCAGTTGTCTCATCCCAGGGTGCATGCAACCGTCACGTGACACGTTCTATACAACGGAAAATTACTATATTCCGAATTTTAAGGTTTACCCCCGTCGTGACCCGGTTGTACGTGATTGTACAAAAGAAACCTTTCTAACAAAGCGCTTCTCACACCCTTCTACTATCTTGGCGTCAGCTTTCTATTTCTGCTCCAGCTGAAGTTACTCTGTTAAATACATGCGTTAATAAGCATTTGTAATCTTTAATTATACAGTGCTAAATAATTGAGGGGCTCAGTGCCAGAGGGAGCTATCCCACACATTGTGAAAAAATGAGTTTTTTTGTTTTTAGACTGCTTCTGCCATCTCTCATCTACTGAAGAAAGTTTGATAATATTAACAGTATCAGTTGCCATCTACAGTAACTTACAGAAACTGTCATTTTCCAAAGTGAGAAAGTTTGTGCCAGATGGGGATATCCCACTATGAAGTTGTCTGCCATTTAAAGAACAATGTCATCAATCTTATAGAACTGTAACTACTACAAGTTTTGTTTATTGTTTAAACTATAGGCCAAGAAATAATCATTTTGCAAGTTCTATATTCAAATAACATTTTAGACCTTAAACCGTGGAACTTGATATGTAAGATTATTATTAAACATTAAGAATATTGTGTAAATAGTAGAAATTTTAGGCATTACAATATGCTGTAGCTTATTCTGTTTTTCAAAATGGAGATAAATAGTATAGCAAATGAAGGAAAGAAACTAATATGCAAGCTAAACGAAAAAGAAACAGTGGTGAGGAATATGAAAGCTATACAATGAAAGGAGCTGGATGCTTGTGTAGCAACCCTCCTACCAACTCTAGCTTCAACTGGTGGAGTTTTTCATCATTAGACCACGATACAAAAGAAGAAACTTGTAAGAATTTTTATAGTTAGGTAATCATTTTTGTTTGGATTAATTCATTAAAGAGAGTGCACCAGTGTTTATAAGAATGACCATGATGATGAAACGGTGTCGTGGTGTAAATATTCTTTTGAGAATACTGCTAAAGTACTTAATGATGAATCCAAGACTGTGTGTATGAAAGCTTTCTATAAAATTTCTGCTATTTAAAAAAAAAAAAAAAGACGGGGTACTGCTAGGGGTGGTAAGTTAAAACAAACTGAGAGAAGTGATTATGAAGATGGTTGTGAAACTGAAGCACATGTTATGTTGGGAACGCCTCACCTTGATCAGAGAGCTAAACATGGGAATGTTCATAATAAAACACATGAAATAAAGTTGAAATCTGTTAGGGATCATATAAAGCAATTTCTAAAATATACAAGTCACTATTCTCGCCGTGATAATCCAAATAAAGTGTATATAAGATATATCCATTCTGTAGCTGAGATGTATCAACTGTATGAAAAAAAAAAATGTGCACAGAAAGAAGTAACTCCTACTTCACAGTATATCTATTCTAAAGTGTTTAATACAGAGTTCAACATTACACTTAAATTACCTCTTTCTGATACATGCAAAACATGTGATGACTGGGTGGCTACAGAAACTGAAGATGTTCCTCTGCAAGTCAGATTACATCAATGTAAAGCTGATAAAGCTTATGCATTACTTCAGAAGTTTACTGTTGAAGTAATGCATAAGCATTACTTGAAGATTGTGACTACTGTTTGATAACATATGATTTAAACAAGCACTACCTACACCAAAAATCCTAACAGACAATATTTTACCTTAGGCAGCTGTGGGTGTATAATTTTGGGGTACGTATGCAACGCTGACAAGCCTCTATATGTATGTGGCCAGAAAATACAGCTTCTAGAGGATTGTCCGAAGTCGCATCTTGCTTATATACCATATTGACAAATCCAAGAAGATTGAGAGATCGTCTCTGCAGTCTCCTCCTAGTTTTCCCACTGCTGTTTTCCTCTCGCCCCTCGTTGGGCGCCGTATGTGGTGGACTCATACGTTGGGTGCCCTGTGCGGTGGCCTTATCACCCCCCCCCCATTGAAAACACCAGATGCTGAGTTCTTGCCTTCGAGCCCAGATTGGTGACGTTGGCAAGACTCACTTTACTGCTAATGAGTAGACCCACGTACCTGGTGATGTGAATATACTACAGTTGAATTCGCCTCGACAATACTCAGTCTGCACGATGGTTGACTCTCTGAGGTGGTGCAGCTAATAAGAGTAGTTAAGGGAGTGATCTTATAATAATGAAGACTTGCGTAACTGTCCTGGAGTTTATTTCTTACTAGGAGAGGCGAGATAAGCACTTTGCTTTACAATTCTGAACTTAAAACACTTGTTAGGAACTTATATACTTGGCAAATCAAACGTAATTATATTTACTTATTGTTCCTCAATTCTGCTTTATACGATATAATTTAACACACCTCACCGACTTTAAATACATTTGGAGTGCTGGAAACTACTAAGTTTTCGTTACAAGTTACCGTGCTTATCTTTGTGTGAAGAAGTGACGTTCTGCCCGACCACCGACATCATGACAGTATTACAAGATCAGCATGACTACGTCATACAGCGACGTACAGTTAACAGACAGCAGACAGCCCGATGTGCCTTCTTGTGTTCTTTATATACTAAAGGTACCGTAATGGCGGCTTCTTTCTGATTGGACAGAAAGACCGCGCAATTGACGTAAATATTAACCAAAAGTCAGTTTTCTCACCCCAGGGTGCACTGCAACCCTCACGTGACACGTTCTATACAATGGAAAATTACTGTCTTCCGAATTTTAAGGTTTACCCCGTCGTGACCCGGTTGTACGTGATTGAACAAAAGAAACCGTTCTAACAAAGCGCTTCTCACACTCTTCTGTTATCTTGGCGCCAGCTTTCTATTTCTGCTCCAGCTGAATTTACTCTGTTAAATACATCGTTAATAAGCATTTGTAATCTTTAATTATACAGTGCTAAATAATTTATAACTAACAATACTTTTTATAGAGAAGCTAATTAACGGTCTCATATTTCAAAGTCCCACTTCGTATCGCAGCGAGGATTACACTGGTCACTATTTCCGATATGCAGCTAGACTTACCTAATAGTCTTTGCGACATACGTTATCGCCTGTCGAACACATTAACAGGTTAGGTCATACATTGTGTTTCGCATTTGTATTTGTTCTTGACAAAGAATTCGGCAACACACGCCATGTTACTCATTCTACCTTAGCTAATTAGTAAACAAACCCGAAAGTGTTTCTACCTGATGCTATGCTCATTGTTAGTTACACGTATAGGTGGAACAAGCAATACGCAATCAACTGAAGCAACCAATGAGCTGGTTCAGAAGCCATGAAGTACCCTAAATACGATAAATCATTCACGTTATCATAAGAACCATTACTAGCATTACAGTGCAAATATGAACGTGGCAGCAGACGCCTTTTGACCCAATCAAATGTAGCTCAGAAATAACGCAAGCGCTTTGAAAGTTCAAACCTAGTGATATGCGTTAATTGGCCACTCTTGCAATAAGTGTTTTTTCAATAGTAGGGGGAAAGCTTTCAAAGACACCACTCTGTGTGGGAACTGGATTTTCACAAACTAAAAACACCTACTTCCCGTCTCTTGGAACAGCTGGAGGCATTACTTCAAGAGAAAAGCACAAAATGGTGTTCATTTTTCCTGTTTAATTACATCAGTTTCAGTTATCTCTATTTTGATTTGATATCATTATTTTGCCATACTTATGTTTCTACTGCAGAATTTCCTTGATAAATGTTGCAATAGCTGCAAGGAGTGGTCGAACGAGCTTTACTGGTTGGGCATGGATATCTCGGGAAGATGCACGCATGCTGGAACGTGATCATGGAAAGCTGAATAGGGAAACCTATTCTGACATTCTAGAACATGTTCTCCTTCCATGTGCCCAACAGCATTAACCTGAAGGTATTCTTAAATTGCAACAGGATGATCATTCGGTCACAGTTCAAAAGTGGTTTTCGGAGTACACGAATATCTTAGAGCACATACCTTGGCCTACAAAGTCAGCAGATCTCAACACAATTGAATATGTTTGGACGAATGTAAATCAGATACATTCTCGAAGTCTCAGATTGAATAATGCTACACAACTCTGGTGAGCCATGACAGACGCTTGGGATTCACTAGCAGAAGCCATTAATTATTTTCAAACGCTAGTGGATTCCATGCAGTGATAGCAAATGATGGGGGTCCACACAAAGTATTAGAATTTGTTTTCTCTTGTTTTATTAAGTGTTTTGTTGCATTTAAAAGGAATCGGAGATCAGGTTGCAGTATTTTTCTTTGTTTTCTACAGCAAATAAAAGATGTCATATTCACAGAGTGAATAATTTATATAATGTAATCTACATCGGTTGTAAAGAGTACTAATATGAAATAAAAAAAACTGCGGTTTACTGTGCTCGAGCCTACGCTAGGCATCACATTGAGTTTCAAACGGAGCACGTTTGGACTGAGCCATTTCTACTGTTTTCCCTGAACTTTATAAAGAACTGTAGCAAACAGCTCAACTATCAAGGTTTGGCTTATTTTTTTAGTCTTTTGTGCACAATAGCGAAAAACAATTATTTTGATTGTTCTCTGGTTGCTATTTTATGTTATAAAGAAATAAACTACGCCTTACCTAGGTGTATACAAGCATGTTTTGTAGCTTAATGCACGTGTAAACCCAGCTTGTATATCTTTGTGTGCTTCCGTGAGGCCGAAGCGACACTGAAAGATTACAGCACTCAATCATTTTTTCCATGACTGTACATAAAATAAGAATATATATTAATCATATTTTACTTATTTATTATCTCGTCAGAATTTGTTTTTCCCATGCTCATTCATAAGGTGATATAATCTTCGTTAATGTTGATGTGTCTCAAATTTCTCAGAGTAGACCAAATATATGCTAGTTCTAGAGGACTTTCCTACAGTCAAGAAGTGTGTTATAGTTACACAGTCCTTAATAAAAAGCGATATTGTACTATTTTTATGGATATAGCCATAGCGTTGTTGCTTATGGCGGCAATAACATGGCGGATGGGCGTGGCTTGCTGCTACTTGTCGGCACTGCAGTTTTGTGGCTATAGCCTTTACAACCTAGGCCAACCCGACTGCCGGTCATTTAGAATGGCAGAGATGGGCAAACATCCAAACGGTACGGAGAAATGATGCATCATCCCCAGACGCAATGTTGAATATATAGGCCGGAATCGCTGTCTATTGCAGCACACAACTTTCTTTACGATACTGAATTCTTTACCCGGTGTTAAAACCTCGTAGGGTCGAACCCAGGCGCAATCGACACTATAGCACTACGACACAGCCCCTGCACAGAAGCATAATACGAAAGTGAAACATTATTAGCCAAATTAGATGCAATGTTTACAGACTTACTATCATGCTCCTTTTCTTACCACAGACGAGCTATTCTTCTCTCACTTTCGCACTGGCGCCTCACCTTTCTGAGCACAATCTCTCTTGCCTCAACCAAACCCACCGGCTCCCCACCGCAGCATTCCCTGCCAACAGCGACCGGAGCGCCAGGAACCACACCGAAACAAGCCGCGTAATTTGGAACACATAAATATTTCAAAGCGATAAAGCTGCAAAAAAGCAGATAAAGCAAAAAATCTTCTCACTGGTGCGATAATATAGAAAACATTAACGTCTAACCATCTTCTGTTCTCCAAAATTGCCTGAAGCAGAGAAGTGAAATTTTATACAAATCATTACATTCGGTTCCATTTCATTGAATAAAGTAATAAAGCTGTTGACAAATATTTCAGTTTCTTAACTTTTTTTTTTTCTCTATGGAGAAACCAAATTAAAATGTTTTCCCTATAATGTTAAATCTTGAAAACATTTTAAAATAAAAAGTTTAAATTAAAATTAGAACATGTTTACATAATACTATGGTTTTATACAATGATGGACATTTTCAGCCTTGTATCTGTTTAACGTTTGTAAAAATAGCTGATGTTTGAGAGAGTGAGGTTTAGATATACTGTTCATCCCAATTTAGTTGAGCGAAATGAAGTGAACCCAATGTTATGAATTTCACACAGTACTCTGTAACCATATTCTGTGTTGTCTCCTGCTTGTCTGAATTTTATTTTGAGCCCAGCAAGTTTAAAGTCTAAATGTTTTGAACTCACAAAAGCTGCAGATAATCCCAATAAAATGAACTTGGCAAAATGCTCGATCCTCTAAAAGGGTGATTTGAAAGACCAAATTTCTCAGCCACCCAATAAACCATAACTATGTTAGATTCTCAATTATAACAAATCATAAAATGCATTTTAATCAAAAACATGCAACATCTGCATATCTTCACACTTCCTAGTAAACTTCAACGACAACAGTTTCCAAAATATTTATAACACATTCTATAGTCGTACAAAACAAAAGAAGCGACAATTTATTATATACGTAACAGTAGTTGTATTTTCTAAGAATAGTTTATGTTTTCCATTTTATTTGTTTACTTTAAACAGTCTTAGTGGGTCATAAGGGGGACAACGCAGGTAATGTAAACTGCGATATTATTTTATTGATATCGAAGTAAGCAATTATTAGTGTGTATGTATTTTAATTGAAAATAAACAACCGCCTTACAAATTTAAACCAATCAGAACTTATTTTGAAAAAAATCTGATATGTTCCATTCACATGACTTTCTCCACATCTCTGCAATAAATTGTTATATTTAATGCATCTAATTGAGAAAAAAATAGCAGAAATAGCCTCATTACTTCCTTCCTTGTTAGTAGAAGCAAAATAGGGCAGTACCGTAGGTTAAGGTAATAGTCAAAAGCTGGTTGCAATGTGACTGACACAAAAGCAAGGAATATCTCAAAAACGATCTACTTCAAGAAAAAATTATATAACATGAATTGTGTGTTTTAATGTGCTCTACATTTTTTGTGTTTTAAATTTTCGTCCATCTCTTACGGTTTAGCAGTTATGTCAAATTCCATAAACTTCTTCCAGAACAAAGAAGTCTTCAGAGGCTATTCCAAGAAAATTCAAAATATACACTTTATTTGTCAGGCAAATATCCCTAATATACGATATTTTAATCAAAATCGTTAGAGCCATTTTTAAAAAAATCACAATTTTCGAATTTTTTTCCATCTAAAGGGTAATTCCGGTTGGGCAGATTTTTTTGAAAATCTTCGTGTCGCATCCTTGGACAATAACAAACTTAAATACCAAGTTTGGTATTTAAAGGTCTTTTCGTTTTTGAGCTATGCTGCCGACAGACACACACACATACACGGACATTTATCTAAAACTATTTTTTTTTTTGATTCAGGGGGTTTCAAAACATATATTTTCGATGAATCTCGGTATGGAATTTTGGGCGCAATACAATACATTCTTTATACACTATGCACATAGTAAGTTTAGAGAAAGTAAAAAAAATCTTATATGATCCATTCACATGACTTTCTCTATATCTCTGCAACAAATTATTGTTATAAAGCTTATGCTCCTATTTAATTCATGCTAATTGAGAAAAATTAGCAGAAATATGCTTATTACTTGCTTCCTTGTAAGTAGAAGTGAAATAAGGGAGTACCATAGGTTAAAGTGATAGTCAAAAGCTAGTTGCTAACTGACTGAAGTTCCTATGTTTGTATGGACAGGAGTTGACAAATTCCTGTAAGAGAAAAGTATGTTTTTCAAAGCTGAAACGATAACCCAGGAATACTTAAAAAAACGATCTACTCCACGAAAAAAAGTATATAGCATAAATTGTGTGTTTCAATGTGTTCTATGTTTTTTGCGCGGTAAGTATTTGCCTGTCTCTTACGGTTTAGCAGTTAGGTAAAATTTCGCAAAATTCCTCCAGAATAAAGTAGTCTGTAGAGCCTATTCCCAGAAAGTTCCAGATAAACATTTTATTTGTCAGGTAAATATCTTTAATATACAATGTTTTAATCAAAATCTTTAAAGCCATTTTTAAGAAAATCTAATATTTCGAAAAAAGTTCCATGCAAAGGGTAGTTGGGGGTAGGGGGATTTTCTTGAAAATCTTCGTGTTGCATCCTTGGAAGATACCAAACTTAAATTCCAAGTTTTTCTAAAAATGCTTTTTTTTTGGATTCAAGGGGTCTTAAAATATATATTTTCGGTGAAATCTCGGTATCGAATTTTTGGGTGCAATACAATACCTTCTCTATACACTATGTACATCGTATGTATAGAGAGAGTAAAATACTGATGTGTTCCATTCACATGAGTTTTTCTACATCTCCACAACAAATTGATAAGAAGCTTATGCTTCTATTTACTTCATGCTAATCGAGATAAAATTAGCAGAAATAGTCCTATTACTTGCTTCCTTGTAAGTAGAAGCGAAATAAGAGAGGTTAAAGTGACAGTCAAAAGCTGGTTGCTATATCCCTTGGTTTGTATGGATAGGAGTTTAAAAACTCCTGTGTGAGTTACTTAAAGCTAAAACCAAAAACAAGGAATATGTCAAAAGTGATCAGCTTTTCGAAAAAAATGCATATAACATACATTTTGTGCTTTAAAGTGCTCTAGAGTTTTTGTGTGGTAAGTTTTTCCCCATCTCTTATCTTTTATCAGTTATGCAAATTTCCGTAAAATTCATCCAGAATAAAGTAGGCTTCAGAGTCTATTCCCAGAAAATTCCAGATAAACAATTTATTTGTCAGGTAAATATCTTTAATATACGATACTTTCGTCAAAATCGTTAGAGCCATTATTGAGAAAATCAAAATTTTCGATAGATGTTCCATGGAAAGGGTAGTTTGTGTAGGGAGATTTTTCTCAAAGCGTTCTTGTCCCATCCCTGGAAAATATTAAACTTAAATACCAATTTTGGTATTTAACGGACTTTTCGTTTTTGAGCTATGGTGCACGCAGACACTACACACACGGACATTTTTCTAGAAATGCTTTTTTTGGATTCAGGGGGTCTCAAAACATAAATTTCCGGTGAAATTTTGGTATCGAATTTTTGGGTGCAATATAATACCTTCTCTATACACTATGCATATAGTACGTATAGAGAAAGTAAAAAAGCTGAAATGTTACACTCATATGACTTTCTCTAACTACCCTACAAGCAAACGGCTTGCAAAAGATAATTATTCTTTCAACACCACACTAATCGAAATAAATATTTGCAGAATTTTGTTACGGAGTTCCTTATAAGTAGACTGGAACTAAGGAAATGCACTAGGCTAAAGTATAGTCAAATGTTTTAAAAGCTGTCGTTATGCGATTGTTATTGCAAATCGCCTCTTTGCTTGGCCAGGTTTTGAACAAAAGAATAACGAACACCCCCGTCTGTGAAACGTATAAGTACTTCACAACTGAAACTAATAACAAGGAATACCTCTAAAACGATAAGTTCCACGAAAATAATGTATATGATATAACTTGTGTATTTTAACGAGTTGTACATTTGTTGTATAGTAAATTCTCTTCTATCTCTTAAGGTTTACTAGTTATTCTAAATTAAGTAAAGTTCATCCAGAATAAACAGGTCTTTTAGAAGCTATTCCCAGAAAATTAAAGATATGCATTTTATTTGTAATAGAAATGGCTTTAATATTTTAATCAAAGTCATTAGAACCATTTTTAAGAAAAACAACATTTTCGAAAATTTTTCCATGTAAAGGGTAGTTAGGGGTGGGGGATTTTCTTGAAAATCTTCGTGTTCGGATCCTTGGAAGATACCAAGTTTGGTAGTTAACCGTCTTTTCGTTTTTTAACTATGCTGTCCACAGACAGACAGACACACATATACACACAGACAGATAGACAGACAGACAGACACACACACAGACCTGTTTCTGAAAATGCTTTTTCTTGGGCTCAGGGGGTCCTAAAGCATGTATTTTGGGTGGAATACAATACTTCTCTATCCCTATGTACATTGTACATACGGGGCTAGAGCAAGTAAAAAGACAAAGTAGTCTGTGGAACTATCAAACGAATCTTGAAGAGTAAGGTAAGGAAGAAACTTAAACAAGATGTTACACAGTTATGGTCGTACCAATGATAAATAATTATAGAGTGAAGCGTGGGCATCAAGAAAAAAGACATTAGCAGCTGAAATTAGGTTCTTACGATCACTCAAGCAAGGACTGTACGAGAGAGGAACGTATCATAAATGAAATAAATAATCAGAGAAGTGCTGAAAGTATAACCACTGTTAGAAGACTTTGAAGTATATATGAAAAGGATTAAATATCTCCTCAAGCTCCACGAACCAAAAGATTAACGTAAACATACAAAGAAATAAATATGAGACCGGATAAGGTAAATGCCTATACCGTAGAAGATGAAAAATCTGATGTGTACCATTCACATGACTTTCTCTATATCCCTGCAACAAATTATTCTTAAAAAGATTATGCTTCTATTTACTTCATGTTAATCTAGAAAAATTAGCAGCAATAGTCTTATTACCTTCTTCCTTGTAAGTAGAAAGGAAATAAGGGAGTAGCATAGATTAAAGCGATAGGGAGTAGCACAGGTTAAAGCTGGTTACAATGTGACTGAAGATCCTTTGTTTGAATGGACATGAGTTGACAAATTCCTGAATGAGAAAAGTTAAGATTTTTGACCCTGAAAACAAAAACAAGGAATATCTAAAAAACGATCAACTCCAAGAAAAAAAAATATATACAACATAAATTGTGTGTTTTAATGTGCTCTACATTTTTTTTTTTTTTTTTTTTTTATGTGTGTGGTAAGTTTTTGTCTATCTCTTAGGGTTTAGCAGTTATACAAAATTCCGGAAAATTCACTCAGAATAAAGTAGTCTTAAAGGGCCACTCTCAGAAAATTCAAAATATACATTTTATTTGTTGGGTAAATATCTGTAATATACGATGTTTTAATCAAAATCATTAGAGCCATTTTTTAGAAAATAAAAATTTTCGAAAAAAGTTCCATGTAAAGGGTAGTTTGAGGTAGGGGGATTTTTCTCAAAATCTTCGTGTCGCATCCCTGGAAGATTATAAACTTAAATACCAAATTTGGTATTTTACCGACTTTTCGTTTTTGAGTTATCGTGTTCACTAGCACACGGACACACACGGACCTTTTTCGAAAATACTTTTAGATAAAAGGGATCCTAAAACATATATTTCCAGTGAAATCTTGGTATCGAATTTTTTGGTGGAGTGCAATACCTTCTCTATAAACTATGTACATAGTTCGTATAGAGAAAGTAAAAATAGATTACTAATTAGCAGATTAATTCTAAGAATTATATTTTTGTTTTCAAATCACTCTCTGAAGATCAGAAATAGATCATTAAATAGCAGATGAATTCTAAGAATTATATTTTTGTTCTTAAATCTTTCTCTGGGACTAGCTATAGAATGTATTATCTCTCTTCAAGCAATTCCTCTATGGCTAATCAGAGGTTCTTGTTTTCTTATATTTTA
Organism: Hymenopus coronatus; assembly: GCA_030762935.1. Lineage (NCBI taxonomy): Eukaryota > Metazoa > Arthropoda > Insecta > Mantodea > Hymenopodidae > Hymenopus > Hymenopus coronatus. The sequence continues at coordinate 96,544,705 of CM060891.1, read as the reverse complement.
TAATCAAATTTGAACTATATTGCTTTTTTATCAAATTGTTGAAAATAAAATTTCAAACTCGCATTGAAATGCATTTGCAAATTTGTTTAAAATTCTCGACTACTACTTGCAATGGTTGAGGCGTTGAAACCGACAAAAACTATGGAACCCATATTACTTCGTGGTGACCTGTACTTGTAAAGTATGTCATAATATTTTGACACGAATATATTTTCATATTGGTAAATTTTTGTAATTTTCCAATTTTAACTTGATTTTAAAGTGTACGCATAATGAAAATATCTTTATTTGCATTTATTTGACTAATATTAAGTTAAAAAAGTTATGTGGATAAATTACATGACAAGAAAAATTCGGACACTATATTCAAATGACCTTCTCTACGTATTTTGCGATAAAGTACCCTTATATAAGCTTATTGTTCCTTCTGCTCCATTCTAATTGAGATTAACAGAACACAAATAATCGCATTATTTATTTGCAGGTACAAGATAAATAAGGAGGTATATCAGACCAAAGTGATCTGGTGGCTAAGTGAGCAGTTTGAAATCTCGTTCTCTTTGTATTGTTAGGAGTAAAAAAAAAAAAAAAATAAAAAAAAAAATTTAAACATGTATTCGATATAAATTGTGTATTTTAATAAGACCTACATATTGAGCTTGAAGTTGTCCTCTCAGGGAAACTGAAAACCTCATACCGATAACTAACCTCCGGCGAGATTCAAACTCGCGACCTGTTGGAAACGAGGCAAACACGCTGCTCCCACAGAACCGAGATAGGCCTACATCATTTCATTACTAATCAAGTTTTTTCTATCTCTTTAGGTTATAGTCTATACCCAAAAAATTATAGGTAAGAATTTTTTGCGATGTAAATATATTTAATGTAGGGCATTTTCTTCAAAAATTTTAAAATAAATTTTGAGAAGATTGAGATCATTTGAGAGGATTTCTAAAACATGTCCATGTAGAGAGAAGTTTTGATTTTTTCTAAAAATCTTTATGTCGCATTTAGAAGATTTTAAACTTAAATATCAAGTTTCTTACATAACCGAATTTTTGTTTTTGAGTTATGCTGTTCACCGTCACATACACACACACACACACGGATTTTTCTAAGCAGGCTTTTGTTATTTCAGCTGTCCTCAAAAGGTGTTTTCCCGATAAAATCTGAGAATCAAATGTTTGCGTTGACTGCAACAGATACTTTCTCCTCTACAATGATCATTATACAGACCAGATAAATAATGTAAAAACCTGTTATGTTACATGCACATGAATTTGTCTACCCCTTCTGTAACAAACTTCACTTCTATCTACTACATGCTAATCAAGATAAACATTAACAGAAGCAGTTTTTACTACTTAGCGACTTATAAGTAGAAGAGCAAACACTAATAAAGAGTCGCTAAAGTGTACACCACGCCGAGGTTCAATCCCAAGCGACCACATGTGGGATTTGTAGTGGGCAAAGCGGGGCAGGGTTGGTTTTCTCCTTGGCATTCCACCGGTGCTCCATCTTCATTCCTGTCATCAGTGTCATCGCCTGCAGTGCCATTGTAGTAAAAACAGGCGTTAAACACAACAAAAAGAAAAAATCTGATGTGCACCATTCACATGACTTTCTCTATATCCCTGCAACAAATTATTCTTAAAAACTTATACTTCTATTTGCTTTATGCTAATCAGAAAAAATTAGCCGAAATAGTCTTATTACTCGCTTCCTTCTAAGTAGAAGTGAAATAAGGGACAACCATAGGTTAAAGTGATAGTCAAAAGCTGGTAGCTATATAAATGAAGTTCCTTTGTTTATATGGATAGCAGTTGACAAGTTTCTGTATGAAAAAAGAATACGTTTTTCATAGCAGAAACTAAAAATAAGGAATGTCTCAAAAACGACGAACTCCACGAAAAAATGTACATATAATATATTGTGTGTTTTAATGTGCTCTACATTTGTTGTGTCGTAAGTTTTTGTCCATCTCTTACGGTTTAGCAGTTATTCAAAATTCTGTGAAATTCATCCAGAATAAACTACTCTTCAGGGGCTATTCCCAGAAAATTCAAAATATACATTTTATTTGTCAGGTAAATATCATTAATATACGAAATTTTAATCAAAATCGTTAGCGCCATTTCTGAGAATATCAAAAGTTTCGATAAAAGTTCCGTGTAAAGGGTAGTTGGGAGTGGGGGGATTTTTCTCAAAATCTTCGTGTCGTCACTAAACTTAAATACCAAGTTTGGTATTTTACCGACTTTTAGTTTTTGAGTTATCCTGTTCACAGACACATGGACACACACACATACACACACGGACCTTTTTGTGAAAATGCTTTTTTTGGATATTGGGGACCTTAAAACATATATTTCCGGTGAAATCTCGGTATCGAATTTTTGGGTGGAGTGCAATACTTTCTTTATACACTATGTACATAGTGCGTATAGAAAAAGTAAAAAACAAAAACTAGCTAAGGCGACATTCATGTATTTTCTATTAGATTAAACTTCAGTATTCTTTAAATGGTCAGGAGCAAAACAAGAGAAACAGGAATAGCAAATTCCGTTTCAGAAAGCTTTAAGTACCTATTTAAAATGCTAAACAAGCAATTCCTCGGAAATAGTTAACTCTACAAAAAAAAACGATGATGATAATAAAATAATAAAAAAAGAATGTATAACAAATTTCGATTTAACGTGACCTATATTTCCTGTTTACTAAGATTCTTGCCTATATCATCCGGTTTATCAGCTATACAAATGTTACTAAAGGGCTAATCCCGGAAAATTCAAGATACACGTGTATTTTCTTTGACATGTAAGTATTTGTACACGTTATTTTAATCAGATCAATAACAGCCATTTTTGAGAAAATCAAAATGTTCTACTTTCCACGTGAAGAGTGGTTTGGGATTGGGAATTTTTCTTTCACATCTTCGTGTTGTATCCTTGAAGATGCTTTAAACAAATGTAAACTCTGGTATCTAACCGACTTTGCGTTTTTGAGTAACGTGATCACACACACACACACGCACATTCTAAAGATGTTTTAATACAGGGGTCCTTAAAACGTGTATTGCAGTGAAATCTCAGTATCGAAATTTTGAGTAGAATGTAGTACTTTCTGTAGCTATGTACTACGTACAAAGTAGAGAAATATAAAATAAAGTATAGTAATGTAAATGAAGTATCCACTTTCAAATAAGTATATAAGAACATGTTTATAAATCACTTTGCAGCTCCTAGTAAATTTGGGAGAGAAAGTACATAGTGAACCAAGACTTTAATGTTGCAATAAACTCAATCGCTAAGTATTTGAAATATAAATAGCAATAAGTAATACACATTAGTTTTTTACTTTCTCTATACGTACCATGTACATAGTGTATAGAGAAGGTATTGAACTCCACTCAAAAATTCGCTACCGAGATTTTACCGGAAATATATTAGCTTTAGGGTCCCCTGTATCCAAAAAAGGCATTTTCAGAAAAAGGTCCGTGTGTGTGAGTATCCGTGTGTCTGTGTGTCTGTGAATACGAAAACTCAAAACGAAAAGCAGTAAAATACCAAACTTGGCATTTAAGTTTAGTGTCTTCCAGGGATGCGACAATAATATTTTGAGAAAACTCCCCCCACTCCAAACTACCTTTTACATGGAAACTTCTTCGAAAATTTTGATTTGCTCAAAAATTGCTTTAACGATTTTGGTTAAAATATCATAAATTAAAGATATTTACCTGATAAATAAAATGCATATCTTTAATTTTCTGGGAATAGCTTCTGAAGACTACTTCATTCTGGATAAATTTTACAGAATTTTGCATAACTGCTAACCGTAAGAGATGGACAAAAACTTGCCTCCCAAAATATGCAGAGCATGTTAAAACACATAATTTGTGTTACATACATTTTTTTGTGGAGTTGATAGTTTTTTAGGTATTCCTTGTTTTTGGTTTCTGCTTTGAAAAACTTATACTTTTCTCATACAGGAATTTGTCAATTCCTGTACAAACAAACAAAGGAACTTCAGCTTTTGACTGTCCTTTTAACCTACTTACTCCCTCATTTCGCTTCTACTTACAAGGAAGCAAGTAATAAGACTATTTCTCTAAAGTTTTCTCGATTAGCACTAAGTAAATAGCACAATAAGTTTTTTAACAACAATTTGTTGCGGAGATGTAGAGAAAGTCATGTGAATGGAACACATCAGATTTTTTATGATTTGATCGTTTCTGAAGAGGTAAGTTGTACTATTTGCTTACCTGGCTGAGGAGCAAATAACTGCAGAGAAGTGTGGCAAGTACGTCGAACTCCATTTCTCGAGGAACTAACTGCCAGCATTGTGCAAGCCATAATTAAACCTGTCGTGTCCTTGACGGGGTAAATGGATTTTGAGTAGAGCTTGCGGTACGCGCATATACTCTTGATAAGTGGTCTGAAGGCCAGACGCCTGAGAAAGCTTAAACACTAATGCTCTAACCACCAGCTATCTCACTGCTATATTGTTATTTTGCTTGTGTTCTGAATGCTAACCACATTATCTGTGCAGGTCTATGAAGTACAAAAGGACTACCTATAGTAACATGTATCTTTATCAGATGTGTGACAGACACTTCAGTACAACTGACAAATGCTGTTAGTATTAGGAACTATGCAATGTATTTCTACTTTCTCTAGAATATAAACAGGCACGGAAGATACTGCATTCCAAACAAGGACGCTATACACAATTTTCACGGGAAATACATAATTTCTCTAGAAAAAATGTACAATTTACATCGCAGATAGAGAAAATGTTATATTCCATCGAAAAATTCAATACCAATGTTTCACTGGAATTGATGTTTTGAGAATCCACGACTAAAAAAAAAAAAAAACATTTTTAGAAAAAGGACCGTGAGTGTGTGTCTTTGGACGGATTAACTCAAAACAAGAAGTCCGTTAAGTATCAAACGTGATATTTAAGAATGGTTTGGTCCAAGGATGCGACACGTAGATTCTCTGGAAAATGTCCCCACCACAAACATGGACCATGTTTCGTCATTTTCCATTTTATAAAAATCGGATGTGTTCCATTCACATGACTCTCTCTACATCTCTTCAACAAATTACTGTTAAAAAGCTTATTGTTGTATTTCTTATATTTTTTTCGACTAGCATTAATACTTGCTTCCTTGTAAGTAGAAGCGAAATGAGTGAGTGCCATAGGTTAAAGTGACAGTCAAAATCTGGTTGCTATGTGACTGAAGTTCCTTTGTTTGTATGGACACGAGTTGACAAATTCCTGTGAGAAAAAAGTATAATTTTTTTAAAGCTGAAACGAAAAACAAGGAATATATAAAACACGATGAACTCCATGAAAAAATGCATATAACATAAATTATGTGTTTTAAAGTGCTCTACATTCTTTGTGTGGTAAGTTTTTTTTTATCTCTTACGGTTTAGCAGTTATGCAGAATTCCGTAAAATTTGTTCAGAGGCTATTCCCAGAAAATTCAAAATACACGTTTTATTTGTCAGGTAAATATCTTTAATATAACAGTTTTTAATCAAACTCGTTAGAGCCATTTTGAGAAAATCAAAATTTTCGAAAAAAGTTCCATGTAAAGGGTAGTTTGAGGTGGGGGGATTTTTCTCAAAATTTTCGTGTCGCACCCTGGAAAATACTAATCTTAAATACCAGGTTTGGTATTTTATTGAATTTTCGTTTTTTGAGTTATAGTGTTCACAGACACATGGACACACTCACACTAACACGCGGATACACGGACACACACACACACATGGACCTCTTTGTGAAAATGCATTTTTCGGATTCAGGGGTCCTTAAAACATATATTTCCGGCGAAATCTTGGCACTGAATTTTTGGGTGGAGTGCAATATCTTCTCTATACATTATGTACATAGTACGTGTAGAGAAAGTAAAAATAAAAGTGAAAGTACTTTCAGCTTCAAAGTTTATTCAAAAGCATGGCCGAGTGCTCTGAAAGTTTTCGGTTTGGTTAAAATAATACAAGATATAAGATAATTTGTTATTTAACTTTTCTCCAACAGTATGACTTGTGCTTTCACGAATGCTCAATCTTATGAGAACATTTCAGGATCTTCACTATTATCTCACGACACCCAACAGCTATTAAAAACGACATTATCTAAGAAACATTAAAAGCTAGAGTAGTTGAAGGTCTTTCATGAATAAAATGCTTCATTATATTATCAATCCAAAAATGCTCCATTAATATTAATTTTCAACGAATTCAATTTATTTATTAAACAATCAGATATCCTCAAAACAGATAAACATTTGTTTACCAATAAAGTATGTCTAATGTTTATGACACAATAACTGAAATTCAGCATTGTTTTAGAGAAGATGCAAATGTTTGTTCTCTGAAGTGATTACAATGTGAAGAAAATTCACATTTTGTAATTTAGCGTCAACACGGAAGTGGCTCACTCTTTCAATTAAAAAAAATCTCATGTGTTCACATGACTTTCTCTACATCCCTGTAACAAATTATTGTTAAAAAGCTTCTGCTTCTCTTTACTAAATGCTAATCGAGAAACAATTAGCAGAAAGAGTTTTATTACTTGCCTCCTTGTATGTAGAAGCGAAATAACGGAGTATCGTAGGTTAAAGTGGTAGTCAAAAGTTAGATGCTATGTGACTGAAGTTCCTTTGTTTGTATTGACAAATTCCCGTATGAGAAAAGTAAAAGTTTTTCATTGCTGAAACCAATAACAAGCAATATCTAAAAACGATCAACTCCATGAAAAAAATGTATATTACATAAATTGAGTGTTTTAACGTGCTCTTCATTTTTGGTGCGGTAAGTTCTTTTCCGTCTCTTACCATTTAGCAGTTACGCAAAATTCCGTAAAATTCATCCAGAACAAAGTAGTCTTCAGAGGCTATTCCCAGAAAATTCAAGATATACATTTTATATGTCAGGTAAATATTTTTAATAGAAGATATTTTAATTAAAATCATTACAGCCATTTTTGAGAAAATCACCATTTTCGAAATGCTCCATGTAAAGGGTAGTTTGGGGAGGGAGATTTTTCTCAAAATCTTCGTGTCGCATCCCTGGAGGATACTAAACTTAAATACCAAATTTGGTATTTTACCGACTTTTCGTTTTTGAGTTATCGTGTTCACAGACACATGGACACACGGACATACATGCATACGGATCTTTTTCCGAAAAGCTTTTTTTAGATAAAGGGGAGCTTAAAACATATTTCCGGTGAAATCTCGGTGTCGAATTTTTGGGTGGAGTGCAATACCTTCTCTATACAATATTACACAGTGCATATAGAGAAAATAAAAATATTCGTGTATCTCTGTCTGTCTAGAACATCTAGAGAAAGTCATGTGAGTGTTACACATCGGGTTTTGATTAAAATGTCGTATATTAAAGATATTTACCTGACAGATAAAATGTATATCTTGAATTTTCTGGGAATAGCCTCTGAACACTACTTTATTCTGGATGAATTTTACAGAATTTTGAATAACTGCCAAACCGTAAGAGATGGACAAATACTTACTACACGAAAAATGTAGAGCACGTTAAAACACACAATTTATATTATATACACTTTTTTTCGTTGAGTTGACCATTTTTGAGACATTCCTTGCTTTTGATTTCTGCTTTGAAAAACTTATATTTTTCTCATACAGGAATTTGTCAAGTGCTATCCATACAAACAAAGGAACTTCAGTGACATAGCAACCAGCTTCTGACTATCACTTTAACCTATGGTACTCCCTTATTTCGCTTCTAATTACAAGGAAGCAAGTAATAAGACTATTTCTGCTATTTATTCTGATTATCATGAAGTAAATAGAAGTATAAGTTTCTTAAAAATAATTTGTTGCAAAGATGTAGAGAAAGTCATATGAATGGTACACATAAGATTTTTTGGTTTCAGCTGGTGTCAAAACATATTTCTGGTGAAATCACGGTATCGGATTTTTGGGTGCATTACAATACCTGCTCTATACACTATGTATAGAGAAAGTAAAATCTGATGTGTTACACTCACATGACTGTCTCTATTTGTTCTACAAACTTCTTACTAAGATTATTCTTCTCTCTGCACAGGGTAAAGGAGATAATCATTAGGAGAATGCTATTATTACTTGGTTCCTTATAAGTAGGAACAAAGTAAGCAAATACACTAGTCTAAATCTGTCGTTATGCGATTGTCATTGCATATCGCTTCTTTGCTTGGCCAAGAGTAGAACAAAAGAAACACGGGACACGTACTGTCTGAGAAAAATATAAGTACTTCACAAGTGAAACCAATAACAAGGAATACCTTGGAAACGGTTACCTCCACAACAAAAATGTGAAGCGCATAAATTGTGTGTTTTGACGAGATCTATATTTCCTGTGTAGTAAATTTTTGTTTGTCTCTTACGGTTTAGTAGTTAAGCAAAATTCGGCAAAATTCATCCAGAATAAATAGGTCTCCAGAGGCTATTCTCAGAATATTCAAGATATACATTTTATTTGGGATGTAAGTATTTCTAATATACGAGATTTTAATCAAAATCGTTAGAGCTATCTTTTAAAAAATCAAAAATTTCGAAAATATTTCCATGTAAAGGGTAATTGGGAGTGGTGGTATTTTCTTGAAAATCTTCGTGTCGCATCCTTGGAAGATACCAAACCTAAATACCAAGTTTGGTGTTTAACGGTCTTTTTGTTTTTGAGCTATGCTGCTCACACACACACACACACACACAGACACGCTCGCGCTGAGCTTTTTCTGAAAATGCCTTTTTTTTTTGGTTCAAAAGGTCCTAAAACACATATTTCCGGTGAAGTCTCGGTACCAAATTTTTGGGTGGAATACAGTAATTTCTCTGAGCACTATGGACATAGTATGTGACCAGAAAGTAAAAAAATCTTATGTGTCCATACACTTTTTCTACATCTCTGTAACAAATTATTGTTAAAAAGCTTATGCTTCTATTTATTTCATGTTAATCGAAAAAAAATTAGTAGAAATAGTGATATTACTTGTTTCCTTGTAAGTAGAAGTGAAATAAGGAAGTACCATGGGCTAAAGTGGCAGTCAAAAGCTGGTTGCTATGTGACTGAGGTTCCTTTGTTTGTATGGACAGCAGTTGACAAATTCCTGTATGAGAAAAGTGTAAGTTTTTCAAAGCTGAAACCAAAAACAAGAAATACCTAAAAAACATTCGACTCCACGAAATATATATAACATAAATTGTGTATTTTAATGTGCTCTACATTTTTTGTGTGGTTAGTTTTTGTCTATCTCTTACGGTTTAGCAGTTATGCAAAATTCCGTAAAATTCCAGAATAAAGTAGTCTTCAGAGGCTATTCCCAGAAAATTCAATATTTACATTTTATTTCTCAGGTAAATATCTCTAATATACGATTCTAATGAAGATCGTTACAGCCATTTTTAAGAAAATAAAAAAAATTCGAAAAAGTTCCATGTAAAGATTAGTTTTGGGTGGGGGATTTTCCTGAAAATCTTCCTATAGCACCCTTGGAAAATACCAAACTTAAATACAAGGTTTGGTATTCAACGGTCTTTTCGTTTTTGAGCTATGCTGTCCACAGACACACACACGAACATTTTTCCAAAAATGCTTTTATTGGAAACAGGGGGACCCGAAACATGTATTTCCGGTGAAATCTCGGTATTGAATTTTTGGGTGCAATTCAATACCTTCTCTATACACTAATGTACATATTACGTGTAGAGAAAGTAAAAACATGCATTAATTTGTTTAAAATTGTCATTTGTCATTTGTCATTTGAGCGATAAACAACTGATAGTTTTGGAACTGTAAGGTTTGTAAACTCTATCAGTTGCAAACTTCCATACCCCGTGGAGGACAGGGGATGATTCTGGTTAGAATAGTTTCACTTCTCGCATCTGAGAATCGTAATTGGAACCTCCGGGTTGAAAAGGCACGACATTGGGCACTTACATTCATTATTTTGTACCCTTTTATTTCAAAGCATTCGTTTACATTTTAATTCATACCTTTTGCAGGTATGAATCAAATAAAATCTTATGTGTTTTATTCACATTACTTTCTGTGTAACAAATACATTTTTCTAACAAAAGATTATTCATTTATCTACGTCATGCTAATAAATATTAGCAGAAATAATAGTTTTACTACTTGCTCCGTTGTGAGCAGAGGGAAAATAAAGGAATCAATAGGCTAAAGTGTTAGTTAAATATTTTAAAAGCAATCACTATGTGAAATAATTGAAATTATGTTCTCCTTTGCATTCCCGTATGTAAAAAAAAAAAGAGATGAAACGAACGTTGATTTCCCACTTGAGAACATTTTAAGTAGTTTAAAATTGAAACCAATAACAAGAAATACCTCGGAAATGGTTAACTCCACAAAAAAATCTATAGGAGTAAATTGGGTGTTTTAATGAGATATACATTTTGTATGTGGTAAGATTTCAACTATCTCTTTCGGTCTACGAGTTATACCAAAGTCATCCAGAATGAAGAGGTCTTCAGACGCTACATTCAGAAAATTCAAGACATACCTTTAGTGTCTCATTAAAAAAAAAAAAAAATCTTAACCATATTGAATTTCAGTCAGAATCATTAAAGCAATTTTTGAGAATCTCACAATTTTCGAAAAATTTGCCATGTAAAGCGTAGCTGATGGTGGGGTGATTTTCTTGAAAATTTTCATGCCGCATCCTTGGAAGATACTGAACTTAAATACCAAGTTTGGTATTAAAACTGACTTTTTTTATTCAAGGTGTCTAAAACATGTATTTCCATGAAATCTCGGTATCAAATTTTTGGGTGGAATACAATAACTACTCTATCAACAATATACATTCTGCATACGCGATAGAGAAAGAAATAATTGAAAAACAACGGTATAATGATAGCTTCTTTTGGGTGACATAGAGAAACTTGAATCGAAGCAGAGATGTTTGTTCACTGTTTATCGCTCCAATTTATTATTTTTCCAATCCCTTAATTTAATTTAACGCAAAACTATGAAAATAGATTCCAAATTATATTTCTGTTTCTTTTTGTATTATGCTGCAATAGATGTATAACGCTTCGTTTATATAATTGTGCACCCCCAAAGAAAATGCGTAAGAATAGTATTCCTAAATATCTAGTCGAATCCAATCATAGTTTATGGCAATAACAAAATAAGATGTGCTACATTCCACAGTTTCTCTACCAATACTGCAACAAAATATGCTTATAAAGGCTACTTCGCGCTTACCAAGATAAACATAAGCAGAAATGGTTTTTCCTATTATTTCCTTTTAGAAGAGGAGTAAGGAAATATGATAAGTTAAAGCGATTGCCTAATTTTTTAAAAGTCGGCACGGCGTGATGGCTTAGAAATCGTCTTCTTTTTACTTGATCAGTTATGGAAAAATCATCCAGAATAAAAAAAGTTTCGGGGATTATTCCCTGAAAATGCAATTTATGCATTTTATTTGTCATAAAATATTTTAAACATAAAATAGTTTAATGAAAATTGTTACTCCTATTTTTGAAAAAATTAAATATTTTCGAAAGTCTTTTCTACGGAATGGAGTGGTTGGATATTCTTAAAAATCTTCATATCGCATCACCGCAGGATGCTGAACTTAAATATCAAGTAGCAATTCCTGTAATTCATGAACTTTTCGTTTATGAATTATGCTGTCCACAAACACGCCTACACCACACATACACACACACACACACACACACACGCGCGCGCGAACGCACATATACATGCGACCCCGATATTGGTGTCATCCGAAAACATCTGGAAGGTCTTCGAGAACCGCTTCGTGAACCATCGCTTGGGCCTAGCCTATTGCAATCAGCTTAGTCGAGGCAACAGGCCTTGCCCAATGAACAGTTAATGAAGAATCTCTGGTGGAATTCCACCCAGTTATGTTTCCCGGCAAGCCAACTACTCTTTTGTTGACAGTTTGTACGACGCCGATATACTTCAGTGCCTGATACTCGGCGATTACAGCACATCTAAATATATCTACGAGGCGCTAATACCGCGCTGACAATAGAGGTGGTCTAGATACAATCTCAAAGACCAGAATTATTTGCTAGGGACGCAAGGACGACGACATAGACCGTCAGATGGCCTATATTAGAGGGTTGTCAGTCACGACCTAGGAGACCAGACAAGGCCGAGGAGAATATGGGGGGAAAATAAGGGGTACGCCGAGACCATCATAACCATCCCCTCGGGAGAGACACGTGGCTTGAGCAGACAATTTGATGACAGCCTCGTCGCGGACATCTGGGTTCAAGTGAAGTTGTGCCGGGTAATACTAAACAGGGGCGTTGCCGTGCTCATAATTGGACCTGTTGTCGAGGAAACCGAATGAGTGCTATCAGCTAGTAACGGCATTAGATGTCACCTTGCCTGTGGAGAAGTGGTCTTGCTATAGTTGAACATTGTGGCTATATGTCACCACAAGGTTAGCCGCGGATGTGATACTGGACCTGGATGCCCTCTAAAGCCTCGATGCGGAGGCCGACATCGGTTGGAGGGTGTTGCGACTCCCCGGAGATGCGGTGCTGCTTCGAAGCCCCGACGGACAACCAGGGGACTGCAGAGTGATCCTAGTAAAGGATGGGGGCATGCCCGCCAGGAGAGACATTCGTGAAAGTGAGTCTGAAAGGCCATTGATGACGGAACTTGCTTTTGGACCAAAGTTTTGGACATGCTTTTGAATGGACCATGCCTCGCCAGGGCATTGCTGCTTTGTCAAGAAGAAATACCTTGAGACTGCTGAACACACATTTCGGAAACCATCAGTCACTTTGGAAAATTGTGAGCCACCTGCAAGTGTATCACCGTGCGACTCATCCGAGGAGCCAACACAGATACAAGAACAACTCCTGGAACAGTTGATGAGGGGGGCAGCAGATCATCTAACTGGAGGGATTCTGACATCTGCTTAGAACTTACTAATCTAATTTTAGCCAAGAGATAACGATTACGGAGCAAATACCGAGTGCTCCATCAAATCGACACCAGAGACTTCCGAACTATCCAACAACCTACAAAACATGTTCCTTTAGCGAATAAGCAATAGGTATAGTAATGGAAAAATGGATTGAGCGATTTAACCTTTCAAAGTATCGCTTCGGCCTCACGGAAGCGCACGAAGTTTCATAAGCTGGGTTTACACATGCACGTGCACAATGCTACAAAACATGCTTTTATACTGCGAAGTAAGACGTAGTTAATTGCTTTATAACATAAAATAGCAACTAGGAAACAACCAAACTATCTGGTTTTTGCAAATATGCGCAGAAACACTAAAAACTAAGCCAAATCTTGATAGTTGAGGTGTCAGCTGTAGTTCTTTATAATCAGGGAAAAGAGTACTCAGAGGTAGAAATGACTCAGTGCTAACGTAACTCAGTGTGCCACGTAGCGTAGGTTTGAGGCCGGTAGCTCATAGTTTTTTATTATTATTTTGGTTTTTGGGTCATATTAGTACGCTTCACAGCCGATGTAGATTAACTCATTTATTCTGTGAAATGTAAAATCTTTTATTTGCTGTTCTCACAAACTAGAAAACAGAGAAAAACACTGCAACCAGATCTCCGGTTGTTTTTACATGCAACAAAAGGCTAATAAAACCAGAGAAAGCAAATTCTAATATTTTGCGTGATCCCCATTATTTGCTATCACTGCCTCAATCTTCCGGGCATAGAATTCACTAGCGTTTGAAAATAATTTTCTGCTAGTGAATTCCAAGTATCTGTCATGGCACACCAGAATTGTGAAGCATTATTCAATCTGGGACCTTGAGAAAGCATCTGCTTTACTTTCGTCTAAACATGTTCCATTGGGTTGAGATATGCTGACTTTGGAGGCCACGGCATCTGGTCTAAGACATCCGTGTGTTTCGAAAACCACTTTTCAATTTTGGCCAACTTGTGGACCGAATGATTATCCTGTTGGAATTTATTAATACCTTCAGGATAACGCTCTTGGGAAGATGGAAGCAGAACGTGTCCTATAATTTCAGAAGTCTTCCTCATTCAGCTTTCCATGAACACGCTCCAGCATACCTGCACCTTCCCGAGATATTCATGCGATAGAAACGCTCGTTCGACCACTCCTTGCACGAGTTGCCCAATAATGCATATCATATCGAGTACTACTAGGTCTGTAAACAAACACAGTCGAATTGGCAGTACAGAACGTAGCTTCGTCGGAGAAAACTATTTCGCTCCAATCGAAGTTCTCGTACTGGATATACAGCAAATGCCGCCAACCTGTCCGTGCACTACCCGGGAATAAAGATAAAGCCCGCCTGGGTAGTGTGGAGGTAGCGTGTCTGCCTCACATTCAACAGGTCGTGAGTTCAAATCTCGTTGGGGGTGAGTTACCCGGGTAAAGTTTTTTTCGGGGTTTTCCCTTATCCTGGGAAGACGGATGTCGAGTAACTTTAAGATCCATGGACCCAATATAATTTGAACATCATTTCAGCAGTTTCATTCATCGTCCGATATGACCAACCAGGTTAAATGACGTTAAGCTCCCCCCCCCAAAAATAAATAAAATAAAGATAAATCATTGCACTCAGCGGCAGTCAGAAACGGATCTGTTTCGGCCTGTGCCAGAGACCTGTCTTTATTCTCGGTAGATACGTGTGAGCGACCAGTGCTCTTCCTTCCAGGATATAATTTTGCCCTCCTCCTCCTCGCAGTGGACTGTGGAACATCACAAATGCTACGCGCTCTGGTGGCCGTACAACCCTGTGAAACCAGGGTGAGAACATAAGAACGTTATCTGCCATTGCTATAGTATGAATGAGTGCGTGGTTGTTGTAGTAGTGATTGAGGACCTCTTTCGTTGACTAATGGAACCAAGCACAAACATTTGACCAACACAGAAGGAAACATAATAACGACAAAAGAATCAAGCTTATCACCAGTAGTTGTAAACTTTGGCTATTATACATTTTATCTAATACTCAAATTATAACTAATATAACAGAAACTCTGTTATTAGTTAAAATTAAGAATGTGAAATAGAAAATATGATACAAGAAACAACATAAATGGAGGAGAAAAATTTGTGCTGTTGCAGAGGTTTGAATTGAGGTTCAGTATTTTTCAAAGCGCTTGCGTTACCTCTGAGCTATATTTGTTTGGATTTAAAGGCGATGTTGCCACATTCATATATGCATTGTAATACTGGTCAATGGTTCTTATGATAACGTGATTCATTTATCGTATTCAGGGTACTTCATGGCTCTGAACCAGCTCATTGGTTGATTCAATTGATTGAAAATTGGTTGCTCCACCTATATGTATAGCTAACAATGAGCAAGTATCAGGTGGAAACATTTTTGGGTTTGTTTACTAATTGGCTAACGAAGAATGGGAAGCATTGCACTTGTCGACTTCTTTATCAGGAACCAATACAAATGCGAAACACGCTGCAAGACACATCCTGTTAATGTGTTCGACATGCGATAACGTATGTCGCAGACACTGTTCGGTAAGTCTAGCTGCATATTGGAAATAGCTACCCTTGTAAACCTCGCAGCGATACGAAGTGGGACTTTGAAATATTCTGCTCTCAGAGTGCGCTCAATCATTTTTTCCATGACTGTACGAGACATGCTGAAAGACACGAGTTCTCGGGAATTATCCAAGAATCCAACAGCCCTTGATGCTCCCTTGCAGATTTAGTACGGAAAATAAAAGAGTGTAAGCTACGCTTCTGTCTGAACGACGGAGAAGTGAATGGTGTCTCCCGGATAGACGACATCACCGCTGGAACCCAGTTCTGCACCTTAGACTTGGCCTGGAAGTTGCCCTAGACCACAAGGATAAGAACAAAACCACAGTTTTGGCAGTTTTAATTATGCTTTTGACTTCTGCAACGTGCCAGCTACCTTCAAGCGGCTATAGAGTTACTGATGAGGATGCAGATTTACGACGTCGACCTACTTTATCTGAAAGATATCACCGTCGTGAGCAGCAACTTCGAGGGCCACCTTGTTAATCTGACCAAGCACTAGAGGAACCTGAAATTGAACGCGAAGAAATGCTAACCTTTCTGTGAGAACTTCGGTTAAAATTTGATATTGAATTGCCAGTAGTTGAGAAATTCTCGTATGAGAAAAGTAGCTTAAAAATTAAACCAATAATAAGGAAAGTTGTAAATGGTTCCCTTCAAGAACTCTTAGTAAATTATATAAATTGTATGTTTTAGGAGCTCATTTTCGTGTAGTAGATTTCAGAGGTTATTAACAGAAAGTTAAAAATATATATTTTATTTACATATAAGTATCTTTAAGATATGATATTTTAATCAAAATCGCTAGAGACATTTTTATAAAGTCAAAACTTTCGACGTTTGTTTCCATCTGAAGGGTAGTTTGAGCAGTTACTTGAAAATCCTTGTGAGGCATCCTTGTAAGATGCTGAACTAAAGTATCGAGTTTGGTATTTAAGCATCATTTCGTTTTTGAGTTTTCCTGTTCACAGACACACGTAAACATGTACTCACACACACGAACCTTTTTTCTGAAAGTGTTTTTTTGAATTCAGGGAACTCTAAACACTGAAATACAGATATCATATTTTTGGACGCAGTGTAACACCTTTTCTATTTGTGTACCAAGTAGATTAAGTTAAACTCTGAGTGTTCCATTTGCATACATTTTCCATTCTGTTCTGCAAAAGCAAATTAGCTAAACGAATATATTGTTTTATATATCTATATAATGCCAGTTGAGATAAACATTATAAGAAATGGTAGTATTGCTTAGTTCATTATAAATAGAAGCGATAGGATAAAGCGACAGGAACTCTGTTGAAAACTGCTGATATGCGTTTGTCATTAAAATTCTGTTCTCTTACCAAGGCCAGGGAAAACGAAGGAGATATTGCGAGTTCAAATCTCGTTTAGGGAGAGATAACCGGATAAGGCTTTTTTTCGGGGTTTTCTCTTACCCTAAGAAGATGAAAGTCCAATGACTTCAGCTCCATCAACCCCATAGCATTTGAACATCATTTCACCGATGTTATACATCTCCAATACAACCAACCATGTTAAAAAAAGAAATCTGATGTATTCCATTCACATGACTTGATGTAGCGTTTCCACGTGCAACTTTTCTTTCAAAAGCTGATCCAGATAACCATTTCTAGAGCTGGTCTTACTATTTACGTCACTAGCTTAATGCAATAATTAAATCGTCTAAAAAGTAGTCGCTATGTGAAACAATCGACTCGGTTCTCTTTGCTTGCTAAGAGTAAACAAAGAGAGCGAAGTGAAACATTATGAGAAAAGTTTAAAACTGAAACCAACAACTCGGAATATCTCATAAACGGTAACTCCATAAATATTGTATAGCAGTGACATAAGTTGTGTGCTTTAACGAGATCTACATTTTCTGGAAGTAAGTTTTTGTCTATTTCTTACGGTTTACCAGTTATAGTAAATTTATACAAATTTTATACAAAAATTATCCAAAATGAAGAGGTTTTCAGAGGATATACCCAGTAAAATATGCAATTTTATACAAAAATTATCCAAAATGAAGAGGTTTTCAGAGGATATACCCAGTAAAATATGCAATTTTATACAAAAATTATCCAAAATGAAGAGGTTTTCAGAGGATATACCCAGTAAAATATGCAATTTTATACAAAAATTATCCAAAATGAAGAGGTTTTCAGAGGATATACCCAGTAAAAAATGCCATTTTAATCCAAATCATTAGATGATTTTGAGAAACTCAAAATTTTCGAAAAATATTTTATGTGTAGGGTAGTTGGGTGTCGTGACATTTTCCTGAAAATCTTCGTGTCACAACCTAGGAAGAAACTGAACTTAAATTCCAAGTTTGGTATTTAATCGACTTTTCGTTTTTGAGTTACGCTGTCCTCAGAAACCCACACATATATTCACACAGTTAATTCACATTAGTTAATTCTGCGGTGCTCAAAACATATATTTCCGATAAAAGCTTGGTTTCGAAATGTTGGGTGTAACACAATATCTTCTCTGTCTACTATAGGTAGAGAAATAGTGAATAGAAAAAATAAAAAGAACCAACACACTGAAGTGGATACACTCTAAGCTACCACTTATCAAAATATCCGCATCTATAGAGGAATATCTGAGTGGCTAAAGTGCTGGTTTGGCGAGATCTTTTTGTTTATTATATGAACAACTAAGAAGGAATTTGTCATTGAAATAGTTTTTTAATCATTTGGTTGTCATTACTGGAATTTAAACCATGAAATTTCCGTTTTCCATACGGAACTTTCACCACTAAGCCACATTAGCAAGACCTGCGAGCGGAAATTAAATGTTTCTCCTATGCTTCAAATTTAGCAGAAAATACAAATTATTGATCAGCATCTTAAATTATTTAAATAAATAGTTTATAGTAAACACATTATATTGTTAATTTACTTCTATTAATCTAAGGCTGAAACAAAGTCTATATCACGGCAGTCATTCGACAGATTCTCGCATTTTTTCGCCGTGTTAGAACCGCTATTTATTTTAATGGTATTACAAAAACATTGATTTCAGCTAACCGGAAAAATAAATTACTTTCGGTCACAACTTTGCTATATTTACGACTCTGCAACATGCATAACAAACTGCAAGAGAAAGCAGGAAATTGAAGTGAAGTTTTTGCGATTTTATTGCTGTCCCATGGTTTGCGGTCACGGGGAATACGCCATATCTCATATGGGCCTTAACAGTGTATTTGTAATCAACGAGCATCTAGAGGAAGCATACTAAAAAAATCTAATGTGTTCCATTCGCATGACTTTCTGCAAATCTCTGTAACAAATTATTGGTAAAAAGCTTATGCTTCTGTTTACTTCATTCTAATCAAGAAAAAATTAGCAGAAATAGTTTTATTACTTGCTTCCTTGTAAGCAGAAGCGAAATAACGGAGTACCATAGGTTAAAGTGATAGTCAAAAGCTGGTTGCTATGTGACTGATGTTCCTTTGTTTGTATGGACACGAATTGATAAATTCCTGTATGAGAAAAGTATACATTTTAAAGCCAAAACCAAAAACAAGGAATATCTAAAATACGATACTCCACGAAAAAAGGTATAGAACATAAATTGTGTGTTTTAATGTGCTTACATTTTTTGTGTGATAAGTCTCTGTCCATCTCTAACGGTTTAGCTATTATGCAAAATTCCGTAAAATTCATCCAGAATAAAATAGTCTTCAGAGGCTATTCCCAGAAAATTCAAGATATACATTTTATTAGTCAGGTAAATATCTTTAATGTACCATATTTTAATCAAAATCGTTGGAGTCATTTTTGAGAAAATTAAATTTTTTGAAAAAGGTTCCATATAAAGGGTAGTTTGGGGTGGGGGATTTTCTCAAAAATTTTCATATCACATCCCTGGAAGATACTTAAGTTAAATACCAAGTTAGGTATTTTACCAACTATTCGTTTTTGAGTTATCGTGTTCACAGACACACAGACACAAGGACCTTTTTTTTAGATACTAAACTTAAATACCAAGTTAGGTATTGTACCAGCTTTTCGTTTGTGAGTTATCGTGTTCACCGACACACGGACACACACATCGACCTTTTTCTGAAAATACATTTTAGGATACAGAAGACCCTAAAACATAAATTTCCGGTGAAATCTCGGTATCGAATTTTCTCCATACACTATGTACATATTACGTATTGATTTTCTGAAAAATAGCTCTAACGATTTTGATTAAAATATCGTACATTAAAGTTATTTAGCTGATAAATAAAATGTATATCTTGAATTTTCTGGAATAGCCTCTGAAGACTACTTTTTTCTGGATGAATTTTACGGAATTTTGCATAATTGCTAAACGGTAAGAGATGGACAAAAATTTATCACATAAAAAATGTAGAGCACGTTAAAACACACAATTTGTGTATATAATTTTTTTTCGTGGTTTTCATCGTTTTTAAGTTATTCCTTGTTTTTGATTTCGGCTTTAAAAATGTTATACTTTTCTCATACAGAAATTTGTCAACTCCTATCCATACAACAAAAAAAACTTTATTCACATAGCAACCAGCTTTTGATTATCACTTTAACCTATGGTACCCCCTTTGTTTCGCTTCTACTTACAAGGAAGCAAGTAATGAGACTATTTCTGGTACTGTTTTCACGATTAGCATGAAGTAAATAGAAGCATTAGCTTTTTAGCAATAATGTGTTGCAGAGATGTAGAGAAAGTCAAGTGAATGGAACACATCAGATTTTTTTTTGAAAGCATCTTCACCCATTAACTGAGTATTTTGACCAGCGTGTCTTATTTGGACCATGCAACATATATGAATACCGATACACGTAAGCAGAGGTAGCTAAGCATTTGTCCGTTTTTCAAGTGTTTCAATTCCATGGTCTATAGGTCTGCAAGAAACTTAATTGCTCTATTATGGACGTAAGTAACAGCTACTGATGAAATATATGAGCCAACAACCATAACGGTTTTCACCCAGAAGTGAAAACACCATGACTATACATATCCGGCCCAGGGCCGCGCCGTGGCCGAGTCTTTGGACCATTCACCTCTCACCTAGACGGGTTTGATCCCAAGCGACCGCATGTGAGATTTGTGGTGGAGGTGGTGCGGCGCAGGAGCGGGTATTCTCCGGCTTTTCCGGGTCCCCCCGCCATCGCATTCCACCGGTGCTCCATCTTCATTCCATGTATCGCTAGTGTCATCGCCTGCCTTGGTAATAAAAGCAGGCGTTAAATACTATAAAAAAAAAAAAAAATTCGGCCCAGATCGAAGGTTTTTTATTGTGCTTAAGTGCGACAGTCGCAATATAATATTTATTGGCATGTAAAGAACTCGTGCGCATAAAATTCTACTCCACGGCAGTGCCAACATATTTCTGCTAATTATAGTGTCGTTAACGAACAAAAATGTATTTATTTTCTAATTTAGTTTCAAATATTTAACTCACAACCTTCGTACCAGAAGATAGCGCCTAACCAACCGTCGAAACTAAATTCATCATCAAGTCCTAACTTTTAGTAAATATTCAACGCCTCAAAAGATCCTCCGAGTTATAGGCTAAGCATTAGCATTTCATTAAAAATAATAAATGTGTCAGTTTCTCCTTTTGTTACTCCTGGCTAAGCAAACAAGTTAATTTCACGTATAACGATAACTTTTAAAACATTTGACTATCGCTTTAGCATAGCGCATTCCTTTAGTTCCATTCTACTTATAGAGAATTAAGTAAGAAGAACATTCTGCTGATGCCTATCTCGATCAGCATGGCGTAGAAAGCAGAAGAACGTTTTGTTTGTAGAACAGTTAGAGAAAATTATGTGAATGTAACATATCAGATTTCTTTTAAATTTATTTTAACCATCATTGTGCTCATTAAACATTTATTCATGATTTGCCCATTGATTTAGTGATATTACCGTGTAATCCGAAATTTTTGTAATTTGAGATAGCCGCTGCTCCAATTAGCTCAAATTACCGGTGTTCTGCTGTGTATATAAAAGTAAAAAATAAACATTATATATTTTGTTTTAAAGAAAAAAAAACCCTATTAAATAAAAACAAGCCGTGTGTTCCATTCACATGACTTTCTCTACATCTCTGTATTAAATTATTGTTCAACTTTTCTTCTAATTCATGCTAATCGAGACAAACATTGCAGAAATTGTCTTATTACCTTGTTCCTTATAAGTAGCAGAGAAAGAAGGAAGTTCACTAGGCTAAAGCGATACACAAATGTTTAAATATGTGGTTGCTATGGGATAGAAATCCGTTTCTTTGCGTGGCCAGGTGTTGAAAAGTTCCCGTATGAGAAAAGCTGAAGAATTCTAAAACTGAATCCAATAACAAGAAATATCATGAAAACGGCCATGTAAAAATGAAATGACATAAATTGTGTATTTTAAATAGATCTACGCTTTTTGTGTAGTAAGTTTTTGTCTATCTATATGGGTTTAATGGTTATGCAAAAATCAGAAACATTAATCCAGAATATTTAGAGGCCATTTCCAGAAAAATCGAGATATACATTTTATTTGTGATATAAATATATTTATATACAGTATTGGGTGGGGAATTTTCTTGTCACATGCTTAGAAGGTACTGAACTTAATATCAAAATTTGGTATTTAACGGTCTTTTCGTTTTTGAGGTATTTTGACGAAAGACACACACACACACACTCTCCAACAGGAACATTTTTAAAAATGTATTTTTCGGACTCAGGGGACCTCAAAAATATATATCCGGTGAAATCTCTGTATCGAATTTTGGGTGGAATACAATACCTCTTCTATACACTATGTACATAGTACGTGTAGCGAAAGTAATATAATTAGAGAGGTAAGAATTATAAATAGATTAATAAATATGTATACACACACTCAGACTGTTTCAAAACAACACCAAACGAAGATAGCATGTTTAAAAATGTTTAAAAATCGCACACATTTGGGATTAGGCAGTGAAGGAATAACGGTTGACATACGCCACGTAAACAACCGAGAACGTGTTACACGAAGCACATAACAAAACCCACATGCTACGTTTTCCATTACTAAGGTGACCTGTGCCGCGCCGGCGTATCTATCAAACCACGCCTACACCACGCGACTGGTACCGTCGCTACCAACCGGCATCTCTTGGAGTGGGGCAGGCACGTGCCATTTGGTTATGTACGACTGTCTAATCCATTGTGATTTTATGACAGTTTTTGTATGTGCCGAATTTAGAGCTGAAAATTATATTCAGGTATCACGAACAGGATGACCAGCTTTGAAACACTTTGTATATATAAATGAATCGTCGAAACGTATGGACGCACATTACTTCCGAACGACTGCTCCAATTTTTTTTTTTTTTTTTTTTTTTTCATGTGTTCGTTATTGTCACGACAAGATTTGCGGATAAGAAAATGTTTAAAAATAGTACGGGGATGCTTTTAAAGGCTCATACGTAATATGAATAATAACAGAGCCAAGGGAACGAATTTCAGTTAATAGCCACCAGATGGCAGTGACACCACGGTTATTTGTTGCTAAATGGCAGAAGTAGTACTGCAATATTTTCACTTCCCATTCAATGTTAAAGTAATGCACCAGTTTATCGAGACAATGACGCAACCTAGCAGTGAAGTTCAAATACCTTTTTTATGTATTAACTGTCCTTTCCTTACTCCTATCGTTTAAAATAAAGGAGCAAAAAAGCTTATCTAGCGCAAAACAGCTAGAGTAAGTATATGCGTAAGCTTTCACGGCCGGTGTCCATGGTTTTAAAATTTAAAAATTTCGGGCTGTTTTGCCGTGGTCTGTAGGTTAAAATATGTTCAGTTAAAATATTTCTACCTAACGTTTCGTCCCTGTCTGTGGGGGACATCTTCAGAGGCACTGCACTCACGTCGCTAACTCGGAAAGAATTATAGAGTTAGCGACGTGAGTGCAGTGCCTCTGAAGATGTCCCCCACAGACAGGGACGAAACGTTAGGTAGAAATATTTTAACTGAACATATTTTAACCTACAGACCACGGCAAAACAGCCCGAAAATTTTAAATTTTAAAAGCTAGAGTAAGTACTTATTTGTTTGCCGCTTGATGGCCGTAGTAGTACTTTTCCTGCAATCAGTGTTAAGGTAACGCACCAGTTTATCGAGACATTGACGCAACGCAGCAGTGAAATTCAAATACATTTTATGCATTAACTGGCCTTTCCTTACTCCTATCGTTTAAAATAAAGAAGCAAAGAAACTTTCCTGTCGAAGAACAGCTAGAATGATTATTTATTTATTTGCCACTAGATGGCCGTAGCTGTATTTCTCCTAGCAATCAGTGTTAAGGCAACGCACCAGTTTATCGAGAAAATGACACAACGCAACAGTGAAATTCAGATACATGTTTATGAATGAACCGTCTTTTCCTTACTTCTATCGTTTAAAATAAAGAAGCAAAGAAGCTTTCCTGGCGACGAATACATAGAGTAAGTACTTATTTATTTGCCGCTAGATGGCCGTAGTATTTTTCCTCCCCATTCAATTGTAACTTATCACACCAGTTTATCGAGACAATGCCGCAACCAATAGTGAAATTCAATGTATGTTTATGTTACAGCTGTCCTTTCTATTTATAAACTGTATTATCCGGGTTGTTGTGCCATGGTTGTAGATTAAAATATGAACCATGCGTTTCGCCAACTTCTACGGTCAGCATCTTCAGTGGCGGTCACTATAGGAGGTAAATGCAGTGGTGGAGAGGAATGCATTTATAGTGACTGACATTGAAGATGCTGACCGTAAAAGTCGGCGACACGTATGGTTCACACTAAACTATAACCACGGCACAAGAGAGTGGATAATACAGTTTTTAAATATAACGACACCGGCGGTGAAAGTAGCCTAAGATGTTGTACAACTGTCCTTTCCTTACTTCTTTCGTTTAAAATAAAGTAGCAAGAAATTTTTCTGGCGACGAACACCTAGAGTAAGTACTTATTTATTTGCTGCTAGATGGCCGTAGTGGTAATTTTCCTCCCCATTCAAAGTTAAGGTCATGCAACAGTTTATCGAGACAATGGCCAAACGCAGCAGTGAAATTTAACACACTTTTTGTTATAACTGTCCTTTCCTTACTCCTTTCGTTTAAAATAAAGAAGCAAAGAAGTTTTCCTGGCGACGAACCCCTAGAGTAAGTAGTTATTTATTTGCCACTAGATGGCCATAGTAGTAAGTTTCCTCCCCTCTCAAAGTTAAGGTCATGCAACAGTTTATCGAGACAATGGTGCAACGCAGCAGTGAAATTCAATACATTTTTTGTTACAACTGTTCTTTCCTTACTCCGTTCGCTTCATTAAAATATTTTTTAATTCAAGCTATTGCATCCTCATCTTTATTATTCCTGATTCTCGATTACCTTTAAATTTATTGATTTTGAAGAGAGATTATGTATTAATTTGATTTTAAGAATGTTTAAAACAAAGCAGCAAAGAAGTTTTCCTGGCGACGAACATGTATAATAAATACTCTATTAATCAAGAAATATTTTGGTTTAAATAGATAAATTTAATACACAAAGCTATCATGAAATAAAAACTTATCACTTGCCCAACCAGATCTATTTGCTCTTTAGTTGTGTCATTATTAGCCTTAAAAATTGTGGTTTTGGCATAGAAGAAAATAAAGAAAGAGGTGGAAAAAATTAGAAGTAAAGGAAGAAGCATGAAAGTGACTTTCTCCTTAGTATAAATGATTACCTATTTCAGCGTTTACCGCCACCCTGTGAAAGCGCTGCCATTACTGTAATGCCAATGGTATTCTTGGTTCCCCACGCTGTTGACTACATATAATGCCAATGGCATTCTTGGTTCCCCACGCTGTTGACTACATATGTCATCCTTTCGGCACTACATTCTGACGTCATCCTTTTCGCAATACCGGCAATATATGGTACATTGCGTAGATCATTCCGTTTTGCGGACGCAAAGGCATTATTAGGTAGCAATATCAATATGGGGTAGCTATAGTAATATTAAGAATTATGAAAGTACTAAAATAAAATGAAAAATTGTATATGTTCCATTCGCATGACTTTTTCTAAACCTTGGTAACAAATTATTGTTAAAAATCTTATTCTATTTCTTCATGCTAGTCGAGATAAACATAAGCAGAAACGGTCTTATTACTTACTTCCTTGTAAGCAGGAGAAATAAGTGAATATCAGTGTAAACCTACAGTAAAATGTTTTAAAATGTGGTTCCTATAGGATTGAAATCCGCTCCTTTGCGTGGCCAGAGGTTGGCAAGTTACCGCATGAGCATTTTAAAACTGAAACTAATAATAAGGAAAGTCTCAAAAATGGTCAACTCTACAAAAAAATAAATAAAGACCATGCCATAAACTGTGTTTTAACGAGGACTGCATTTTTTGTGTCGTAAGGTTTTGTCTATTGCTTATAGTTTAGTAGTTATGCAACATTCAGAAAAATTCATCCGGAATAAACAGGTCTCCCCAAAAAATTCAAGATATATAATTTATTTGTGATGGAAATAGCTTTATCATGTGGTCTTTTACTCAAAATCGTTAGTCATTTTTGAGAAAAACAAAACTTTCAAAAATTGTTCCACGTACAAGGTAGTTTAAGGTAGAGGGCTTTTCTTGGAAATTTTCGTGTCCCTGCCTTGGAGATACCAAACTTAAATACCAATTTTGGTATTTTACGGTCTTTTCGTTTTAGAGCTATGGTGCACACACACACACACACACACACACACACACACGTATACATACACACATAACCACACAGACATATACGAACCCATTTCTATTGTTTGTTTTTTTTAATTCAGGTCACAAAACATGTATTTACGGTGAAATCTCGGTATCGAATTTTAGGAAGTCAATATCATCTCTATAAAATATTTATATAATACGTGTGGGGAGCTGAATTTTGTTTAGCACTAATGATTGTTAATGAATATTTCTTAATTATTTTGATTTTCCTTGATAATTGTAGTTTATTATCTGTGGAATAATTTATAAAAATTATAGATATAATTTGAAATAAATAGTAAAATCGAGGAAATTAGCTCTAGCACAAGAAATTATAAGTACAGAACAGAGATTTGCTTTTATTTAATTGTCTTTATTTTATTGTGTACTACTAACGATCTTCACACGCTGACCGTTGTTAACAACGAACTTTGTCCCTCAAGACATACTAACGGTCGTCACACACTGACCGTTGTTAACAACAAACTTTGTCCCTCAAGACATACAAATGATCTTCACACACTGACCGTTGTTAACAACAAACTTTGTCCCTCAAGACATACAAATGATCTTCACACACTGACCGTTGTTAACAACAAACTTTGTCCCTCAAGACCTACTAATGATTTTCACACACTGACCGTTGTTAACAACAAACTTTGTCTCTCAAGACATACTAATGATTTTCACACACTGACCGTTGTTAATAACAAACTTTGTCCCTCAAGACATACTAATGCTTTTCACACACTGTCTGTTGTTAAAAACAAACTTTGTCCCTCAAGACATACTAATGATTTTCACACACTGACCGTTGTTAACAACAAACTTTGTCCCTCAAGACATACTAATGATCATCACACACTGTCTGTTGTTAACAACGAACTTTGTCCCTCAAGACATACTAATGATTTTCACACACTGTCTGTTGTTAACAACGAACTTTGTCCCTCAAGACATACTAATGATTTTCACACACTGTTGTTAACAACGAACTTTGTCCCTCAAGACCTACTAACAATCTTCACACACTGTCTGTTGTTAACAACAAACTTTGTCGCTCAAGGCCTACTAACGATCTTCACACACTGACCGTTGTTAACAACGAACTTTGTCCCTCAAGACATACTAACGATCTTCACACACTGACTGTTGTTAACAACGAACTTTGTCCCTCAAGACATACTAACGATCTTCACACACTGTCTGTTGTTAACAGTGAGCTTTGTCGCTCAAGACTTACTAATGATCTTCACACACTGACCGTTGTTAACAACGAACTTTGTCCCTCAAGACATACTAACGATCTTCACACACTGACCGTTGTTAACAACGAACTTTGTCCCTCAAGACATACTAACGATCTTCACACACTGACTGTTGTTAACAACGAACTTTGTCCCTCAAGACATACTAACGATCTTCACACACTGTCTGTTGTTAACAGTGAGCTTTGTCGCTCAAGACTTACTAATGATCTTCACACGCTGACCGTTGTTAACAGCGAACTTTGTCCCTCAAGACATACTAACGATCTTCACACGCTGACCGTTGTTATTTGTCCCTCAAGACCTACTAATGATCTTCACACGCTGACCGTTGTTAACAGCGAACTTTGTCCCTCAAGACATACTAATGATCTTCACACGCTGACCGTTGTTAACAGCGAACTTTGTCCCTCAAGTCATACTAATGATCTTCACACGCTGACTGTTGTTAACAGCGAACTTTGTCCCTCAAGACATACTAACGATCTTCACACGCTGACCGTTGTTAACAGCGAACTTTGTCCCTCAAGTCATACTAACGATCTTCACACGCTGACCGTTGTTAACAGTGAACTTTGTCCCTCAAGACATACTAACGATCTTCACACGCTGACCGTTGTTAACAGTGAACTTTGTCCCTCAAGACATACTAACGATCTTCACACGCTGACTGTTGTTAACAGTGAACTTTGTCGCTCAAGACATACTAACGATCTTCACACGCTGACCGTTGTTAACAGTGAACTTTGTCCCTCAAGACATACTAACGATCTTCACACGCTGACTGTTGTTAACAGTGAACTTTGTCCCTCAAGTCATACTAACGATCTTCACACGCTGACCGTTGTTAACAGTGAACTTTGTCCCTCAAGACATACTAACGATCTTCACACGCTGACCGTTGTTAACAGTGAACTTTGTCGCTCAAGACATACTAACGATCTTCACACGCTGACTGTTGTTAACAGTGAACTTTGTCCCTCAAGACATACTAACGATCTTCACACGCTGACTGTTGTTAACAGTGCACTTTGTCGCTCAAGACATACTAACGATCTTCACACGCTGACTGTTGTTAACAGTGCACTTTGTCCCTCAAGACATACTAACGATCTTCACACGCTGACTGTTGTTAACAGTGAACTTTGTCGCTCAAGACATACTAACGATCTTCACACGCTGACCGTTGTTAACAGTGAACTTTGTCCCTCAAGTCATACTAACGATCTTCACACGCTGACCGTTGTTAACAGTGCACTTTGTCGCTCAAGACATACTAACGATCTTCACACGCTGACTGTTGTTAACAGTGCACTTTGTCGCTCAAGACATACTAACGATCTTCACACGCTGACCGTTGTTAGCAGTGAACTTTGTCGCTCAAGACATACTAACGATCTTCACACGCTGACCGTTGTTAACAGTGAACTTTGTCGCTCAAGACATATTAACGATCTTCACACGCTGACCGTTGTTAACAGTGAACTTTGTCGCTCAAGACATACTAACGATCTTCACACGCTGACTGTTGTTAACAGTGAACTTTGTCGCTCAAGACATATTAACGATCTTCACACGCTGACTGTTGTTAACAGTGCACTTTGTCGCTCAAGACATACTAACGATCTTCACACGCTGACTGTTGTTAACAGTGCACTTTGTCGCTCAAGACATACTAACGATCTTCACACGCTGACCGTTGTTAGCAGTGAACTTTGTCGCTCAAGACATACTAACGATCTTCACACGCTGACCGTTGTTAACAGTGAACTTTGTCGCTCAAGACATATTAACGATCTTCACACGCTGACCGTTGTTAACAGTGAACTTTGTCGCTCAAGACATACTAACGATCTTCACACGCTGACTGTTGTTAACAGTGAACTTTGTCGCTCAAGACATACTAACGATCTTCACACGCTGACTGTTGTTAACAGTGCACTTTGTCGCTCAAGACATACTAACGATCTTCACACGCTGACCGTTGTTAACAGTGAACTTTGTCCCTCAAGACATATTAACGATCTTCACACGCTGACCGTTGTTAGCAGTGAACTTTGTCGCTCAAGACATACTAACGATCTTCACACGCTGACTGTTGTTAAAAGCAAACTTTGTCGCTAAGGACATACTAACTCTTTACTTCTGAAGATCCAATAAATCTTTTAGTTTACTATCATTATATTATTACCTAACAAACACTATCATTAATAACAAATGTAGTATTGTAAATAGTGGTCATATGACGATGTAGACTGGCGACTTAGATGCATTTAAAATAAAATAATAGAGGTACAGATTTCATCGTTCATCATAGTGGCATTACATGTATTAGTAATGGAATAGCTCAGTTTTGTAACTTTGTATATAATTATCTGAAGAATTTCTGTTCGTTATCCAAGTTGTATTTGAGTTACAGAACCATGTTTGAACGAATGGAGTAATACTGCCGTAGGTTCGCAGTACATTCGCTCTATGGGAGATAAAATCTGTCTCTCTGTCTCTTTCTTTCTGTGAGTCTATTTCTTTGGAATATGACCAATTATTTTTTTACGGTGCATTAAATTAAAATAGGGTGTCGTTATTAATGCGTACAATGTAGATTTTTTACTGGTTTTAAGCCAGTATGTTACTTGGATATGTTATTGTAATATTTTCTGGATATAACAATAATATTTTCTGCAACATAAATAAAAATAAAGTAATTCTATAATAGTTATTGTAAAATACTTTTCGCAAAAATGCGTCAGAGCCCGCAAGCTTGCTCACAGTTTGGATCAGGATCATCAAACTGTATGCGGGTTATGTTCACTGAGATTATAAAAACACGTTATTGTCTGCTCTTACATTCATTTATAAAAGCTGCACTTCGAAACACGCAGCGCTTGAAAACAATGTGTGTATGTATTCACAGTTGTGGGTTTTCTTCGTCATTGTTCGCTCAACGAAACCCTTTCAAATACTTCTTCGTGGAGATGTAATTCATGATGGATGTTTTACAGAGCAGACTGCGTGCCCCCGGTATACAATAGCCTTCCATTTCCACCCTAGCTTTTCTTATACTATTACTTCCATTTCCGTTTTCCAAGTTAAAACGTAAAGAAAGTATATACACACCAGGTTAATGCATTACGTATGTTTGAGTACTCCACTGAAGTAAAGAAGCAAATATCCAGAATATATAAAAGTTAGCGTTCGTTCCGAACGGCAGAAGTCAGCGAGTGAGCTAAGCAAGTATAACGGCCGAACCATGCAATACAACTGCGTAGCCAATGTATAATATTCACAAAAACCTCTGGTATTGTGTCTTCTGTAGTTCTGGGGTTAACTCTGAAGTACTACTCTGTGCAAGTTCAACCATCCGCTTTTGAAAATAGAAATCCTGTTAGCCAAAAATCTTTTTAATTGTTTTTCATATACAGGGTGTACATAAATGAATATCGGGGTTTAACTCCTTATGATATTTATTACATTCAAGTTACAGTTATTAATGATATGTCAAATGAAAAAGCAACTCAAACAATTTTACCAAGAAGTTTATAAATGTTCAATGTCACACGGCACACATCAAATCTATAGCCGAGTTCTTCCCAAACGTTGATAAGTGTGTATTCTGTAATTGTAGCAACAGCTGCTTCAATCCGGTTTCTTAATTCAGGGAGGGCAGCTGGTAGCGGAGGCACGTACACACGATCCTTGATGAAGCCCCAAAGGTAAAAATCGCATGGCGTTAGGTCAGGAGAACGTGGAGGCCATGTTTAGCAAGCCCTGTCATTGGGGCCTCTGCGGTCTATCCAGCGCTCGGGTACAGTGACGTTCAACCAATCGCGTACTTCGTTATGCCAATGAGGTGGCGCAGCATCCTGCTGGAAAATGAAGTTCTCTGGCTTAGTTTCTTCCAACTGAGGGAAGAGCCATTGCTCTAGTGTATCAAGGTAAGAAGCGCCAGTTACAGTAGGTTCACCAAAAACGAAAGGCCCATAAACTTTTCGCCGGGATACGGCACAAAAAACATTCACTTTAGGGGAATCTCGTTGCATTTGTACCATCTCGTGAGGATTTTCTGAGCCCCAGATGCGCACATTATCAGTGTTAGCATGTCCACTAAGGTGAAAGGTCGATTCATCATTTAAGACAACACTATCCAGAAAATAGTCATGAAACAACATGTCGTTTGCGAATTTGGCACGTAATCCGTGGTCTTTCGGCTTTAGAGCCTGTAATAACTGTAAACGGTAAGGATGTAGCTGTAAGTATTTTCTTACAACTTTCCAAACAGCCGACACCGGAACTTTTAATTCACGACTAGCCTTCCGGACTGATTTCTTTGGGCTGCGAGTGGACAACTCTCTCACTCGCTCAACAGTCTCTTCACTTACTCCTGGTCGTCCGGTGCTCTTCCCTTTACAAAGGCAGCCGGTATCTTCAAACTGATTACACCATCTACGAATGTTTTTATCATTAGGAGGATCACAACCGAACTTATTACGGAACGCACGTTGCACAGTAACTACAGATTCGGTCTTTGCAAACTACAAAACACAAAACGCTTTCTGTATACTAGTCACCATATTTGCTACTACCGCTGTCTAGCGAATTGCGGCAGAAACATTGCACTTGTGCCAACAAACAAAATTGTTTGAGTTGCTTTTTCATTTCACATATCATTTATAACTGGAAGTTGAATGTAATAAATATTATGAAGAGTTAAAACCTCGATATTCATTTATGTACATCCTGTATATCAATTTCAAAGTCAATATATTAAAGGTGTAATAATTGCTGTAATATTTTAGTCATGTTTTGTCATGGATACACTGCTTACCCTTTCCGTGTGCAGCCCTTAAGTCTCCGAAAATGTAAGAGCTGTAACAGTTTTATTTTCAGTGATAGGTACCAAGTATGAACATAGGCAAACGGCAGTTTCACCAGGTCGTAGACAGGATTTCTGTTCTTGCTGCTCAAGTCGTATAGGAATTCCGGACCTATCATCTGCACCATCTGCACCGTTAAATACATGAAATAGAAATGAAATGAATATAAAAAAATACATGAAGTTTGAATACTTTAGATTTTCATAGATACAAATTAGAAGAATACAAATCTCAAAATGAAAGTATTCTATAAATCAACTTCTCCATTAAATCACCAGACACACGACCTTTAAGCATACATGCAACACAATGTGGTGTTTTCCATTGTAGTGTCCAACTGTAATAATATTATCAACATTTACTGAAATTTACCTCTCGGAAGATTATAAATATTTGAATATACTTTCTTCGCAGGATCAGCGGCGATTCTCTTAAATAAAAAATGCAACAAAAAGGATATGAGCTCATGAAGTGTGACGTGAAATAAGCAGCTAAAGCCAGAACTGCGGTCATTGTTTATAACAAAATAACAAGAAGCGGAATGATCTCATATCCAAAGAAACAAATCATGGACAAATGGTAGGCGGAATTGGGCTACACTACAAAACAAAAATCATATATAAATGTTAGACGAATAGAGTAACACTACCAGAAGATCATGGATAAATGTTAGGAGAATGGAACAACTCCACAAAAGGATCATGGTGAAATTTTAAGTGCAACGCATAAACACTACAAACGGATCATGGATAAATGTTAGGAGAATGGAGCAACTCCACAAAAGGATCATGGTGAAATTTTAAGTGCAACAGATAAACACTACAAATGGATCATGGATAAATGTTAGCAGAATGGAGCAACTCCACAAAGGGATCATGGTGAAATTTTAAGTGCAACAGATAAACACTACAAACGGATCATGGATAAATGATAGGCGGAATGGAGAAACTTTACAAAAGGATAGAAGAACATCTTAATCTAATTAATTCCCGTTCAATAAAATAAATTATATTATTTATAATAAAATATATCATGGATAAATAATAGGCGGAACGGAGGAACACTACCAAAAGAGTATTTATAAATGTTACGCGAAATAGAGTAACACTACAGAAGGACCATAGATAAATAGCAGACGGGAAGGAGACAATACAAAGGGATCATGGATAAGTGGCAGATGGATTGGAATAACACTACAAAAGGATCAAGGACAAATGGCAGCTGAAATTCATCAACGCTATAAAAGGATCACTAATAAATGGGAGGCGGAATGGAGTTACACTAAAAAAGGGTCCTGAAATGGTAGATGGAATACAGCAACACTGCCAAACATCATACATAAACGTTAGGCGGAATGGAGCAACAGTATAAAATTATCATTTTTAAATGTAAAACGGAATGGAGCAGAGCTATAAAATGATCATGGATAAATGGTAGGAGGAATAGAGCAACACTACTAAAGGATCATAGATAAATGCCGGGTGACATAGAGCGACACTACAAAACTGTCATCGATAAATGTTAGGAGCAACACTACAAAATGATCATATATAAATAGCAGACGGAATAAAGCAGCGCTATAAAGAGATGATGGATAAATAACATACGAAATATAGCAACACTACAAACGGATAAGAATACATGGTAGGAGGAATAGAGCAACACTACTAAAGGATCATACATAAATGCCTGGCGGAATGAAGCAGTAGCACAAAGAATCATGGATAAATGAAAAACGGAATGGAGCAACACTACAAACGAATCATGGATAAATGTTAGGAGCAACAGAAAAAGACTACTAAAGGATCGTGGATAAATGAAAAACGGGATGGAGCAACACTACAAAAGGATCATGGTTAAATTTTAGGCAGGATGGATAAACACTGCAAAATGATCATGGATAAATAGCACGCGGAATAGATCATAACCATAAAAGGGTCACAGAAAAATAGCACACGAAACGGAACAATACTACAAAAGTAACATGGATAATTAGCGCACGGAATGTAGCAAAACTACAAAAGGATCATGAATAAATTGTATGTGCAATGGAGCAGTACGAAAAAGATCATAAACAAATGGTATGTGCAATGGATCAGTACGAAAAAAAATCATGAATAAATGGAAAACGCAATGGAGTAACTTTACAAAAGGGTCATGGATAAATGTCAGCGGAATGGAGCAGATCTACAAAAGGACCATGGATATATGGCAAGTGGAATGGAGCAGTTCTACAAAAGGACCATGGATATATGGCTTGTGGAATGGAGCAGTTCTACAAAAGGACCATGGATATATGGAAAGTGGAATGGAGCAGTTCTACAAAAGGATCATGGATATATGGAAAGTGGAATGGAGGAGGACTACAAAAGGATCATGGATATATGGCAAGTGAAATAGAGCAGTTCTACAAAAGGATTATGGATAAATGACAAGTGGAATGGAGCAGTTCTACAAAAGGATCATGGATATATGGCAAGTGGAATACAGCAGGACTACAAAAGGATGATGGATATATGGCAAGTGGAATACAGCGGTTCTACAAAAGGATCATGGACATATGGAAAGTGGAATGGAGTAGGACTACGAAAGGATCATGGATATATGGTAAGTGGAATAGAGCAGTTCTACAAAAGGCTTATGGATATATGACAAGTGGAATGTAGCAGTTATACAAAAGGATCATGGATATATGGCAAGTGGAATACAGCAGGACTACAAAAGGATCGTGGATGTATGGCAAGTGGAACGTAACAGTTCTACAAAAGGATCATGGATAAATGACATGCGGAATGGAGCAGGACTACCAAAGGATCATGAAATAAATGACATGCGGAATGGAGCAGAACTACAGAAGGATCATGGAATAAATGGCACACGGAATGGAGCAGGACTACCAAAGGATCATGAAATAAATGGCAGGCGGAATGGAGCAGGACTACAAAAGGATCATAGATAAATGGCTTGCGGAATGGAGTGGCTTACAAATAGCCTTCTTCATATCTGTAAAAAGCAACTCAAACAGAAAATAGCATTACGTGATTACGGTAACAGCAGAAGCAACGGCAACGATATCAGGAGTTAGGATTTTAAAATCATATCTCCACTGCTCCAAAATCATTCAAAACCCACTTGACTGTGCAGTCTGGGCAGCCAAACTGAACTACATGTGGTTTACAAATGTAAAACGTTAGAAACAAACGAATAGTATTGATAACATTATGGTAGACTACTATTTGTTTAAAAATGAACCCTCTTAGTTGTTAATACGTGAAGCATTATAGTATCTAAGGTAATTTATTCTTGAACGGTTTGTGAAGAATGTATAAGTGGCTGGGTCAGGCTCTAGTTGGACTACTTAGATATCAGCAGGAAAACTACTCTACTGAGGTAGCCTCAAATGTCTTTTCAACCGATTAACGTGTTTTAGTTGCCTATTTATCAATTGCAAAGACTAGACCGCTAAAGACTAAGCCGTTTTAATTGAATTACATAATGGTAACGTTCTCAAACTGTAAATTTATATTATTGGTGGATTTACTGATTTCTTTCAAATTGATTTGTTGTTGTTGACTTTTTGGTAGTGTTTGCCCGCTTTAACTACTTATGGCACCGCAGACGGTAAGCATTGGATTTGTATTCAGATTTTCAAAAAGAAAAACAAAACACACAATCGGCATATTTAACTAAAAATTACTATCTGAAATTCTATAATCCACATCAAAGTGTAAAGATAGCAAGTTTCCCTGACTCTTCAGCTGGCTTGACTAAACAACGTGGGATCATACTTTCGAACGTGGGCCCAGTTATTCCAAGCTCTGTTTGGATTAGATATTCTGGTTTGAGATTCTGCCATTACATTCGTGCAGGACTTAACACCCCAGGACACTCACACATTCTCAGTTTCAGACACCAACTAAATGTTTAACCAGAAGATCTTCAGAAGCTTCTAAATCACTTTGAGGTTTGCTATGAGGACATTCCCTACTTGGTATATCTTTCTTCAGGTGTACCCGCGTCTTTCACATGAATTGTCATTTGTCAAGTAACAATTTTCAGAAATCGCCAATCCCAATCATTACTGATTTCGACACTACAGACTTTGCTGCTCTTAAAATAAGAGAAGTGGTCCGAATTTATCGCTCTGAAAGAAGAGGTTATTGGCGACAATGGTTTGGCGGAAAAGTAAACCGAGTTTTATATGTGGACGACCTTTAACCGATATGGTCTTAGATCGCATTCTATATTGCACGGTAAAGACAGCTTAATTTTGCTCAGAGGTCTCGGACTTGAGATTATTTTGGGTGGCACAAATCTACTATATGGAACTAGAGACTTTAATTCCGTTCTTAATTAATCCATGCTAAGGATTACTATGTTTTTTCCTACCGAAAAAATCCATCGCCCTCCATCGGCTTAAACCTATGCTCAAAACATGTGATAAACCTAGCATCCTCCATCAGCAATTCATTTCTGTCGACAAACCACTCTTAAATGCTACGCCAACTGAGTTTATTTTCATCTCCAAATATGCAGCTTCCCTGAGAGCACATTTGGCTCTAGTATGTAAGCAAAATAGTTTTAACCTATACTTGAGATTTTTAGAGGATAGTGGAACTGCGTTACAATATCTCTCATTCTCTCTCTCTCTCTCTCTCCGGCGCTGTTAAGCATCAAGAATCGGAACACCACTTGTTTCCTAAAGAAATTATTGAAACCTGCTCTGCTGTATCAAGAACTGTATTAAGACAAATAGGTCTCGTTGTTTACAATGAGTGGTTATCTCACTTCCTGCATATCAATAGTTTTCATTCTTAACAGAATATCTATAGCAACGTTTGTACTCTAACAGCCACTGGTTGTTTGATTACAACACGTTAACCTCAAGGGATATTTAATAAAAATCTATTCAGGTAATCACGAGAGGCCTGTCAGACTAGTATTGCCACTTATGTTAAAGACCTACAACATACTAAACCCTGGAAAGACGCCATCAGTAAACCGAGCAACTATTAGTTATTACTTGAATAACAATGGCGACTCAGACCATTAAAGAACTTAACCAGAATATCTAATCCGCTTCTGGCCGAAAGAGAAAAACGCTGACCCTATGTACTTCCAAGCACGGCTATTCTACGTCGACAGCTATCGGCTATACTTCTTGTCGTAGCTACGGGTAAATGACTCACGAAAAACAGAAGACGGCGCACCACGCAGAGGATCTGAGCGACATAGACAATTGAATGGCACCTTCTCCTAGCGGTGAATGTTGGGGTAAAGTTAAACTTTCTTGCCAATTTGATACAGATTGAAACGTCATGGAAAGTACATTTATAAATGGATGCGTAGAATATAAATTTTTAAAGGTGTATGAAGTCTTGGTAAACTTTTTGGGAAATCCTATAGCATTCAATAAACAGTTGTATTTTAAAGCCAAGGATTCATACAGAGACTAGTTTAGATACTCAAAAGTTTGATTCTGACTTTAGGAATATAACCCGTTTAAAAATAGAAAGAACTTACATAATTGTCGGAAAAAGTAGGTATCCGATTCAATACATTTTAATCGTGCCTATGGGAAGAGTATCGCAGTAATGCCAAAATGCGTTAAAACTTTGTTAAGTTTCAGTTATTTGGAAACATCAAACTGCACTATACAGCCAGCCGAGTAAAAACAGAATATGCGACATTTTAGGGAACAGAAGAAACAAAACCGAAATATTGTTACAAGCCGTAGCTTTAGAAATGGATAAAACGAAAATATCATTCTTGTCAGCTGAAGATAATACTGAAGTGCATGCAGTCAAAGTTGCTGTAGCAAAGCTTAAGAGTATTTTAAGGACGTTAAGGATTTAGATGCTGTCAGCTTTTAGTAGCTCTTATCCAGAGATAAAGGCAATTAACTTTTTTTTAACCTAAAAGGTTTCAAGCATCAAACTAAATTATTCTACAATATTGATCTTTTGGGCCAGCAAATCAGAAATTTCTTTTATGTATATTGTAGCAGTGTATATTCCGTTGGCTAGATATTGGCAAAGCCATGACAGTACCCCTCCCACCCTGTTCTACTGCGTGTCAGCCCGAACACATTCTAAACTCTGCACCGTGCTCGAAGACTTCACAGCGCAAAATAAAATTATGGGTGAATCTGAGAAGGGTAATCACCACAGCAACATTCCCATCTGAAGCAGTTTCATGTTGTCTTATTTTCAGTTGAGCCAAAATGTGTATAGGAGAGTTCAAGCACTAGGGTTGCAGGTAACTTACAACAACCCGGACAATCCTCTGTTGAAGGATGAAATCCAGGGTCTAAATTACAGATTTTAGCAGATGTTATAACATGCTTTTCAAAATGTTCAAAAACCTACACATGTGTTGACATTCTGTGAATATTGGATTACTTCAAAGTAAACTACATTTCAGAGCATAAAACAGATAAGTGCTGTGGAACCCCGTTATCAGTTTGAGCACCTGGAACTAATATGTTAAATTGGAGAATGAACACTATACCATTAATAGCGAACATTCTGCAAAATGGTGCTGGGTAAATTCTCTCTGCATTGAACCAGCAGATACAAAAAATGGTATGGAAACTTTTATGAGGCTTTAATATATCCAAAGAAGAACTTGTTGACCTTGCAGAAAAGAATTAAATTAATATACAACATGAACAATTTAAAACTGAAAATAAACAGCTCGCTTATCTAACCTCCAAGAGATATAACTTAATACTTTCATACTTTTGAGCGCCTCTCTCTCTCTCTTTCTCTATACACACATACACACACACAATTATCCATTTTATAACATCCTATACAGGGTGCTATGGGTGTAGCTACACATATTTTAATAAATGGTACTTTAATGTGAATCATTGCGGGTGTTAGTTTTTTTTTTTCACTAAGTCTAAAAATTCTCCCAAACCAATTAAACAATTTACCACTTAATAAGTTTTAGTGGACTTAACTGCGCGGCAAAATGATCAAAGTCTATCACCAGAGTAATGATTTGCTTCCACGTTTTCACACTCCAATGTGTAATCTGCTGCCTCGGCAGTGTGAGACCCTGAGACGTGTAGAAAGCAATCAAACTCAGCCCCGATATAACATTCGTTATAACGAGGTCCACCCACTTCCGATCTGCCTTCTCAGGTAATATAAACACGTATGTCTAGTTTGCTCCAGCCTACTTGGAGTTGTTAAACAACCCGGAACGACACTACTCTTAATAAGTAAGCTATAAGTTCAGAAATTAAGAAAATATAATATGTTTCATAATACTGTTCTTATTTGCAAGTACAAATCGCTGCAGTTATACGCCTTACAGACTGTGTGTATGAAAACAGAAAGTCCAGTTAATGTCAAATTTAATCTTTACATCGACCCGCTTTCAAGGCTAAGACATTAGAGGTATCCAGAAAATCTCTCCAAAAATCTGAAGTGCTCCACTCACATGATTTTCTCTACATCTCTGTAACAAATTATTGTTAAAAAGCTTATTCTTATAGCTGTTTCATCATAATCGACATAAATATTAGCAGAAATTGTCCTTATTAGTTGGTTCCTTGAAAGTAAAATGGAAAAAAAAAAAAAAAAAAAAAAAAAAAAAAAAAAAAAAAAAAGCATCTAATGCGTTCCATTCACATGATGCTCTCTAGCTGTATGGTAAACAAATATTTATTCAAAACATTAATCTGTTACTTACCTCATACTAATCAAGATAAACAAAAGCAGAGTTAGTGTTATTACTAGTTTCCTTATAGATAAAAGGGAAATAAAAAATGTACAGGCTAAAGCGATGGTCTTGTCGTTTACAAGCCGGTCGCTATATGAAACAATTGAAATTCCAATCTCTTTGCTTACCAGAGTTAAATAAACGAGAAACGAGAAAAAAATATGTCTTCCTGTTTGAGAAAAGTTTAGCGGCTTAAACTGAAACCAATAATCGAATATCTCGAAAACGGTTAAAAATATATATATATATATATATATATATATATATATATATATATTTGTATATCTATAGATCTATATCTATATATACCAAGTTTCGCGCTTTAATGAGATCTACATTTTTTGTATTTCCCTTACGGTTTGACAGTTATATAAAAATCATCCAGAATGAAGAGGTGTTCAGAGGCTATTCCCAGAAAATTCAAGATATACATTTCGTTCGTGATAAAAATATCTTATGCATAAGTTATTTTAATCAAAACCGTTTAAACCATTTTTAAAAAAATAAAGCTTTTGAGAAATGTTCCATGTAAAGGGTAGTTTTGAGTAGGGCAAATTTGTTGAAAATTTTTGTGTCGCATCCTTGGAGGATAGTAAACCTAAATATAAAGTTTGGTTTATTTTTGGTTTATTTTTTTTTTTTTGAGCTATGTTGTCCACAGATACACACACAGGGATCCACACGCACACACAGATATTTTCCGAAAATACTTTTTTGTTTGGATTCAAGAGGTCCCAAAACATGTACTTTCTGTGAAATATCGGTATCGAATTTTCGGGTGCATTAAAACACCTTCTCTAACCACTATGTACATAGTATGTGTAGAGAAAGTAAAAAGCATTTTGGAAGAGGATCTGTGCGTATGTGACTGTGAGTGTGTGTGTGTGTCCGTTTTTCCGTTTGCCCGTGAACATAACTCAAAAACGAAAAGTTGGGAAAATAAAAAATTTGGTATTTCAATTTAGTATCTTTCAAGGATACGATACGAAGATTTTGAGAAAATTCACCTGTTCTAAAATACCGTTAACATAGAAAAAATTTTGGAAATGTTGATTTTTCAAAAATAGCTTTAAAGATTTTGATTAAAATGTTTTATAATGAATATATTTACATGGCAAATGAAATGAATATCTTGAATTTTCTGGGAAAAGCCTGCGATGGTCTGTTCATTCTGGATGATGTTTGCATAACTGGTAAACAGTAAGAGAAAGACAAAAGTGCATGTGGATCTCGTTAAAATCACAATTTATGTCATGTACATCTTTTTGTGTAGTTGACCATTTCTGACGTATTCCTTGTCTTCAGTTTCTTGTTTCAGTTTTCATTTTTCTCATAAGGGAATTTGACAACTTCTGGCCTGCAAAGAAATTAATTTCTATCACATAGTAATAGTTTTCAAAAAGTTTGACTATTGCTTTTGCCTAGTATATTCCCTGATTTTTCCTTCTACTTATAAGGAAGTAATTAGTACTAACATTTCTACTCTATTCTGTTTAAATTGATTAGCATAAAGTAGAGAGAAGGATATCAGTTTCTAAAGAATAATTTGTTGCAGAAGAGGTAGAGAGTCATATGAATGGGACATATCAGTTTGGTTTTTATACTATTACTTTTTATTATATGGAGTTAACCATAACAGTTTTGTTTAAAACATTAAGGGTATCATACATTAAGAAAAGGAATAAAACGCATATATTAAATTATCTGTGAACGGTATTAAATTTTTAATAACTATGAAACCATCAATGATGGACAAAATATTGAGAGAGACAGAGAGAGAGAGAGAGAGAGAGAGAGAGAGAGAGAGAGAGAGAGCGGGAGAGAAATTGAGCTTTTTTTTTTTTAAATATAACATTTATGTTAAAATCATCTTTAGTTAATATAATTATTTATAAAATAATATAATCTCGTTTGTCAAATTGTTCTAGTTAGGGTTTGGACGATTCGGTACAAGTCGGTGCGATTCTGTTTCCAAGTAAATAACACAATTCGTTATTTGTCGGCAGGTTTGTGAACGTAAGAAGCACACCAAGTCGGCCAGTTTCCCTCTTTGCTTGTCGGTAGCAGAAATTTCAGCTATTAATATCCTTGAGCTCAAACGTGCAATAGTCTCCTTTAACCTCCATTTTAACACAAGAGTCAGAATTAGAATGCATTCTCTCACAATTAATTTATGGCTTTAAATTTATAGTAAAGCTAACAACTTCATATATTTCCCTTCAAGGCATACTACTCAACACTTAATTTTTACTTTCTCTACACGTACTATATACATAGTGTATAGAGAAGGTATTGTAATGCACCCAAAAATTGATACCGAGATTTCACTGGAAATACATGTTTTAAGACCCCCTGAATAAAAAAAAAAGCATTTTTAGAAAAATCACCGAGTGTGTGTGTGTGTGTGTGTGTGTGTGTGTGTCTCTCTCTCTGTCTTCGGGCAGCATAGCTCAAAAACGAAAAGTCCCTTAAAACCAAAGTTGGTATTTAGGTTTGGTATCTTCCAAGGATGCGACACGAATATTTTAAAGAAAATTCCCCCACTCCCAACTACCCCTTACATGGAACTTTTTACGAAAATTTTGAATTTCTCAAAAATAGCTAACGATTTTCATTAAAATATGTATATTAAGGATATTTACGTGACAAATAAAACCTATATATTGAATTTTCTCGGAATAGCCTCTGAAGACAACTTTATTCTGGATGAATTTTACGGAACTTTGCATAACTGCTAAACCGTCAGAGATGGCAAAAACTTACAACACGAAAAATGTAGAACATGTTAAGGCACATAATTTATGTAACATACATTTTTTTCGTGGAGTTGATCGTTTTTGAGATACTCCTTGTTTTTGGTTTCAGCTTTAAAACTTATAATTTTCTCATACAGGAATTTAACAATTGCTGTCCATACAAAAAAAAAAAAAAAGGAACTTCAGTCACATCGCAACCATCTTTTGCTATCACAAGTAATAAGACTATTTCTGCTAATTTTTTCTCACTTAGCATGAAGTAAATAGAGGCATAAACTTTTTAACAAAAATTTGTTGCAGAGATACAGAGAAAGTCATGTGAATGGATTACATCAGATTTTGCAGTTAAAGAACACCACTAGGCTTCGCTAGTAGGACACCAGGATTGATTCCGCTGCGTCATTGTTTTCAATGGTGAGGGCATGTGACTAAGTTTGTTACTATTGCGCCCTTTGCAGCTACCGCATTACAATCTATTGCCTTTGCGCTTTATGCCATATACTTGCCGGTTTCTATCTATGGAGTCCCAGTTTGTAGTCTTCTTTCGGGAGATTTAAGTGCTCATTAGGCTCTTTGGGCGGGTTTTGATTAGGGCTTGCACGGAGATACTCGTTTTACGATATTACTTTATTCGCACAGAAATTCCTTTACTATTTTATTATATACTCCGATGAAATTACTTTTGCTCACGACTTATTAGCACTTTCTTATACTTGGATTTCTTCGTTAACAGACAAATGAACAGGACAAGCTGGAATGTTTATTTCAGTCTTTTCTTTTAAAGAATCCCGTCACAATAGAAAGCATCTCAAAAGCAACTTACGCAGTTTAAAAAAACGTTCATCTTCCAGGGATGCGAAAAATCCCCCACCTTAAACTACCTTTTACATGGAACCATTTTTCCAATTTTTTTATTTTCTTAAAAATGGCTCTAACGATTTCGATTAAAATGTGGTATATTATAGATATTTACCGGACAACTAAAATGAATATCCTGAAATTTATGGGAATTGCCTCTGAAGGCTACTTTATTCTAAATGAATTTTACGGAATTTTGCATAACTGTTAAACCGTAAAAGATGGACAAAAACTTACCATGCAAAAAATGTAGAGCATGTTAAAACACACAATTATATGATACATTTTTTTCGTGTAGCTGATCATTTTGTAGATATTCCGCATGTTTTGTTTCATCTTTAAAAACTTACGCTTTTCTCATACAAGTCCTGCCCATACAATCAAAGGAACTTTAGTCACATAGCAACCAGCTTTGACTATTACTTTATCCTATGGTACTCTGTTATTTCGCTTCTACTTCCAAGGAAATAAGTAATAAGACTATTCTTGCTAGTTTTTTCTCGATTAGCATGAAGTAAATAGAAGTATTAAATTTTAACAATAATTTGTTGCAGAGATGTATAGAAAGTTATGTGAATGGATCATATCAGATTTTTTAATACAGTGTCAAACCATTCTATCACCAAACTGTCTAGCCATCTCTCCACTTCTTGCCGAATCCAATTTTTTATTTTTTATTTTATTGTTATTAT
The DNA here is from genome assembly GCA_030762935.1 of Hymenopus coronatus. Classification (NCBI taxonomy): domain Eukaryota; kingdom Metazoa; phylum Arthropoda; class Insecta; order Mantodea; family Hymenopodidae; genus Hymenopus; species Hymenopus coronatus. The sequence continues at coordinate 96,500,219 of CM060891.1, read as the reverse complement.
TTATCCTGTTTATTTTTTGGTGTTGTGTCGTTCTTTCCACATGTTACTCTATTGTTTGGTTTCGGCGTCCAGCGACGAGTCGCTTTTATTTATAATCTTTTCCGTAGTCAGTGTTTGATTGAATAAATTGTCTGATCCCCTTAAAAAGCTGCAAAAATTGAAGGGCAACTTTAACTCATTGTTGTTTGTGTTGCTCTGAAAGCACGCGGTGTATCCATCTTGCACATACGTTTGATAGACGCACATCCTCAGAAACGATCCTGTTAAGCTTAAGGGTAAGGTAAACATAATTCCTTTAAGCATAATTCGCCGATCGGTGTCCATGACCCTTCGAATCGCGTCGACAACATTCGGAGCACGGAAAGTAAAGGGCATGCCATTGTGTTACTTTCCTGTAACATTATATTCTATGATTGACGCCACACTGGTCCTGACGCAACATCTTCATAACACACACTTTATAACTCGTGATCAATTTGCGTTGCACTATAATTTTTTGCCAAGTAGCTTCGCAATCGGTGGTTTGGTGCAAGTGGAGCCTAAAGACATGTTATTTCACTGCTGCCATACGAAGTATGTGCTCCAATTACAGCCACAAAATGCGGGTGTGGAGTTTTTGGCCCATTTATAACACCAGTACCCTCTCATAATTTAACAAAAGCGATCTAAATGTTGCAAAAAAAGCATCGAGCTAGTCGCATACCTGGATGATAACTTAACCGGAGCAGGACTTTAGAGCATTCGTGGCTTAGTGATTATTATTGCTATTATTATTATAATAATCAATATTATCACAACTATTATTGTAATATAAAATTTTAATATTAATAATAACATTATATATAACTCTTAGAGCATACCAATACTTGATTAATGATTATATATAATCATATATACGTTCCGAATTTGTTTTAATACGTATTATGTTTTATCCGAATGGAAGCCATTGCTGACTTTAGGCAAGATAAAAAAAGCTTGATATTTCTATGCTGGAAGTAATTATTTGAATATGCTTTGCGTGACCTAATGAAAAACAGAAGAAACAAAATGTTTAAGAAGTGAGTAGTCTATAAATGGAAGAAACAATAGCAAATATGTCAAAAATATCTAAGGCAGCATGTTTGCGCTTCTATTACATTTCTGCACAAGTAGGCTATTTTCTAACTCTATTACATTCATATCTGTATGAATTTCAATTGAGTTCAAAATGTGATGTCGAATTTTTTGATGAAATTCAAACTTCCTTTACGCATAATAAGTGTATGAAAGAAAAAATAAAATAATAACAACATTAATGTATGAATTTTTCGGTTTTATGTTCGTTACAGGAAATGCATTGACGTTAAAATATGATTTCCAAATCATTATTGTTATTACATCTATAAAACCCTTCAAAATGATATTCAATTAAAACAGCCCCTCGATCTCTGCCCTGCTAAACTTCCCACTGCCGCTGAAAATGCTTTCCATGAACTTTCAACCCAGGGAGCGATAATGTTTTGTTTTGGAAGCTCGCTGCAAATGGGAATATTGGCAGATATAATATTCACGGGCGACTGACAAGCTATCCAGTTTTATATCTATCTTGGCAAACTTCCGTTATACCAGTGCAAAGCCATTATCTGCGTTTCAAATGTGGGAGATGCTGAGAGTTAGTATTTTCCGATATGTTTTCAGGACTTCGAACAGCATACTGGTTACACATGTGCTGTGGTTTGAAATCCCTTCTGGCTTAACACTGTACCACGAGGCTTCTTTAGGTATTAGAATAGCGAACACATGCAAATCTGGTGGCAATCTTATGTTACCTAAAATCTCTTGAGACAGAAAAGGAATTCCAAATACAGGACATTAAGTTTCAAGATGCTGTGAGAATATACAATTAGCTATTGATAGTTATCACCAGGGCCAGAATTTTCATTACCTTCATATTTTTCTTTTCCTTATGCAATATGGATTACTCTTAAATATTAAAATCCTGAATCCTGAATCTCGGGCTGTAAAAATACTAATTAGATTGGGCATTTTTTCGTCATATTCTTAGGTTTTTAAGTTTTAGGTGATTATTTTAATGTTTACATTATTTTATCGTCATTTTGTTGGGTTTACTTCGTTCTCTGGTCCTTTCGTTCTTTTTTGCAAGAAAATTTATTAACTAAAAGTATTAAATTATTTAATATGTATTTTAATGTAACGAATTAAATGGATATTGGAACAGTGGGTCGACAATGTACAAGTTAGGAGTCGGTTTATTACCTGTACTGTACAAATTGTTGTCGCAGCTTCAGTTAGAACTTTCTTCTCAGAGAATGTCTATGTTCAGTTTTCAGCCATGCCTAAGTAAAGCCATCTGAATCTTGTCATGTAAGACAGATTGTGTCTGAATTTACAGATGATAGTTTTTCTATGGACGGTGAAATGTTGTGCGAAACAAAGGTATCGGCCGAAAGAAAATTCACTGTTCAGCAACATATGGGTCGCGATAAACATATGTGTAACTCGCAACTCAGAAGAAATCCACGCAGTTTTTACTGCAACAAAGTGTACTCATAAAGGAGAATAAATCTTCAGAGACTTTTGTGAAGCTTTATTTTCTGTAAACAACGCTAAATTGAAGAATTTTCTAGAACTAGATTTCGGACGTCCTGTCCCAGAAGAATCAACTGTTTGGAAGAACTACCTACAACTATACGATAACACCAATAATAAGATACGGGGAAAGGTACAGGGAAAGAAGATTTTCGTATCCATTGACGAAACGAGTGACACAGAAAAACGTTAGGGGCTAGCGTAATCATTAGCAAATTGGTGATCGATGGACCAGGGGAATTCTTTCTATCTACAAGTGAGGTATTAGAAACTGTTAATCATTCACAATTTGTAGACTCTTCGAAAAACCTGTGTTTGTGGTATGACCTGAGCGTATCACAAATGATGACGTCTTGCTTCTTGTGAACTGACGCAGCGCCATGCATGGTAAAAGCCTGGAAAGTCAGTATAATCTTTTTACCCGAAAATAGTGCACATTAGTTGCTTGGCATACACTACTAGTAGAGTGTGGCTAATGTCAAAGACGAACATTTTGGTCTAGGCTCCCTCTCGTAAACTGCTCTTCAAGTCCATGACTCACGGTATTCCATCCCACCAGAGGCTGCCATCACCGGATGGACCACCTGGTTCATTCAGCAATTTATTATTGCGATCATTTCCAGATAGCGAAACGTTTTATCCTGTCAATGCTACTACAATCGATGTGGCTAAAACACTATTTTTAAGCAGTAAAATTGCAGTACAGCTAGCCTGATAAAGGCAAATTTCAGTTGCTTAGCACAAAAGATCACACGTGTACAGAAGAAACATGTAGTCTGGAAAGTTTTCCAAAACTTTAAATCTGATTTGAAAAGTATAGGAAAAGATGTTGCAAGAAGGTTATCCAAGAAAGTGCGAACAGTTATTGATCACTTCTCTGAATACAAAACTTTGTGTTGCATTTCTCAAGTGCTAACCAATTGAAATGTTGATACTTCCTGCATGAAAACTTAGTGATTTTGCGTATTTCAAGTTGTATCAGCTGATATGGAAAGGAGTTTCTCACTGTAAAAGGATGTGCTTTCCGACAACAGGCCTTCGAGAATATGCGCATGCTGCTGGTTAACTACTGCAACGATTCTCAATAAAGTACGATTTGCTTTACACATTCTTTTTCTTCAACATACAAATTCATAATTTTAAACTAATATTAATTTTTAGTTTCAGTTCTAGAGCTACAGAAGTAAAAATTATGCTGACTCTCATACACTGAGATGAAGACAAATTGTTTAAAGTAATTCTGGGATTATTTTTTAAACTTTTAGGGTTTATTTTAGGTCATCAAAATCCAGGGGCTGATTATTATAAAGCCCAATCCAGTTCTCAACCCTTTTAAAATAATGGGAAACAACCAGTTAATAATATAGGGAAGCGCATGTTTTCTAATTTGGATAGGTAACCTATTGTTCGTATTTGCTAAAAGTGTTTCTGAAATCTCCGGCTTCGAACATTGTAAACTGATGAGCAGTCACTGGAACGTGTGACAGTTTGTCATCGTTACCGCTGAAGCTCCTTCTAAACTAAAAGTTCGTGTTTCTGTATCTAGGATAATGTTCTAATCCGGCGATAATGTTTGAGAGGTGGGTGATTAGAAATAAGGTGGAGGCTTTCAGTCAATGGAGCAGCTGCCAAGAAGAACACTGCGTCTTGTAGTGACAGAGGCTCAAAACCTACAGAGGGATAGATGTGTGCCAGGCAAAAGCGGGACCCCTAACAGTTCCAGCTTTTGCATCCAAGGACTAGTATTAGCCCAGAATGAAGACATGATTGATTTTATTCACGCTAAAGTGCAGTCGTTGCAATTAATAAAAGTTATATATGTGTAATTATTCAGATTCTTATATTTTATCTATTTAAATATTAGTTATTAATAAAATTAATGCAATTTTTACATAAAAAATTTTCAAAAAATAATTGAAATTAAGTAATGCGTGCTATTGCTTTTAATACTGATCCTCTAATTTAAAATGTTCCTAAAATATTACACAAAGTAATATGAATTGCCATACGTTCCATAATGTATTTGTAGAGAAGCCGGGGAAAGGTTTTTATAAATTCGCATTTTATCCAGCGATTGAAAAAACCATTTGAACAATTATACAATTTGTAGGTCCCAATACAACCTAAATTTTTGTGCTTATATGTATTAATTTTTGGAGGGAAACTAAAGAATTTTCAATAATTTTCTTTGCTTGTAATCATCAGGCTATATATGATGCAAATATATTTCAGGTTTATTAATAATACAATGATATAAGAAATTATTTCTCAGGCAGTGGTAGGAACACGGTGCTCCGCTTCCTTGCCCATGCAATTCGCCGAAATTTGAGTCCATATGGAAGCAGATTTTCCAGCTCATGAATAGGAGCGGTGCTCAATCGACATCTGTCTAACACTAACAATTCACTAACCAAACATCACAGCTAACAATTGTGGCTTTAAAGGCCTTCTTTTATAATGTTATAGGTCAAGAGATAGTTAAAATATTAGTTTTGGTTTCAGTTTATTCAAAATGCACCTCTCTCTCTCTCTCTCTCTCTCTCTCTCTCTCTCTCTCTCTCTCTCTCTACATGTGGGCGTGAAAGCACTGGGGAACCAGTTGCTGGTTTTAAGCCTTCATGAGCTGTTGTGTCATGAATTATTGTGATTGTTAGTATTACATATGAGTCCATTAATTTTCACAGTAAAATCACTTTTCCTATATAAACTTAAAAACTACCACGTGGATTACGTGACATTGTACCCATAAACATTAATTAATCAATCAATGTAAATATAGTAACATTTCTTTATTTTATCATCGCTACGACGCTCACTTTGGCTGTGACTCTACACTGTAGCTACACGCTCACAGTTTATATTGCAACTTTTCAGACCAAGTTGCTCACTTTATGTACCTTCTGACCAGAAACTTCAGAATTAGAGTTCATTATTGCGTGAATAAATCGCATGCAGGTGTCACAAAGTCATACTGAAAAGCAAGGTTGATGCTGTATATGCTTTTCTTTAATGTAAAGCGGCTGCCGACGGTACATGCAGGTGTAACAATAGATCCAGAACGGAAAGGAAGCCACCGGCAACAATTTTATTATTATCGGTGAGAAATTTCCTTGTAATTGACACTTGTGGAGTGTGTCGTCTGCTGGCAGGGGCTTGTTAGGTTGCTGACCAATCATAGTGTAAGAATACATTACCGCCAGAGACGTGATGTCATCCGCGTTGCAGCACCTACGTGGTTCAGTGGAAATTTACGCGCGTGTTCTCAATTGTTTGCAATCTAATTGTTTGATTTCATTCTGTGGAAAGTTCGGTAATGTTATACATAGTGATTCCGTAAGGGGTTACATTTATTATACCTTTTATATGTCGCGGACATTGCTCTGGTTCTCATCCTAGAAATACCACGTGACACTGTAATTTGAAAATGTGTTGCATCCGTGATAAGAAGTTGAGGTCACTTTAGCCAAAATAATAACACTTTTCCGTTTAGAGGACCCAATGTGGAAAGGAATAGATGAGTGAGAAATGGGAAAAATAGTTCAACATACGAGAGCTATGTATGGAGAGGACGCAGTGCAACGTGTGTCGCTGCAGACGGACAGCGAGTAAATATGGCAACAGCGTATCGTGACGGCCGCGTGTCATCAGAATGTCAATCACAAGGTAATTTCTCACCGACAATAGCTATGAACCATGGAAGCGGCGATTTAGAAAGGCAAGTTACAGGCGCGTCCATTCCCCAATACAATCATATTCCTCTCTTCTCAGGGCTGTCGTCCTGGTCGGTACCATCATAACGGGCTAGACGAACCGCTTGTCTCTTCCCATGGGGCAGCCTGCGAATGCGGTAGACATCATTGATTCCCTTCACCACGAGGTATGGCCCTTGTCATGTTTATCGAAGTTTGGAGCAGTGTCCCATGGTTTCCCGCTAGGATACTCCGCTGCTGGCCTGCTTGTCGTAACGGGCCTTCATCCGATCGCTCGCCACCTGGATGTGTTGACCGGCTCTCTCACGAAGAAGGTCTAAGAGATGCACCAGAAGCCGACTATTGGTTGTTCCGCCCCAGGAGGACACCCAAACATCAGATCGCATGGCAGACGCCAAAGACCAAACTCACTATTGTCAACCCGGTGGTGTCGTGGGGTGAAGAGCAATAGACCAGCAAGAAAAGTAACACCCTGACATCCCTGGTGATTAGCCACAAATTGTTTCTGGAGTCGTTGTGTATTCGGTTATTTGGCAGAATGTGTGTTCAAGTAGAAATACGCATGACCAATTGGCAAGGGTGTGAGCATTTTTATTATAGCTCTTACTTTGTATCTGCCAAATTATTAACTTAAGTGTACCGCTCAATTATGCCGACTGACAATAAGTGGAGAAAGGTCATGCGCATCTTATGTGCTCCAAGTCGTTTTAGTGTTGTTCTTATTAAGGAACACTGAAGTGTGCCCTGATCGCTAGGTAGTTCCAGCGGTACCCCAAAACGACGGAGCAGTTATTCTACGAGACATTTGCTATGGTCTTGGTCTCTGGTTTGGGATGGTGAAGAAATATTCTCCCGTTTTGTTTTTCCTTGCTGATCTTTGGAAGCTTAGCTTTCAGGAATAGAAATGCATATCCTCACGATCCATTACTTTCACAGCTTCTTAATCAAACCTAGGAGGCAATAAGATATCAGATTTACAAGTGCTTAATGAATAACATTTGCCTGTCCTGGATTAAACGACTCTCTGTCTCTGTCTCTCTCTCTCTCTCTCTCTCTCTCTCTCTCTCTCTCTTTGACCAGTTTTTTTAAACACGATTACCTTTATTTCTTCTGCCCCACATGCAAAATATATATATAGTCAAATTGTAATCCAATTAAGAGAACTATCACTTTAAAATCTGTATACATTTGCCTTAACAGTCACCATACTGGATAACAGGAGATTTATATTTATAAAACTCTCCTTCATATCAACTGTGTGTGGGCGATAGGAAACTGTAATAAGCTGTAAGACTTCTTTCAAGCTTGCTTTCGAGGAGTCAATAAACAAACGCCAATATTCTGATTTATGTTGAACATACAGGGACTCCATCAACGTAAAAACATTATTACAGAAAATTAGATGCTCCTGTTTAGAAAATAAATGTTCATATTCCCTCTGACGTTAACGGAAAGAACTTACTTTGGTGTCATCCTACATGAGATGCCAGCCGTTCAATATTTAAGCATGTAACTCGGAAAACATCCCATTTTTCTTTGTTATTGTCTTCTGAATGCATTTCCAAATACTTATGTAATACTTGATAATATTTGAATGTTTGATATTTGAATGTAAATACTATTTTCGATGCCTATTAAATTGCAAAGCTTCGCGAATTTTATTTACTCCAGAATGGCTCTGAGGATTTTGATAAACATATCTGATTTTTGAGATACTAACTTGACAAATGTGGCGGTTTTGGTTGTGCCTTAGGAAGGGGAGGAGGAAGTTGAACTGATATAATGGTATAATGATCTCAGCAGGGTTTGTGGGGAGGAACCTTAATGAAACCCCATCACTTGTTTGCTTCTGTTCCTGAATATTCCTTACTGTTCGGCACTTGATGCTTCACAATTCCCCCTGGCCGTCCAAATTCCAAGAATTTGTTTTATAGCCGAGCCTAGCCAAAACCGTTCACAAAGTTAACTATTTCACGTTTCCCGTCACGCTAATCTCCCTCTTAATTTTCTTCCCACGTGAATTAGATTCCCTTATATCGCGGTTTTGTAAGCTGTCGTTATGCCACGAGCTATAACGAAGCGGGTTCACCACACGGTGTCTGACGTTCAAGTAACGATGTGAACACCGTATTTTTCGGAGCTCTAGAGGCTAGACAAGAGTCTATTCGCCGCCCATTTTCTAGAATGTGCTTAGACTTTTGCCGATTTTATTGGCTGAGTATGTTTTGCATTTTTATATTTTGTTGCGTTTTCATTGGGTGTCACAATTTTAGACGCCACGCTATGTTCTTGCGGCTATTAATATTTTAACACGCCTGATTACACATTCTGTGTCTGGTGGAGCGTGAATTTCATCTGAGTATTTCCACTTATTGTCTGCAGCTCTGAGCTTCTAGGCTTTGAAACATCAGAATCCATTGTTCGCTAACGACCCGTCCTGGCCTCTGACGCTGGACTCATGAGCGTTCGTACTTTTAAGTGATTCTGTTTCAACTGTCCGTTTCCCATTTAACATAGCTAGCTTTATTTAAATTTTTTTTATTTTTTTATTCGCGATTGCATTCCATTTTCTTAACTTTTCTCAGTTTATTTATATTATTTTTCTTCTTATTTGTCCGATTTGTTACATTTCTTTCATTTCTTTTCATGTTTTATTATTAAGTTACTCTTATCTGTAGAGTTTTAGCATTTCATATGCCCTTCACGTAGTGGCTTTGGTTCTAAATCACGCACTACGGGAATACCCACTGTTCTCTTATCGTTTCGGCTATGCTAACGTTATTTTACGTAGCTTTGTTTTGCTTACCTCGTTTTGGTAAGATTTTGTTTTGGTTTTGGCTCGGTACTGTATGGAGGCTAGTTTGGAGTTTTGACAATATTTGCAATTGTATACAATGTTTCATTAGTCTAACTTATTCTGTTTATTTACAAATTATCAGCTGCGGCTGATTGCAGGCTTCCTTTCGAAGATGTGTTTCAGCAACCTTGTTTTGTTGTTGTTTTTTGTAGTGTTTGTATTGTTCATCGATTCTTGTGACGAGGGTTAGCTTGGAGTTTCCCTGTTTTCACTATAAGATTTCGTGATGTTTGAGCTTACACTACACTTAATCACGTTCACCTTGGGCTGAACTTTTTCGCAAAGGTTTGGTCTTCAGGCATCACAGCTGTGAGCATTTTTACTCCTCATATGTGTACATATTATAACTCTTTCTGCCTCTGATATTGTGACTCGGGGTGCTTATATTACCTTTTATAATAGACAAGAATATATGACATATTAGTACAACATTTTATGAGGTACCCTGTTTGAAACGTTTGAGATTTTGGTCTATTGCAAATTTCGTTCCCTTACGTTTGTTTTCATTCTATACTGTTTTGCTTTATCCCTTTTTTGTACTCAGGAATTATACATTTTATATTTGATTTTCTTTTTAAAGTTAGTCGCGTGTTTCTGCCCTATTTAGCATTTCCTTTAAATAGTACTATGCTAATATTCTACGCGGGTAAGAATGTAGATGTCTTTGTGTTTACTATTTACCTTTGCCGTCCCCAGTTTGCGGTTCCTAGCAGCCTGTTCAAGTTAATAATGCAACCATTTACCTGACTTTCACATCGCCACTTGATCGTCAGACATCGTGTGGTGAACCCGCGTCGCGTTATACCTCGTGGCATAAGTCCGCGATGTAAGGGAAGCAAATTAAGAGGGTGATTAGTTAGCTTTTTTGTGAACGGTTTTGGCACTAAAACAAATTCTTAGAAATAGGACGGCCAGGGGGACGTGTGAAGTATCAAGTGCGGGACAGTACAGATCACTCAGGAACAGAAGCAAACAAGTGATGGGGTTTCCGCAAACCCTGAAATCATTAGACCATTTCCAGAGTTAGCCGGTAACCCACCTTCCTCTTCCCCTTCCAAAGCCGCCGCCAAACCGCCACACAAATTAAGTGCATATGTTGAATTTTCTGCGAATAGTCTCTAAGTTTTTACATTTTATAGAATTCTCTTTAATTTTTGACACAACTTAGATACAATTGAGATGCAAGTGTCATACATTATTTGAAGGGAATGCATTTGAGATACACAAAAGCTGACTTTAAGTAATACATATAAATAAAGTATATGATGTAAACCAAGGTATTTTTGCATAGCATTAGCCATTTCTGAAATTTTTACTCTTTTTTTCCTGCATTTTGAGCAATAAGCTTTTTGTTTTCCCTGGCCTAAGGCAAAAACGGTAGTGCAAGATTAAAATAAGCATATAAAATATGTTGGCTATCGTTTCAGCCTTATGTATCTTCTTATATACCTACTAAGCTGTGTATATTCCATCTATCAATATTTATTGTGATCGGGAGAAGCCATGCAAAAATAAATTATTGTTTTAATAACTTTTAGGATAAATATGAAAACACATGATAGTATATAGAAACTTAAGTGTTTGTAACAACATATTATTTCATTGACCTTTTAATTATTTATTTCATATAACCGCTTTTACCTAAAATGGATATGTTAGCGGTTTTGAACTTTCATGAAAAATAATTCAGACATATTCAACTCATTATACCCTTGGGCTAAATAAATAATGACTCTATTAAATAAACGATGGATTCATTCTCGCATTCGTATTTTCAGACTGTATTGTGCATATGGAATAATCCTTATCACAGAGAATTTCTCCAGGGCTGAAAAGCTATCTTTTCAAAGCAAAACCTGCGCACCATGATCGGATACAGCCCATTTACAGAAGCAACCTTTTTCGCAATAAATTTGTTTGTAAAGAAACATATGTAATGTTTTATGAGTACGCACTTGCAAAATTTGTCGTAAACCGTTTACTCAATTCTACCATTATAAATAGATTCTTACCTTGCATAACTGCTTCTTTATGGCACGTGCGCCGATAACATTGGTCAACAATAACATTTTTAAATAATTTCTGCTGGTTAATATTTGGATCTGACAAATACAAAAATACAGCCAGAAATGCTCCATCACTCACCAATGTTTTGTAATATTAAAAAAAATATTTTTGCGTTTATTGGTATAGTAAGGTAAATATACTAATTAAAAGAAAATAATTAATTTTATTTCATTAGGTCTACAAATGACATATTTGTTTTAGGCAATTGTTGCCTATGGCTTCAGGATGACAAGGTCAGTGTTTACTCCATCAGAAGATAAGTAAGGTCTGTTACAGGTATTCCTGCATTGTTGTCAGAAGCTTTGTTTAAGGAGAGAACCTAATCCAATGTGTTCTCAGAAAACAGTGATCCAGATTTGTAAAAACAGTTACAGTAAACGAATCATAACTACCATAAAATCACCATGGATTAGGCAGATGGCATGTACCTGGTCCACTCCAAGAGAGATGCCGGTTGGTAGCGAAGGTCCCAGTCGCGTGGTGTGGACGTAGTTTGACAGACACGCCGGCGCGAGACAGGTCAACTTAGTAACGGAATGGGTGTAGCATATGACAACCGTTGTTCCTTTGCTGTCTAATCCCAAATGTGAGCAATTTTTAAACACACATAAAACTTAAAATAGAAGAATTTGAAAGTTGCGACATCAAGTTTCGGACAAGTCAAAGTGAAAGCTAATCGACTGCTATCTTCTTTTGGTGTCGTTTTGAAACGGCCGATATAGTGAAAGCAGCCTTAAATAATGGTTTTGAGCCACAAATACTTGCAAAAATACTCAAGAGAAAACAATATATAAAAAACTTCCGGAAATTGATATACTGAAGCAACAAAGTTCAGAAACTAAATACATAAAATGTATCGTCCAACCATGGGTTTTTAGGATACTTATAAGGATCATGAAACAAGTAAATAATGAGGTCCGAAATCTGGATCTGACTTTGGAGAACATCACATAAAAGTGAGTGAGTATTTTCAAAACTTTGCACAAACATTTCTTCATATAAATTTTCACTTTTAAAATGTTTATATCTTTAAAAATACTCCTTATCTAACCAATTTGATAAATTTGGGATCTTCTGGTGCGCTCATCTCCTGAACTACTGAAGATAGAGTAATCAAATTTGTACTGTTGATAATCAGCTATTAAAGCTATTTGAAAGCATTTGACTGTTACGGAAGTTTTTCCATACATGTATGTATTTTCATTAGTTTTAATAATATATTTGATTTATGAAATTAAATTACGAATCGCTGATACCTACCTCTTTAGCAAATACATACACATATTTACTTTAAGTGGTTAAAATTTGATTTTGATGTCTTGATAAGCTTCTAAGATCACCGCACCGGAAATTAAGGAAAATTAAATCTGTGAAAAGCGAGTTAAATTTTAACAATAAAATAACCATACATATATTTGAATTAAAAGTTTCCAGCTCCATAGTCAGCATCCTCCACAGCCCAGTGACACTGACACCAACAGAAAAGCCAAAATTTCAACTTTTCAGTGGTGTAAACTCTATGCTTGGAATTTCAGAAGTTATAGTTGGAAAAGGGGGCGTAAACATAATTTAAAGGACGTAGATATGTGTATAATATTTATTTTTATACATTTGCAATTCTATTTCAGCAACAAAACTTCGACATATCATTCTTAATATTACAAATAATGAATTACACTCTCCCCCTCTAAAAAAAAGAAAAAAACAAAAGAAAAAATGTTGAACAATTTACGCACATTTCCTTACCCCTTTCCCATAGTTATTTAATTTTTCACAAATGCTATGTATTTAGTGCTCTGTTTGTATATTTGTAAAGGTGCACCATTGGACTGCATTTTGAGCTATGTCTTTCGAATGAGTTATGTTTTATCAATTATAATTTTGGTGGCTTTAGGAGCAGAAGACAGCATAAAAATTAATTACATTACCATTACGTATTGACAACGGAAAAACTTATCAACAGAAGAGATAAATGCAATTCTTAATCCATGCAATAGTGAGGATAGATTTAGTGAAAACCCATGAGGATAGGTTGCAGTTATGAAAACTTGGCTGTACATATTTCATTAAATGGTATAAGACAACACCAAACAAATAAAAATAAAAGTCTATAAAAACAAAATTAGTGCCTAGTGTGGATAAAATATCAAATACATGGAAACAAAACATAGTTACTCCAAGAAGAAAAATATGATGTGATCCATTCATATGACTTTCTCTACATCTCTGTAACAAATTATTGTTAAAAAGATTATGTTTCTATTTACTTCATGCTAATCGAGAAACAATTAGCAGAACTAGTCTTATTACTTGCTTCCTTGTAAGTAGAAGCGAAATAAGGAAGTACCATAGGTTAAAGTGATAGTCAAAAGCTGGTTGCTATGCGACTAAAGTTCTTTTGTATCTATGGACACGGGTTGACAAATTCCTGTATGAGAAAAGTAAGTTTTTCAAAGCTGAAACCAAAAACAAGGAATATCTAAAAAGCGATCAACTCCACGAATAAAATATATAGGTATAACATAAATTGTGTGTTTTAACGTGCTGTACATTTTTTGTAAGTATTTGTCCATCTCTTACGGTTTAGCAAATATGCAAAGTTCCGTAAAGTTCAACCAGAATAAAGTAGTCTTCAGAGACTACTCCCAGAAAATTCAAGATATACATTTGATTTGTCTGACAAATATCTTTTATATACGATATTTTAATATAAATCGTTAGAGCAATTTTTAAGAAAATCAGAATGTTCGAAATTTTTTCCATGTAAACGGTAGTTTGTGGTGGGGGGGATTTTCTTGAAAATCTTCGTGTCGCATCCTTGGAAGATACCAAACTTAAATACTAAGTTTGGGCTTTAGCGGTCTTTTCGTTTTTGAGCTATCCTGCCCACAGACACACACATACACATAGACAGACAGACACACGGAAATTTTTATAAAAATGTTTTTTTTTTTGGATTTAGGGAGTCTCAAAACATGTATTTCCAGTAAAATCTTGGTATTAAATTTTTGGGTGCAATGCAATACCTTCTCTATACACTATGTATATAATTCGTATAAAGAAAGTAACATTTTGTGAAAAAAGAAACAGTTCGAGTTCAATAAAAAAAAATTTATGTTCAAAAATAAGGCGGGTTTAGTGAAGCTCTAAAATGAACTATGTGCCTCTTATAAGTTTTTCAATTATTTCTTTACAGAATAATTACTTTTTAGAATTGTAGGCTAGCCAAATTATACAGTGTTAAAATCAACACAAAGAAATAAATAATGTTTCAATTTGTGATTTACAGAACTTGCTTCGTATTTAAACAGTATGTTCGGTGGCTACTTATACAATATCCTGAGGGGTATTGGGGATATTTAGTTTAAAAGCTGTACCACTGAAACATTGTGAAAATATTCACATTTTCTCCAATTCAATGACAGTTAAAAAAAAAAGTCTGCCGTTGAAAATTCTAGTTATGATAAAAACAATTATAATAAAACAATTTAAGAGCTAATTGGCCCATTAAATGAAAAGTTTGTATTTCTTGCTATGCAAGAAATACTCCATTGATGGCCAAATCTGTGCCACAAACACCGTATGTTATTTGAAAGTTTATATGAAGGATACGCTTTATGAGCAGGATTATATAATTTCGTACTCTGTGGTGATTTATGATTTGTCCACAAAATGAAATCCTGAAGAGTTAGGACTAGGTGCAAGTGAAAATGTAGTAGTCCATTTAGCTAGATGAATACCATAATATCAGGTCACGAGGACCGCATTGACCGGCCGGAGGGGTTCGAGGCGCTGACCACGTCATGGCCCGAGATGGGAACGCAGCGGCCGGCCAAGATTCCTTGCCAGCTGTCGTGCCATGGAGTTATTATAATATCAAAATTACAAATTGTTTTTGACAGGCATTACACATTTGGATTGGTACAATGCGGTGTACAAAATTGCAATTCCAGACTGATACGCACGTGAAGAAAAAGCCTCTCAGGGCAGTTCTGATTCTATTGATGTGTCTGTAGTAGTATTTAACTATGGTGCAATGTAAGCCACATTAATATCTAAAGTAAAAATCTGATATGTCATTCTTTCTTTACATCTGTGCAACAAATTATTCTAAAAAGCGTATATTTCTATTCACTTCATGTTAATCAGAAAAAAATAGCAAAAATAGTCCTATTACTTGTTTTCTTGTAAGTAGAAATGCAATAAGGGAGTACCAAGGTTAAAGTGATAGTCAAAAGCTGGTTGCTATGTCACTGAAGTTCCTTTGTTTGTATGGACAGCAGTTGACAAATTCCTGTATGAGAAAAGTATAGATTTTTCAAAGTAGAAATCAAACACTAGGAATGTCTCAAAAATTATTAACTCCAGGAAAAAAATATATATACAACATAAAGTGTGCATTTTAACGCGCTCTACATGTTTGTGTAGTAAGTTTTCGCCCATCCCTTACGGTTTTAGTAGTTATTGGAAATTCCGAAATATTCCTTAAGAATGAAGTACTCTTCAGAGGCTATTTCCAGAAAATTGAAGATATGTATTTTATTTGTCAGGTAAATAGCTGCAGTATACGATATTTTAATCAAAATCGTTACAGCCATTTTTGAGAGAGTCAAAGTTTTCGAAAAAAGTTCCATCTAAAGGGTAGATTGGGATGGTGGGGTTTTTCTCAAAACCTTCGTGTCGCATCCCTGAAGATACCAAACTTAATTACCAAGTTTGGTATTTTACCGACTTTTCGTTTCTGAGTTATCGTGTTCACAGACACAGACACACGGATACACACACATACACACAAGGATCTTTTTTTGTGAAAATGTGTTGTTTTTTTATACAGGGGACCCTAAAACGTATATTCCTGTGAAATGTCGGTATCGAATTTTTGGGTGACGTGAAATACCTTCTCTATACACTATGTACATAGTACGTGTAGAGAAAGTGAAAATAGTGCATTGAAGGGATAAGAACGGAGATAATAGCGGTACTGTTGCACCAGGTCAGTGTTTTAAGGCAGTTCACTTACGTATTTAATATACGCCAAGAAGTCATATACTCGTATTATTAGTAATAACATGTTTACGTTGTTATTGGTAGTCCTAAATTTTCAATTTGGGAATACTTTTATCTTTGAGCTGAACGTCCTTTAACCTGACTGGTCATATCGGACGATTATTGAAAACGGTGACTATGGAGCTGTTGACGAATATCGAGTCCAAGTTGCTCGACATTCATCTGCTCAGGATAAGTGAAAACATCCAGGAGAATAAAAAAAGGAGCAATTCACCCCAACCGAGATTCAAACTATTAATCTCTTGAATGTAAGGAAGACATGCTGCCCTACACTACTGTGGCAGGCTACGGAAATGATGTTTATAGCAGGGTTTTTTGAGCCGCACATCAACGATCACTTCAAAATTCAGGGACACACTTCAACAATGGATTACGGGTTATACGGGTATTCCCGTTCAAAAGAACGTTGAGGGCAAAACTGTTTCACAAAAATATTTATTTGAATGAGATCTACATGTTTCCAAAAGCAAATCTATTTCTCATTAACTGCTATTCGCACCAAATTATGCAAATATAATAAAGATGAGGAGGACTTATAGCCGAGTCGAGGTAGAGATTTGTTATAAATGTCAATATTTCTCATTCGTGTGAGAACCGCTTTTAAGAGTTTGGGAAAGTGCAGAAAATGTTCATGATAGAGTCTACTTTATCTATTTATTTATCTGTTTTCAATTTTTAGATAAGTGCATTAGAGAAAGTAATCATTGATGTGTTGCAAACGTAAATACGTAAGTAGTTTTTCACATTAGAACAAGGGGTAAATAGCGTAAGCTAATTATAAAATGGTAAATGTGTCTCGGTATGGAAAGAGAGTTATGTAAAGGACCAAGGTCAAATGATCATGTTTCATACCTCAAAGAGAACATCCAATATTGAATTAGTCCTTCTACTCTTTGCATATATTCCAACATGATGTAAGAACCATTTTTCCAGCCTGGAACATGTTATACATTTTATAGAACCAAAGATGACTGAAGATTTAATTTTGGGGATAGAAAAATGTGATGTGAAGGGATTGCAGGGACGCTGGCGCTGCCCGAAAGAAAAGGGTAGTCTCACATGACTTAGTGAGCCCTTAATTTGGACTGCAGCAGCAGGAGGCTCTACTTGAAGGCCAAGGAGAGGGAGCATCACGTCTGGTTGAGGTAGAACCCGGCGACGGACCGTCTAGCAGAGAACGCGGGCCTGCGCCGATGGCCTACTAGCGCACGAGGGGTTGGGAGGGAACGGAGAGGCCCGGCAAAAGCAGCGCACGAGAGTTTTGGACAGTAACCGGCAAGAGCAGCAAGCGGTTCGAGGATCCTTCTTCCCCCTCCTCTAAACCCTCGTGCGCACATCGACAAATTAACTGCACACACTTTCTGCGTTTACAACAAAAAAAGGAAAAGAAAAATCGCCTCTGCACGCTGCCGATCCCGCGCAAATACACTTTTCGTCTGATCACGCGCTTACTACGACGTGACAGCCAACAAAAACATAAGACTTACTATAAAACACTAACCACAGGCGCAACGCCGCATTTACGGAGACAATAATTACACAATAATACATTTGATCAGTAAGATTCATACTACAAAAGGAAATCAAAGCTAGTACAATAATTTGCAAACAATTTAAAAGTGTCCGTCCTGTGAGGAGAGTAAAACCGTCGCGATGTTGAAGATTGAGTGAGCAGCATGGAAACACCTCGCCGGAGAAGACAAGACAGGGCCCTGGAACCGTAAGTAATTTTGTTTTATTGTTTTGCGGTTGTGTAACTGACACCGTCGTTAAAAGCGCATTAAATTGTTTCAGTAAATACACTTTAACGACCTCTACGGCAATAAAAAGATATTACATACTATCAGTAACTAAAACTTAGACGTAGTTTAGGATTTATAACCTTTTAAACATTCCAAAGTTATTGAGATATAATAAATCAATCTGTAAATCTAATTTAAAATCCTTCACTAAAGTTCAATGCTGACATAAGCTCGCAAATATGCATGACAATTATATAGTCTAAAACATGAGGATAAACATGCCTCAGACAATTCTGTGAAAATTAGTAATGAGTTTGTGTGCCATGCGGTTAGTATAGCAGCTGACGAGGACGTAGCAAATTTGTGTGTGTACAGATACTCCAAAGGGGTGTTCACTATCTCCCCCTCCCCACTCCCTATGAGTGCGCATACGGCTACTTCTCAACACACAATACAAATTAGGTTTATCAAGCCAGCAGCATTCAGTAAATTTGCGCTTCTAAGTTTAAACAATAAATTTCTTATAAATTACAGCTTTAAAGTCTCTTGCTTTAAAGATGAATGTTATAGGTGCATGACCTTCATTTGCAACATGGCGGCCATTTTTAAATACCCCATCTGTGTGGCTATACAGTGTTTGTCCCGATTACATCTCTAAAGCGGGAATACTTATATTTAAAGCGATTTCTACATTCTGAAGTTTGCTTAGCGCGCCTTCACAACTCAGTATAATATTTAAGTGTTATATATTGTTTTAAAGTTGTAGAATGTTTGCATTATTTCTTCATTTCCTGAAGTACACATTGCTTTCCTGTTTAGTTTTCGCTTTCTCTATGTTGTAGTGTGTCTGTTTAAAATCAATAATAATTCTGGAATACTATAAATTCAAGTTGCTTGAAAGTATTATTATAGTTAACTTAATTTAGTCAAGGGATAAACAGAATTCCTTAAGAAAAGCCTTTTTTGTTCACACTGTTGTTTTACTCATACATTTGTGCTACTTCCATGTATTTTTTACACTTTAATATCCTTTAGACAGAAATTCATTTCAAACGATAAATGAAGAAATGAAATTAGTCACAAACGAAGTTGCAAACCCAAATTGCTTAAACAATCTGCCTTTCCACTAAGAACTGAAGAAATTCAGTCAAACAAATTTTGTGAGGTGTGAATCTGTGACAGCCAAGGACTGTGTACCTATGGGACCTCTAAACAATGTAGGACTGCACTTATTTAAATTCAAGCATAGAAAAATGATTCTTCATTATGTTACGAGTCCATGCGAATATACGCGCTTTTACAAAACGTATAAAAATAAATAAAGTCAGAAAACGAGTGCTAAATTGAGTGAGATAAATATAATCAAGCATAATAACTTAAATAACGACAAAAACAAAACGTGAAACACGAAGCAAACGGAAATGGCATACATTATTACATTACATACCTAAAAGTATTAAAGAAACAAATAATAAATGCAATACAATGAATAACAACACAAAATAGCAGGTAGGTAAAACGTTAATATCACGGGGAAGATACCTTTAGCTGTGACCGCAATTGCCTTCCCTATCATTATCTTTCTAATAGCTAATATTCTGGACTTAGACAGAGATGTACTTATCTCACTTCGTCCTCTATGCCTGGCAGTAATGCCCAACATGCCCACTAGCCTTGTTGAAATCCATTCGTATGCAAATAAAGACTTGTAATATTCTTAAGATACCACCACCACCACCACCACCACCACTACCACTACCACTAATAATAATAATAATAATAATAATAATAATAATAATAATAATAATAATAATAATAACAACATATTTTGTTTCCTTATGCCGCTAACAATTGCCAGAAATATATCAGCGCCGTCTATGTGGCGGAATTTCTTGGCGCAGGGTTTGTCTACTGACATGGATTGTTGCTTTTATGTGCACTTAAAAGCCATTACTTTGGGCCGGAATTGAACCCGCGATCTGGGAATCAGAAGCCCAAAACCTAACCAGACTTCTATTTGAATAGTAACGAAATATAAGTCATTAAATAATGTTCCTATCCTGAATAACAAGGAAAAATGTTCTTAAAGATGTTTCATGTCCACAGCTGTTAAATAACAAAGTTGTATATCTTTGTAGCGCAACATAATTCAGCAATTAGCCAGGCATGTGGGTCTGGTAAACCCTACTTCTCCAGTGTAATCGGGTTAGTGAGTTTTAGGTAGAAAGGTGCACATCACATAAACAGAATATAATTTAAGAAAGTTGCGTTGATTATCATTAATCTAAAATCTAAAAACTAAAATATATGTACCTCTCAAGAATATATCTACTGAACATTTTTATTTTCTAAAATGGAGAATTCGTAGAAAATGTTCGTATTTCAGGGGCACTAATACAATATAAACTTGAAGGCTTATGGCCTATTTTTAAATGTTATGAAGGATTCATCAAAGTTGCGAAACCTATGCAAAATTCTGAGTACATTCGGTTAAAATGGAGTTAATGCAAAACTTAATACCAATTTAAGGACCATAAACACTTAACCTAGTAATTGTTTTGCATTATTTTATTCCATTAGCAGCTATTTCTCTTCTTTCAGTTCATCTTCCTTCTCGGCAATCAATAACAGTGAAAAGAACGAAAACACGGATGTATTATTTTAAGAAAGCCCACATTTCAATGTGCTGCGCGTCAGTTAAAACGATGTTCCACAGATTCAAAATCACCGTACACAGACTGTAGGCTAAGTTAAAATTTTCTGCATTGATTTTAACTTCGACAAGTGACGAGAAATGAAGTTCTTTGGCAGGCGATAGAGAAAATACATCATCATCATTTTCATCCCCACCACCATCATTCGCATCACATATTGAATATTATAGGCTCATATATCAGTAAAGTCTACTTGGATTTGTATTTCTTGTTCGCTCATCAGCAGCGTAATTTTCTTTTAACATTCTATTGCCTTGCTATGCATTCAATTTAAATGAGAGATTTAGTTCCTTTATTATTTCATCATTTATATTCCCCGCATTTATTTTCTTATTATATTCGCTACTTAATACATAGGCAGTGGAAGTATTGCATTCCACCCAAAATCCCGATAGGGAGCTTTGAGGTTTCGCTATAAAAAAAAGAAAAATAATTTTTAGAAATCTCTCTCTCTCTCACTCTCTCTCTCTCTCTCTCTCTCTCTCTCTCTCTCTCTCTGTGCCTGCGTTTCTGTTAGCAGGATAACTCAAAAACGAAGAGTCGATTCAACACCGAACTTGATATTTCAGTTCAGCATATCTCAAGCCTACGATACGAAGATTTTTCCCCTCCTGAATATGGATAAAAAAGCGAAATTCTTTATTTTCTCAAAAATAGCTCTAATGACTTTGATTAAATACGGCATGTTGAAATAATTACATAACCACTCAAGGGAATATTCTGGGAATAGCATATGATTTTCTCTTAATGCTGAATGAATACTGCTTAACTGCTAACCCATAAGAGATAGACAAAAAGTAGTACAAAATATGGATCTTATTAAGATACACAATTTAACTTATACATCTCTTTTATTTGTTCATTTATTTATTGTCTGTAGAAATAATGATTTCCAATATATTCTCTATTATAGGTTTAAATTTTAAAATATCTTAAACTTTTCTTAAATGGGTGGTTCTCGTTCGTTTCTTATCTTTTTGCTTCAGTTTTGGGCAGGAAAAGAGAACCGAATTATTTTACATAAAGGTTTAATCACACTTCATCTGCAGTTCATCTCTGATTATATCATAAAAGTTCCTAATAAACTGTAGTAATAGCATTCGCTTGTTTGTTGAACTTTCTATTTTTGAATTAACTAGTTGCTTAAAGTACAGATATTATTCATAGTTTCTCTTCCTTTGAGGAATCCTATGTGTTTCTCTAATAAATTATGTTCATCAATACCTGTAACATTTTTATAACTTTTCTGTTTATAAACGCAATGTAGTAACAATAATCACAATAATAATATAGATCAGAACAATTTAAAAAGTACAAGAATAACCGAAATGTATATTTTTACTTTCTCTACACGTACTATGTACATAGTGTATAGAGAAAGTATTGCACCCCACCCAAAAATTCGACACCCAGATTTCACTGGAAATATACGTTTTAGGGTCCCTGTATCCAAAAAAAGTATTTTCAGAAAAAGGTCCGTGTGTGTATGTGTGTCTGTGAACACGATAACTCAAAAAGGAAAAGTCTGTAAAATACCAAACTTGGTATTTAGGTTTAGTATCTTCCAAGGATGCGAGCCTCATACATAGGGATAGAGAAGGTATTGTAATGCACCCAAAAATTCGATACCGACATTTCACCGGAAATATATGTTTTGGGATCCCCCGAGTCCGAGAAAAGCATTTTTAAAAACAGGTCCGTGTGTGCGTCTCTCTCTCTCTCTCTCTCTCTCTCTCTCTCTCTCTCTCTCTCTCTCTCTCTCTCTGTCTCTCTGTCTGTATGTCTGTCTGTGTGTCTGTGGACAGCATATCCCAAAAACGATAAGGCGGTTAAATACCAAACTTGGTATTTAAGTTTGGTGTCTTCCAAGGATGCGACACGAAGATTTTCAAGAAAATCACCCCTCCCCTAACTACCCCTTACATGGAAAATTTTTCGAAAATTTTGTTTTTTCTTAAAATGGCTAACGATTTTGATTAAAATACCACATCTTAAAGCCATTTCTATTACAAATAAAATGTATATTTTTCATTTTCTGGGAATAGCTTCTAAAGACCTGTTTATTCTGAATGAATTTTGCTTTATTTGGCATAACTAGTAAACTGTAAGAGATAGACAAAATCTTACCGTACAAAAAATGTAGATCTTGCTAAAATACACAAGTTATGTCATATATATCATATACATTTTTTTCGTGGATCTTACCGTTTTCGAGGTATTCCTTATTATTAGTTTCAATTGTGAGGTACTTCTACTTTTCTCAGGCGGAAGTGTGTGTGTTTCTTTTGTTCTGCTCCTGGTCAAGCAAAGAAGCGATTTGTAATGGCAAACGCATATAGACAGCTTTTAAAACATTTGACTATCATTTGGCCTTGTGCATTCCCTTAGTTCCATTCTACTTATAAGGAACTAAGTAATAAAATTCTGCTAATGTTTATCTCGATTAGCATGATGTTGGAAGAAGGGTTATCTTTTGTAAGAAGTTCGTTTGTAGAGTAGCTAGAGAAAGTTATGTGAGTGTAACACATCATATTTTTAAAAAAAGGTCCGTGTGTGTGTATGTGTGTGTGTGTGTGTGTGTGTGTGTGTGTGTGTGTGTGTGTGTGGACAGCATAGCCCCAAAACAAACAGACCGTTAAATAACAAACTTGATATTTAGATTTAGTATCTTCCAAGGATGCGACACAAGATTTTCAAAAATATCCCCCCCATCACAAACTACCCTTTACATGGAAAAAATTTCGAAAATTTTTGATTTTCTTAAAAATGGCTCTAACGATTTTGATTAAAATCCCGTATATTAAAACTATTTATGTCCGAAATAAAATATATATCTCGAAAGTTTTTGGGAATAGCCTCTTAAGACCTCTTAATTCTGGATGAATTTTGATAAATTTTGCTTAACTGCTAAAGCGTAAGAGATAGAAAAAAGCGTAATACACAAAAAATGTACTTCATGACAAAACACACAATTTTTGTCCTTTATGTTTTTGTTGTGGAGGTTATCGTTTTCGAGATATTCCTTGTTATTTGTTTCAACTGTGAAGTACTTAAACTTTTCTCACACAGGAAATATCTGTTTTTCTTTTGTTCTACTCCTGGCCAAGCAAAGAAGTGATTTGCGACAGTCGCATAACGATAGCTTTTAAAACATTTGACAATCACTTAGCGTAGTGCATTCCCTTATTCCCTTTTACTTATAAGGAACTAAGTAATAACATTCTGCTAATATTTATCTCGATTGTGTACAAAGAAGAATAGTCTTTTGTAGGAGTTTTATAGAGCAGCTAGAGAAAGTCATGCGAGTGTAATATACCAGATTTTTATTCATGTCTTTTTTTATGTTGGTTTTATCTAAACTGAAGGTATAAATCACATATATTTTGAAAAAAGCAATTATCGAATAATATTTACATAAGCAAATGTTACGTTTTCATAAGCATTCAGTATGTATTATTAATATAATTGCAACTCCTCCCAATTTTTGCAAATATATGTAGGTAATTCTATTAATACTAATGTACCATAAATATAATTCAAATTAGGATGCAAATATCTCACTCTTTTATGTTGAAATAGATTTATTTTCTAAATTTTCTCTATGGCTTTACTCCTTGACATTTCTCCATGGTGAATGTGTAATATATTTTTTTGAGTGGAGAAAATTTGTTTCGTGTAGTGTGAAAATCACAGTGAAATGGTATACTATCCTAGCAGTCCGCTTGTGTTCAGGATTAACTCATTAAGATAACTATGTGATACTACTTTAAATACTAATTTTAAGAGTTATTTACTAACACAAATCAAAATGTGTCTGCCATACCCTTCTGTAAGAAATATATAACCACAAAAGAAAATAAAAATATGATGTGTTCCATTTACATGATCTTCTCTACATCTCTGCAACAAATTATTGTTACTTAATTTATTCTTCTATTTTCTACATGCTAAGTGAGAAAAAATTAGCAGAAATAGACTTATTACTTGCTTCCTTGTAAGTAGAAGCGGAAAAAGGAGTACCATAGGTTAAAATGATAGTCAAAACCTGGTTGATATGTGGCTGAAGTTCCTTTGTTTGTATGGGCAGGAGTTGACAAATTTCTGTATGAGAAAAGTAAGGTTTTCAGGGCTGAAACAAAAACAAGGAATATCTAAAAAACGAGCAACTCCACAAAAAAATGCGTATAACATAAATTGTGTGCTTTAACGTGTTCTACAGTTTTTGTTTGGTAAGTTTTTTTCTATCTCTTACAGTTTACCAGTGACACCAACTTCCATAAAATTCATCCACAATAAAGTAGTCTTCAGAGGCTATTCCCAGAAATTTCAAGATATACATATTTGTCAGGTAGATATATTTAATATACGATATTTTAATCAAAATCGTTAGAACCATTTTTTAGAAAACCAAAATTTTCGAAAATTTTCCCATGTGAAGGGTAGTTGGGGGTGGGGGGGTTTCTTGAAAATCTTCGTGTTACAACCTTGGAGGATACTGAACTCAAATACCAAGTTTGGTATTTAACGGTCTCTTCGTTTTTAAGCTATGCTGCACACACACACACGGACATTTTTCTAAAACTGCTTTTTTGGATTCAGGGAGTCTCAAAACATGTATTTCCGGTAAAATCTCGGTATCAAATTTTTGGGTATATTACTTTCTCTATACGTACTATGTACATAGTGTATAGAGAAGGTATTGCACTCCACCCAAATAATTGATACCGAGATTTCAACGGAAATATATGTTTTAGGGTCCCCTGTAACCAAAAAAAAAAAGCATTTTCACAAAAAGGTTGTATGTGTATGTGTGTGTCCGTGTGTCCGCGTGTCCGTGTGTCCGTGTGTCTGTGAATACGATAACTCAAAAACGAAAAGTCGGTAAAATACTAAACTTGGTAATTAAGTTAAGTATCTTCCAGGGATGCGACACGAAGATTTTGAAAAAAATTTCCCCACTCCAAACTACCCTTTATATGGAACTTTTTACGAAATTGTTGATTTTCTTATAAATGGCTCTAATGATTCTAATTAAAATTTCGAATATTAAAGATATTTACTTGACAAATAAAATTTATATCTTGAATAATCTGGGAATAGGCTCTGAAGACTATTTTATTCTGGATGAATTTTACGGAATTTTTAATAACTGCTAAGCCGTAAGAGATAGACAAAAATTTACAACACAAAAAATGTAGAGCACGTCAAAACACACAATTTATGTAATACACATTTTTTCCCTGGAGTCATCGTTTTTGAGTCATTCCTTGTTTTTGGTTTCTGCTATTTTTTGGTAGTGTTTAACGCCCGCTTTAACTACTAATGGCACCGCAGGCGGTGACACTGATGATACATGAATGATGATGGAGCACCGGTGGAATGCGATGGCGGGGGAAACCGGAGTACCCGGAGAAAACCCGCCCCAGCGCCGTTTTGTCCACGTTTCTGCTATGAAAACATACTTCTCTTATATAGGAATTCGTCAACTGCTTCCATACAAACAAAGGAACTTCAGTGGCATAGCAACCAGCAAGGAACAAAGCAAACATAACAACAAGGTACCAAGTACTAAGACTATGTAACATGAAGTAAATAGAAGTTTAAGCTTTTTAAGAGAAATTTGTTGCAGAGATGTAGAGAAAGTCATGTGAATGGTATACATAACATTTTTCTACAGAATGGTCGCATTCGTATCTGTAATAATAGATGAAAATGTGCGGCAGCATTGTAGGAACTAATTCCTGTTCATTTTTTAAAGTTTAAAAGTATAACAGTAGGTAATAGTTAAACAGCGTGAAATAATAAACATAAACACACACAGACATATATATATATATATATATATATATATATATATATATATTTTTTTTTTTTTTTTTGCTTGGGAATTATTGAAGACATTGAAAAGTGATGCGTGTGTTCTGCTTTCCGACAATGTACGAAATTTTCAAAATGGTTTCAAATGGTTTAAAATTTTGTTCAAATACTATATACTAAAGATATTTATATTAAAAAGAAACTGCACATATTAAGTATTTGAAATGGCGCATTGCTGTACTTAGAATAAAGCCGACAAGCGACTGAGAATAAATACGATAAAGAAAAATGATTTCACTTAATAACCAACCACTCATCTACTAATGAAAATTCAGGAATTTCTAAATGTTATATTTTTAAAACTAGAATACAAGGTACTAATAACTGTAGGGAGGGATACTCAAATTGCACCAAAAATCTTGAGAAATCAAAACACCAACAAACTGTTTCATGTGTTTAGTTATTACTTAAAGATGACAAATCTGATGGGTTCCATTCCCTAGATTATGCAGGAACATAAATCATGTGTTTCCAATGAAATATCGATATCAAATTTTAAATGGAATGCAATGTCTTTTCTACCTTTACACAATTCACTGAATGGAGACACTAAACACGTATATTTTTATTTAACCTCCATGGTGACTCTTATCCATGTAGGAAGCACTCAGTGCGCATGCCCAGTATTTTTACGTGTATTTGAAAACCAGCCCAAACGTAAGTAAAAGTGCTGCTATAGCGTAAACTCAGGTGGCTAGAAATTTCGCCTTATCATACCAACTTTCTAATTATTTAGAATTTCTTAAATTCTTATCGATAACAATATTTATTAATGGTATAAATATTATTGCATAAAAACTCATTCGTTCACTTCTTTTACATGAAATTTACCAAATGAAGTTCTTCAAGAAACTTGAGATGAAACCTTTAAATTCCGTAATTCCTTCATTACACATTTAGCCTTGCTCGGTGTCACAAGCGCAATTTTCACATATGATAACTGTCTCATTTGGTTTACTTGGTGACGCCTTATTCCTGGACACTGCAGTAGGTTACACCAATCACACATATGTTACCATTCCATCTTTTAAAAATTATCACACAGGCTATCAGCCGCTATGGGAGAATCTGATTTGTTACATGTACAAATCTTTCTCTAACTATTATGTAACAAACAGCTATTCCTACAAAACATCCTCCTTCTATCCGATTCATGCTATTAGAGATAAACTTTAGCAGAAAGTATCAATTTACTTAGTTCCTTAAAAGTAGAAGGAAAATAAATACACCGGGGTAATCTGACAGCCCAATCTGATTGCCAAATAAAATACTTCTAATTCATTTCCTTTTTGCATTCTTGGGAGTAAATCAAAAAAAGATGTGAGACGAAAGTTGACTTCCCGCTTGAAGAAATGTTATGTAAATAAAATGAAACGAAGAACAGGAATATCTCGAAGACGAATTAAACAGTTCGAATCATTAATAAGAGATATACCTACCGGCTTATGGAACAAAGACCATATTCAGATAAATTGTATGTTTTAAAGAGATCTTCATTTTTTTAATATTCTTATTTAGTACTTAGTACATAGGTAGAGAGGGTATTGTATTCCATCCAAAAATTCTATACCGGGATCCGTGTAACTCAAAAACGGAAAGATGGTAAACTACCAAACCTGTTATTTAAGTTTAGTATCTTGCAAGGATGCGTCACGAAACTTTTCAGGCAAATCACCTCAAGCCAAACAAGCCTTTACATGCAAAGATTTTCGAAAATTTTAATTTTTTCAAAATCACCTAACGATTTTGATTAAAATACCGTATATTGGAGATAGTTACACGACCAATAAACTGTATAAATAGGTAGAGTCAGACTGAAATATTCAATGTCAGCCGGAATTTGAACTGCGTATCTCCCGGTCTCTAGCCGGTTGCTCTATCACTGAGCTACCATGGCAACATGCTGGCATAGCATTGAATTTCTCAACTGACTCGCATGTTTCCCGATAAACCACAAGGTGATCTCAAATTATTCTGAGATGACCAACTCCCGTCCTACACGCAGCTTGTGTGTAATATGTATATCTTGAATATCTCGGAATAACCGCTGAAGACTTTATTCTGGATGACTTTTGCATAACCTGTAAACCGTAAGAGAGAGAAAAACAAATACTGCATGAAATATGTAAGATCGTTAAAATACGCAATTTATGTCATATAATTTTTCTTTTTGGTGTTGAACCGTTTGCGAAATATTCCTTGCTCTTGGTTTCAGTTTTAAAATACTGATATTTTTCTCAGACGGGAATTTACAATTGCTGGCCATGCAAAGAACCAAATTTCAATCCCATAGCAACCAGCTTTTAACAGCTTTGAATATCGCTTTAGCCTAGTGTACTCTTATTTTCCCTCTATTTACAAGGAAGCACGTAATAATACCATTTCTGCTAATGTTTAACCCGATTAGCATGAAGTAGATAGAAGAAAAAGCTTTTCAATAATAATTTATTACAAAGATGTAGAGAACTTCATGTGAATGACACACATAAAGCTTTTCCCTACTACGTTTTCGTCTATCGCTAAACGATTGTCAGTTACACTGGATTAAACAAAATTCCTTCCGACTTAAGAGAATTTTCTAGAAAACTCAAGTTAAAATTTAACAGTTGTATTGAAAGTATCTTCAATATAACATGGTAATTAAACTCAAATTATTAGAGCCATTTTTGGGAAAATTCGACATTTCAAAAATTCTTTCCCTGTGCGAGAGAATTTTTCAAAACTCCCACCAAAGCTACCCTAAAAATGTAATGTGTTCCATTCACATGACTTTCTCTACATCTCTGCAACAAGTTATTCTTAAAAAGCTTATACCTCTATTTACTTCATGCTGATCAGCAAAAATAGTCTTATTACTTGCTTCCTTGTAACTAGAAGCGAAATAACAGAGTACCATAGGTTAAAGTGATAGTCAAAAGCTGGTTGCAATGTCACTGAAGTTCCTTTGTTTGAATGGACAGTAGCTGACAAATTCCTGTATGAGAAAAGTATAAGTTTTTCATAGCAGAAACCAAAAACAAAGAACATCTCAAAAACGATGAACTTCACGAAAAAAAATGTATATAACATAAATTGTGTTTCAACGTGCTCTACATTTTTATTTAGTAAGTTTTTGTCCATCTGTTACGGTTTAGCAGTTATTCAAAATTCAGTAAAATTCATCCAGAATAAACTACTCTTCAGAGGCTATTCCCAGAAAATTGAAGATATACGTTTTATTTGTCCGGTAAATATCTTTAATATACGAAACCTTAATAAAATCGTTAGAGCCATTTTTGAGAAAATCAAAATTTTCGAAAAAAGTTCCATGAGGTTGGGGGATTTTTCTTCGTGTCGCATCCCTGGAACACACTAAACTTAAATACCAAGTTTGGTATTTTACCGACTCTTCGTTTTTGAGTTATCGTGTTCACGGACACATACACACACACACACACACACACGGACCTTTTTGTGAAAATGCTTTTTTTGGATATTGGGGACCCTAAAACAGATATTTCCGGTAAAATCTCGGTATCGAATTCTTTGGTGGCGTGCAATACCGTCTCTATACAGTATGTACATAGTGCGTATAGAGAAAGTAAAAATTGAACATGCAGAGAGATAGTAAACAGGGAGCAGGCTTGACCCTGACAAGCAACTTCGGTAAAGCTCGACCAATATGAACCAAACATAGTGGGTGTTTTAGTACATAGTCATATTCAACCTTCAATTTCTGAAATTACAAGTGATACCTTCTAATTCAACATTCAGACCAGTTTCTTTACTTTCTCTATACGTAATATGTACATAGTGTATCGAGAAGGTATTGTATTGCACCCAAAAATTCGATACCGAGATTTCACCGGAAATACATGCTTTGGGTGCCCCTGTATCAAAAGAAAGCATTTTCAGAAAAAGGTTCGTGTGTGTGTCCGTGAACACGATAACTCAAAAACAAAAGTCGGTAAAATGCCAAACTAGGTAGCTAGTTAAGTTTAGTATCTTCCAGGTAACCGACATGAACATTTTGAGAAAAATCCCCCCACCCGTAACTA
The DNA here is from genome assembly GCA_030762935.1 of Hymenopus coronatus. Taxonomy (NCBI): domain Eukaryota; kingdom Metazoa; phylum Arthropoda; class Insecta; order Mantodea; family Hymenopodidae; genus Hymenopus; species Hymenopus coronatus. The sequence continues at coordinate 96,469,559 of CM060891.1, read as the reverse complement.
CCCATTGCATGGAACTTTTTTCGAAAATGTTAATTTTCTTAAAAAGGTCTCTAACGATTTTTATTAAAATCGCGTATATTAAAGCTATTCATATCCGAAATAAAATGTATATTTCGGATTTTCTGGGAATAGCCTCTGAAGACAACTTTATTCTAGATGATTTTTCGAAATTTTGCATAACTGTTAAAACGTAACAAATGGAGAAAAACTTACCACACAAAAAATGTAGAGCACTTTAAAACACACAATTTATGCTACATGCATTTCTTCGTGGAGTTGATCGTTTTTTAGATATTCCTTGTTTTTGGTTTCAACTGTTCAAAATGAATACTTTTCTCATATAGGACTTTGTCAACTCCTGTCCATACAAACAAAGGAACTTCAATCACATAGAAACAAAATTTTACTATCACTTTAACCTATGGTACTCCCTTATTTCGCTTCTACTTACAAGGAAGCAAGTAATGAAACTGTTTTTGCTAATTTTTTCTCGATTAGCATGAAGTAAATAGAAGCATAAGTTTATAAAAAATAGCCCGACAAATAAAATGTATATTTTGAATTTTCTGGGAATAGCCTCCGAAGACTTCTTTATTCTGGATGAATTTTACGGAATCTGGCATAACTGGTGAACCGTAAGATATAGACAAAATCTTACAACACAAAAAAATGTAGAGCACGTTAAAACACATAATTTATGTTATATACATTTTTTTCGTGGAGTTGATCCTTTTTGAGGTATTCCTTTGTTTTTGGTTTCAGCTTTGAAAAACTTACACTTTTCTCATACGGGAATTTGTCAACTCGTGTCCATACAAACAAAGGAACTTCAGTCACATAGCAACCAGCTTTTGACTATCACTTTAGCCTATGGTACTCCCTTATTTCGTTTCTACGTACAAGGAAGGAAGTAATAAGACTATTTCTGCTAATGTTTTATCGATTAGCATGAAGTAAATAGAAGCATAAGCTGTTTAACAAAAAATTGTTGCAGAGATTTAGAGAAAGTCATGTGAATGGAACACATGAGATTTTTATTAAATACAATAGGAATATCTTTAAGATATTTTAATGTTTATCTTGAATGTTTGTGAAAGAGCCTCTGAAGTCCTCTTCATTCTGATTGATCTTAAATAAGGAAACTCTTACATAAAGAGAAAATCTTGCTAAACAAAGCAGTAGATATTGCTAAGTCATTCAAATTGCCACATGTTTTGTGGATTTAGCTATTTGTGAGGTATTCCTTGTTATTTGTTTCTTTTTCAGCACATGCAATTTTCTGAAATGCGAAGTCTATTGCTTTTTACTTTTTACACTACTTACAGCAAGAAGGGGAAGCATTAGATCATGCTTAAGAATTCGATGCCGGGATTTCTCCGAAAATACAGTTTTGAGCCTCCCTAAATACAAAAAAGTATTTTTAGAAGATCAGCGTGTGAACACGTGTATGTCTGAACACATAACTAAAATCTAGAGTGGATAGAAATATCAAACTTGACATATAAGTTCAGCATCTTTCAAAGATACGACACGAGGATTTTCAAGAAAATCCCGCCACGCCAAACTGCTCTTGATATAGAAAAATATTAGCGCATTTTAATTTTCTAAAAAATATCTGTAATGATTTTGATTAAACTTCCGTATGTTTTTATAATAAATAAAATGTACTAACTCCTGAATTTTTAGGAAGTAGTCTCTGAAGTTTTCCTTATTCTTCATGACTTTTGTAAAATGGAAAACCGTAATGGAGACAAAGACTTTCTTAACAAAACTGTAAATCTCTTTAAAACAGATTAAAGTAAAATACTTTTTTTAATTAGCTATTTCAAAGACACTCATCGCAATCCATTTCAGTTTTAAAAAGCATATACTTTCTTTAAAAGCGGTGTAATTATTTGTTTTTCTTCCTCCTAGTAAATCAAAAAAATACGGAATTTCAATACCATCTCTGAAAAGACTTCAGTACCATATAAGCTTGTTAGGTTTTCTTATTCATTTTAATAAAATCATTTTTGCAATTGTTTATCTGCCTTAAGGTGAAGCATATAGACGAGTGAGCTGCTTTTAATAACAGTTTTAAATGGGTAGAAAAACTGAAAGGAATATGACGCATCAGATGTTTTTTCTTTCTGGTCAAGCCTAGAGAATATAGCGGTCAGATCTTAAAGGATTTAATTATCACTTTAGCCCATGGTATTTCGTTATTCCCCTTGTACCTACAATGAAATATTTCTGCCAATGGTTATCTCAAATAATTTGATTTCATCCAGCAGTACATATAAGCTTTTATAAGAACAGTTTGTTTCAGATAGGAAAAATCAATATAAATGTAACTTTATTTTCGGTTGCTTGTTTTATGTATTTTAAGTATTATTTTCCTTTTATGAAGTTTCAAATCCAATTAAATTCTCAGTTATATAGAGCAATGAAGCAATGTAACTTGTATACTCTAACTCTCTGTGATCTTAAAGAGAATTATAAAGTAAGAAAAGTTTCATATAAGTTAGCTCTGAAAAGAGCTTAAATAGAAATTTCTTGGAATAAACTAAAATTCCATGGATCGTAATTAGAAACGTAAATGGACGTAATGATATCAAACTCAGCATCAATCTAATTTGTTACTCAATGCTTTTAATGAACATTTTATAAGCAATAAAGTGACATATTGTGTAGCATAGGAAAAGTTTCATTTCACAAATTACCCAATTTCTGAGACGAGAATCAACCAACACATATTCATAAGAGCTTTAACATTTCAATTTAAATATCATAAATAAGATCTTCGGGGCAGCAGTAACGGAACACGCTATTTAAATTCCTTACGAGTTGTACGTGGTTATTTGGAATAAAGCACTGTTGTAAAATGAAAACACTTTATAGCCTCCACAGCCAAGATTTATCAGTCAATACTGCTTTTTCTGAGAGTATCTTCAGAGAAAATTTATTCAAATTATCCATAAGTTGTGTTCCCTTAAGGACAATGCACATAGAGACATTAATGCATTGCTGTTGAAATGTTACAAAAGTGGACTGACGATATTCAGCACAGCTGGCAGGTCCATCACCACAGAAATATAGGTCGTTATTTCCAAAAAGTTAAATAATCATCTAGGTGTATAAAATAAATATTAATTTACATAAATAACATTAATTCATGTTTATTGCAAAAGTGTTAATCAATGGTTTTATTGTTTCACCTGTACCAAAATTAGATGTACACGAACAACTTTTTTGTTCCCTTGATTGAAAAGGAACAGTCTATTGGGTGTTCTTCATCCTCAATGAATGCTGTATATATCTTATAAGTTGGTTAAATTGACCATAATATTTGGCTATACTATGCATCCTGGGACTTAAAGTACCTGCAACATTGTAAGTCGTCATTGGGGTTGTCATCTCAAAATAATTTGAGATCACCTTGTGGTTTACCGGGAAACATGCGAGTCAGTTGAGAAATTCAGTGCTATGCCGGCATGTTGCCATGGTAGCTCAGTGGAAGAGTAACCAGCTAGAGACCGGGACATCCGCGGTTCAAATCCCGGCTACGGCATTGAACTTTTCAGTCTGACTCTACCTATCCAACTCCTGTCCTACACACGGCTTGTGTGAGAAAACAATTATACCAATACCAATTGACCAATTCTATGAATCCTGGGACTTACAACATTGTAAGTCGCTATTGTCATCTCAAATAATTTGAAATTACTTTTTGGTTTACCGGGAAAGACACGAGTCAGTTGAGTAATTCAATGCTATGCCACCATGTTGCCAGGGTAGCTCAGTGGAAGAGCACTGGCAGATCCGTGGTTCAAATCCTGGCAATGGCATTGAATTTTTCACCCTGACTCTACCTATGTTATAAGTTGTAGAGGTGTACAAAAGCTTGCTACACAAAAATGTAATACTTTTTTAAACACTAAATATGTCACAATCATTCATCATTTCCCTGATAGTTTTGTTATTTTAAAATACTTTATACTTTTTAAGTAGTCAGTTGCTATTCATTTTTACTCTCCAAGTCATGCAAGGAGTATGAAATTTCAGTCATCACATAATGAACATTTTTAAACATTTAAATAGTGCTTCAGCGTCATGTAACACTCTTGTACCTGGAAACAAAATATGCAATAAAACTTTCTGCTTAATTCGATTAATAAGAAAAAGATGCGAGAACAAAGTCTTGCACCAATTCCTGTAGAATCTTAGGTACAGAAGGTAATATGAACCTAGCACTTCGCACCTTTTTCTACATGCAAAACCTGTGGTAAAATTAATTTTATGATTTCTGGAATGATTTAGAAATGCATGTGAGCATGTGAAGTTTAAAGCTCGCTATGCTTTTATTGTAGACGCAAGTAGCACCGGTTTTTGAGCAGAGAACACAAAACACAGGAGGCGGCATTCGTAAGCGGGCAGTTGACTCTAAAATAATCAGTCTCCGAAATGTTGCTGTCAATCCTTAGTAGCGCAGGGGATCATGAGTTCGAGTCCCGCCTTGGGCATGGGCGTTATATGTTTGTGTATATGTGTGAGTGTGTGTGCGTGCGTGCGTGTAAAAGAAGACAACAGAAATTCAGTAATCATACAGCTAAAAAAGTAAAAACAAAAAAGGTAAATAAAAGTAGGGTATACAGCGTCGGAGTCCCGACCAGACTCCGGAACTCTATTTAAAAAAAAAAAAAAAAATCCAGCAATCTTTACCTTGTCTTTTCTCTCTCTCTCTCTCTCTCTCTCTCTCTCTCTCTCTCTTCCTATCTCTCTTCAGTAATATTGTATGTTGTTTTCCTTTCTTACTTTCTGTTATTGCTGTTGTTATTATCATTAAAATAAAATGTTACCCACATCGAGAAAAATGGTAACATAACGACCTGAGTTGATGTTTAGCCATATTCTTAGTATTGTTGCTTATTAAAAAAAATCTGATATGTTCCACTTACATGACTTTCTCTACGTCTCTGTAACAAATTATTTTTAAAGACTTATACTTCAATTTCCTTCCTGCTAATCGAGAAAAACTTAGCAGAAATAGCCTTATTACCTTCTTCCTTGTAAGCAGAAGCGATATAATGGAGTACCATAGGTTAAACGGATAGTCAAAAGCTGGTTGCTATGTGACCGAAGTTCCTTTGTTTGTATGGACACGAGTTCACAAAGTCCCGTATGAGAAAAGTATAAGTTTTTTATAGCTAAAACCAAAACCAAGGAATATCTAAAAAAACAATCAACTCCACGAAAAAAATGTATATAACATAAATTGTGTGTTTTAAAGTGCCCTACATTTTTTGTGTTGTAAGTTTTTGTGTATCTCTTGTGGTTTAGCAGTTATGCAAAATTCCGTAAAATTGACCCAGAATAAAGTAGTCTTCAGAGACTATTCCCAGAAAATTCAAAACACACAATTTATTTGTCAGATAAATATCTATAAAGTACGATGCTTTAATCAAAATCGTTAGCTATTTTTTAGAAAATCAACATTTTCGAAAAAAGTTCCATGTAAAGGGTAGTTGGGGGTGATTTTTCTCAAAATCTGCGTGTCGCATCCCTGGAATGCACTAAACTTAAATACCAAGTTTGGTATTTTACCGACTTTTCGTTTTTGAGTTATCGTGTTCAAAGACACACGGACACACTGACACACGGAAACACGTACACACACGGACCTTTTTCTGAAAATACTTTTTTTCGATACAGAGGACCCTAAAATATATATTTCCGGTGAAATGTCGGAATCGAATTTTTTGATGGAGTGCAATACCTTCTCTATACACTATGTACATAGCACGTATAGAGAAAGTAGTACGAAAATGTTATTTTCTCTGAATTTCTGCTGACATTTTGAAAAATGTAGGCTACAAGTGTAAGAAAAGTTCAAGCCAGAAAAAGTCGCTTAAAATAATTGCATGGCGTTATGCTGCATACTTATCGACATTTAGATGGACGCTTATGGAATCTTAAATGCCTTCGAGGACAATAGGCAGGCTAAGGAATTCCTAAGACGTTAACTTCAAGTTAATCTCACTCTATCATACATAGAACTCTGCCAACAGTAACGCATGGTAGCTGTTGTTGGTCAAAATTCGATTCAAAAGCGATATGGGTGGTTTGTTATTTATGATGTCAGACCTGGTGTTTTGTTTTCTCTTCGTACTGGCTTTAATGCTTGGTTAATTCTATGACATTCAGTGCAGTATTTATGCATAAAAATCATTTTCTCAATATTTTCAAACTGTTGAGAAAATTACAGTTGCTGGTAGCTTTAAATATAGCAACAAAGTTTCGATTTACTTGCTTTCAAAATATCTTTCATAACATTTTGTTTTAGTTCAAAACAAAAACAAACTGAATTTAAAAAAAAATTCCCTAGAGCACAACTGCCATACACGCCTATTGTGAGGCGCTATTTTTCATTTTTCGGCGCATTCCAATTCTGCTTTTATTGCATTTCAGAATCGGTTTATTAATAATGGGTTTAATGCTACTGCATAAAATACTATTTGAAATACAATTGTATAATATTTTCACTCCATCCATGTCTATATTTTCACAGTTTTACTATTCGTAAGCATCCTCTCTACTATACATAAAAGCATACACATTTACTATTATGTTACATTTCCCTGCAGTTTATGAAACCTATAGAATGTGTACGCGCACACAGCCATGCAAATGTTAATATTTATATTCATTAAAGTGCGCATATTGTACAGAGTGGTCTCTGATTGGTTGAATTCCACTCCATTTCGTGGTTATTATCATTGAAGTGCAGTTAACTGCATGAATAAGCACGTAAGTAGGATTATCAAACAGTCCAATTTCCCCTAATATGCCCTGGTTTTCCATGCACCCGGGAATAAACTGAGGTTCCATAGAATACTGAAGGGAGGGATTTTCTGTTACAGCGTTTCACACAACCTTACGCATTTCTACATTCACACACAACTGGTTTATAAACTTTTCGGAATTACCTCCTACATTATCGTGAGAATCACAGACTTCTATTTCGTTTGTTTGACAACTGACAAATAAGTTTAGACGTATGGTTAGGATGCTTATTTTTGTACTCCGATTTGATTTTGGAAATGTTATTACTTCCTTCATTATCCAATTACGCCTGAAATTGTATCCTTTCAATATGAAGCTCTAACGGAAAGTTTTAAAGTTTCCTGATTCCCTGATTTTATTAAAAATATGTTTTGAGGATACTAAGTGAATGTTCTCAGGAACTTAACTCACTCTAAATATGGCTTCGGATGGTAATATTTCCGATGTGATTTATTTTCTCATAAATACCTAATGGTCTTATTAAAACTTATGCTCGGCGTGATTGATTATTGGATATTGGAATATGAACTTCTCTTAATGTATACTGGATAAATAACAGACTCAACAAAATGGATGAAAACTTACAAGCGATAGCCCATGAAAATGGAACTGAATACAATTATTTGTTTCGTAGCTGTTTTCCAGTTTACTTTCTCTATAATGTCCATAGGTAAGTAGGGAAGTTATTGTATTCCACTAAAAATCGATATCGAAATTTCACCGGAAATGTATGTCTGGAGAACCGTGAATTCAAGAAACATAGTTTGTTGGTTTGAATGCGAACAGAATATCTTAAAAACAGAAGGTGGATAAATACCAACTTGGTATTTAAATTAACAAAATCTCTTTATTACCGTTTCTGTTGATTTCAATATATGTATTTGCTGTAGCACAGTTGTGGGCTTGTACGACTACTTTGGGCAACTCTCTAGTTCAACTGTATTCTGGTAGCTCTCTGTCCAAACTAACATGGTAACTCCCTGTTTATACGTGTTGATTCCACAGTAACAAATTTCAGAAGCATGTGTTCCAGGCGTAACAATACAGGACTTTGATGTAAACCGCCTTCACCCGCTGAGTTACATTTTAGAAGCACCTGTGACAATGAGGGGAACTATGCAAAGAATCCTTTCACGCATGTGGAATAATTCAAGGCAACAAAGTGACTGCATTTGTCGCGTACTCACACTGCTCCTCCTAAGGGTGTCGTTCCAACCAGCACCATAGTAGTGAGATAGACTTGAAATATATCAATAGCCTTCCCTCGGGGACGCCCTTGAATGTGGTAGACGGCATTATTATCTTCACCATTGGTATTACTCTTGCCATGGTTATTGAAGTTTGGGGCAAGATCAGTAGGGTAATATATCCACAACCACTGAAAATCTCTGCAGTCATCACAGATCTTCATCCGTTCGCCCGCTACCTGACTCTGATGACGAGCCATCTCGTGAAGTCAGGCTACGAGATTCTCCTAGTAGGCTGTTCTGCTCCAGGAGGACTCCCAAACATCAGGTCGCATGGCAGTCGCAACTCCTTGACAATGACAAACTACTGGTGTCAATTCGGCTGTGTCGTGGGATGAAGGGTGGTAGGTCACCAAAAATATCGGCAGCATTACATCAAAAGCTCTGTGGTGATTGGCCATGACCTTCCTCAAATGTTCCTCTAGTCTAGATATACCGTTAAACCTGTCTGTGTGAGTATAGAGGTGCTGTGGGTTCCAAGTCATTCCGGTGTTTCCCTCGACAGGCTTGGTTCTAAATTAGCACTCTGATCGTTGTGTAGCTCCAACGGTACCCCGAAGCTGCAGAATAGTTCTTCTTCCAGACAGTTTTCAAGGTTTGCTTCTGTTTTGGAATAGCTTACACCACTTGGTGATGCAATTCATAACCGAGATACGGGGTGACATTGGGAATGGTCCAGCTATGACCTGAGGGATGCTCCAACGTTATATTGCTGCATGCGACCCCAATTCCTACTGTGCAGGCCGCGACAATTAATTATCATCATCAGCAAGTGTCAAGTCAAGTCAACTGCCGCTTTATGATCATAAAAGTAAAATGGAGCTTTACAAACTAAATAAATACAATATAAACAGTAGCAGGTTGCTTAAAATCGACTCGGCTATTTTTGAGAAAGTAAAATAGATAGAACACTGTTTTTCATTTAAGGGATGACGCAAGTTCCTTAGAAACTGTTCATTTAGTGTGTTTCTAATTGTATATCAACTTGGCATGGCTCACCTAGGTGGCCCGTGTTCTTTCCCAGGCGACCGCATGTGGGATTTGTGGTAAATAAAGCGGCGCAGGGGCGAGTTTTCTCCGCCATTGCATTCCACCGGAGCTCCAGCCTCTTTCCTTTATATGTCATTAGTGTCTTCGTCTGCGGTGCCATGCGCAGTAAAAGCGGGCGCTAAACACTATCAAAACGAAATTTGGCTTTTAAAATAGCGTTTTGTAATTCTATTCAGAGAGATTTTAGAGATATAGACATATTCTCACGGACGACACAGAGTCACAGATGTGTATTTTATTGTAAAATAGCTTTTTTTGATTAGAAGTCTTTGCTAAAGATTTAATATCGAATTGATATTAATTATAACATTAAATATTAATTATATAAGTATTAATTATAATAAGTATAAAATATGTTTTAGAATTTTTATTAGGATTGCATAAAAAGTATTTACTAAAGCTTTAATATTGAATTAATAACAATTATAAAATTAAATATTAATTATATAAATATTGAACATAATGACTATAAAATTAATTATCTTAAATAAGCAGTAGGTATAGAAACAAAAATTGTTTGTGGAAGTAACTAGTGACAGGACCCAAATATCTAATTTCAGCTGCCTTAGGAATACAATAAAATGTCAACCTCTATCAATTGGAATCCTGGAGGAAAGCAGAAACGGTGGGGCCGAGAGTATGCACAGAAATAAGAGTATTTCCAAAAGCGGCAGGCTAATAACGAGGAAAACATTACATGTGCTTAGATTTTGGCAGAGTCAGCTCTAAAATTCAGTGCTTTATATTTTCGTTTACCCTCAATGGTTACCAACATTCAAAGCTACCAACATAATTCCCAATACTTCAAACTATATTATTACGAAACAAGCATTGGCATACCCATTTTATGCCAGTTGTACAGTCTTCACTTTACTAATATTTAAAAATCACCTAACTGCTTCAGATATTAAAACATTAACTTACCATCCACTGGATTCAGAAAACCATATTTATAATTTATAAAGAAGAACCACCTTATATTCCTGAATTAATCATAACATCTTCATACTATCACAGAGTTAATATTTTTCCCCTTGTCTTTTATACAGTACAGGATTATTATTAGCAACACAGTTAAATATACAGGATATTAGAGGCATAAATGTAGACATATTGATAAATAGTACATTCATATATGTATACATATATTAAATATTGTATATATTCACTTTCGTGTTTAGTTGCTTTTCTCTTCCTCTTTTTTTTTTTTTTTTTTTTTTTTTTTTTTTTTTTTTTGGTAGTGTTTAACGCCCGCTTTAACTACTAATGGCAGTGATTTTCTCTTCCTCCAACAGATTTCAGCAAATGAATCACATAATTTACTACTTGAGTTTTTTGTATGCTCAGAAATACGCCGCGAAAGGAACAGCACATTATAGACCATCCGTTTTTCCGTTTTACTTCCATACATACTCACCTCTCTCTCCCCCCTCTCTGTGTGTGTATATATATATATATATATATGTGTGTGTGTGTGTGTGTGTGTGTACGCCGCGCCGCGCCGTGGCCGAGTGGTTAGACCACACGCCCCTCACCAAAGCGATGGCATGTGGGATTTGTGATGAACAAAGCGACGCAGGGCCGAGTTTTCTCGGGTTCTCCCAGCCTCCGCATTCCACTGCTGCTGTATCTTCGTGCCATGTATCACCAGTGTATCGCCTGCGGTGGCATAAGTAGTAAAAGTGAACGTTAAAGTTTATAATAAAACTGAATATATGACCTGCTACTTAGGTAGTGTGGGGTCATTGGTCTTGCAGCAAGCATCCAATCACAGCCGATACAATAGTATTTGTTGCCGCTAGGCCGGCAACAACTCCGAATTACACCTTCCGACCCGCTATCTCGAGGAAAATACACACAATGGCTTCCGTGTACCACGTACATGGAGGTATTGACCAACATGAAAACATATTACTCTTAATAAGTAACAATATATGTCCGCAAATGAATCAAATATTGATGCACTGCCCTCATTGTACTAATACAAATATATGCGCTTATACCCTAAAAGCCTGTACTTTATTCAGTCCTTTGAGAAGTGGATATTGTCACGTGGTTATCACAAAGTGTAACCGATCTAAACTTGCCCTTTCCCGTGTCTTAAAATATTCTATTCAAAGAATAACTGCATTATAATATAACTCTAGATGAAACATAGCCATCTGCATGACTTAGCTTCCAGCCAAAAGAGCAGGTAGTACTGGAAGATGGTCTGCGGTGAGCATGAATAAACACACTGCCCTCTTGTGTGCTATTTCAGTATCAGTAGCTCTTAAATAGTCCTGGTCTCTGAGATTCCTGTACAGGATCCAAATATCCTTGTTTGAGGCGTCGCCACTAATACGGCACTACCAAACAAAAACGGTGTAATATTGTCTCATATGGGTAGTACAGACGCCGCCTGTAAAAGTCATATTAAACGAAGACTTTTAGTTAAGGTTATATTTATGGTAGTAATAAATACGTTGTTGGCATAAAGGTACATAAAGTTTTTTAATTCTTTAACAACTTAATGAAAGAAAATGTATGTAATTTTTAGAAAATAGCTTCTGCTCCTAGACACGTTGCTAATTGCTAAAATAAGTGTTCAAACTGTCCATTTCAAGAAACATCCCCCCGAAAGAAAGGCATGCACCCTTCGCAGTAATTCTTTAATAGGTAACAGAGAATATATAGAATGTCAGGTGGAGAGTGGCATATGACCTTGCACGCATATAAGGTTTAATAGTCGCTTAAAAGACAGTGAGAAATAAAAAGAAATAAAAATGAGTGGTGAAGGGTTTTAGGCACCTCGTTTGTGGGTTAGACTTTATGTAATACTGCTGTTTTGTTTTTTAATTTCTCTATCAAGTGAAATGTATGGTACTCTACCCAAAAATCTCATACCGATATTTCACAACAATATGCCTTCAGTGCCCTTGTTTAAAAAAAATTAGAAGGATCTGTTTGCATGTGTGTGTGTCCGTGTGTCTGTGAACGCAAAACTAAAAACGAAAATCCCATTAGATACCAAACTTAATATTTAATTTCAGCATCCTTCAAGGATGCGACACAAAGATTTTCAAGAAAATCCCCCCACCCAAACTACTTTATACATGGAACGTTTTTCTGAATATTTTATTTTCTCAAAAATGTATAAGGATTATCCTTATCTTTAAGATATTTTCATGACAAATGAACTGAATATCTGCGAATATCCATTAAGTACCTACTCTTCAATCTGGATGAACTTTGGATAACTGGTAAACTTTTTTCCGAGTCGTTCCTTGTTGCTAGTTTAAATTTTCTAATGCTATACTTTTTTTTCAGAATGGTAATTGTCATTTATTTCTTTCGATCTCACAAAACGACCAGCTCTTATATAGTTTAAATGTATTTATTTATTTCCGCTGTACCTATAAGGAATAACTAAAATATATATTTCAAATCATGTTTATTTAGATTAATAGAGAGAAACATAATTTTAGTAGGAATATTTTGTTGCAGAATATGTAGATAAGATTATATGGACGGTATACATGAGATGTTTCAGTGATAGGTTCTATTCTACCTTTTGCAAAGTTGACGGCACTTACCACAAACGCAGAACATTCTGAGGAAGGGTATAAATTTATATGTTGCTTCCATAACTATTTTTTTTAAAATTTTGTCATATTTCTTCTACCGAGCTTCCAGATTGGGACCACAGCGAATATTTTTCGTTTAAGAATTTTTGCAGCCTCGGAATGTCTCCTTTGTAATATTGGTAAAAGTTTCTCATTTCATCCGTGTGAAACTTGGCACGTATTCCTTCTACTTTAAGTAATACGCAGTTATGGTCACTTATACCTGGAAAAACCTCGCATTCTAGTACAGCTTCTTCTGGCTTTACAAGAAATATGTCCAAAACCGCCCCTTCTCTGGTTGGGGTTTTTACAGTTTGAACAAGGCCACCTTCCCAAATCAGGTCATTAACAATAGCCTGCGATTCCCCACCCCTCACGTCACCCGCCCAGTTAACTCGTGGAAGATTTAGGTCTCCCCCTACAATTACCTGCTCACTGGCCATGTCACTCTTAAAAATTCGTTTTGCAAGTGATTTTAGTGATCCTAAGTGATCACCTTGTGGCCTATATATTCCTATTACCTGCCATTTATTTTTACTATACTTTCCTGAAATTTCTACTTGTAAGATTTCATATTCCTCATCCCTCCATAATTCGACAGCATTGTATATATTCTTGACACAAATAAATATCCCACCTCCTCTGCCATTCCTATCTCTTCTTATTGTCGTGAGGTTATTCCCTAATACTTCAGCGTTTGTAATATCTGGATGAAGCCATGATTCGGTACCTATTGCTACGTCTGGATCATAAGCATCTATTAAGTTTGAGAATTCTAATTTTTGTTTAAGATACTTCGACAATTTACCTGCAAAATCACTAGAGACTCACCTTTACTATTAGGTTTTTCGTCGGCGTTCCCACAGTTCCATTGTCAGTTGCCATCGGCCTCATCCCGTCCGCCACCAACCTCGTCTCGTCCGTCACCTTCCTCGTCTCGTACGCAGCCCCCCTCGCCAGATGCGACACTGTCGATGCAAGCCACTCTAGTGAAAAGTGACGCCAATGACGCCGCTCCTCTCCTATTTAGAAGCACACCATCACGCCCAGCCAGGAGTTTGGGTCAACGAAGAGAAGACCCAGTCGCTCTGCCACCCACTGAAAAGAGTCATTTACTCTACCAACCTTGCGCCAGTTTACGTCTCTGCGTCGTACCACTCCACTTAAAATTATTTTAGCAGCGGGAAATTTACTCTTCATTGTTGTAGCCAAATCGTACATGTTCCCCATGATGTGGTCTATGCTTCCCCTCAGGTCATTTGATCCTATATGCACAATTACCGTTTCCGGATTTCTTTGTTCCTGCCGCTCCACAACGTGCCTCATTTGCTCCGTTATTATTCCAGGAAGCACTCTACAGTCAACTCTGCACTATGATGTCCAACATGCTTTATTATTGAGTCTCCCATCAACAAACATTGTTCCCGCTTTGTTCCTGCCGCTCCACAACGTGCCTCATCTGCTCCGTTCTTATTCCAGGGAAGCACTCTACAGTCAACTCTGCACTGTGATGCCCAACATGCTTTATTATTGAGTCTCCCACCAACAAACATTGTTCCCGCTTTGTTCCTGCCGCTCCACAACGTGCCTCATTTGCTCCGTTCTTATTCCAGGGAAGCACTCTACAGTCAACTCTGCACTCTAATGTCCAACATGCTTTATTATTGAGTCTCCCAAACAAACATTGTTCCCGCTTTGTTCCTGCCGCTCCACAACGTGCCTCATCTGCTCCGTTCTTATTCCAGGGAAGCACTCTACAGTCAACTCTGCACTGTGATGTCCAACATGCTTTATTATTGAGTCTCCCACCAACAAACATTGTTCCCGCTTTGTATGCACCTCCGGAGATTTTAACATTTTCATTTCTTCTTTCAAGTGTCGTATTTGTTCTTCGGCTCGCTGCAACTTTACTCTCATCCATCACTTTAATTTCTTCCCTTCTTTTTCCATTAACATGTGGGTTTTCTCGCACTGAATACACTTCCAACTGTCTTCAATTTGCTGTGTTTTCTTTATTTTTTGGCAGCTGAAATGAAACCAGCTCATACAGAGACTGCAGAGAAGACCCGTCCGTACGTTCTTCTTGCATGTCTGGTATTTCACCGCCTCTTGCACTGGTCCTGGGTTTATTTCTACCCCACCTATCACCAATAACACAGATAACATCAATGCATAGAAGTGCATATGTCTTGGTGCATCTTCGTATCTTTCCCGATGTAACTTTCGTCTCGCTCGTCCCCCTCTATCTGTCCACATGCCGATCCTCACCCGGTACGTCTGCACGTCACACCCCACACGAGCAGGTAGCATGTTGCATAAACACCAAAATAAATAGGGATATCTGACTTACCTGGTGCATAATAATGATAATAATCATAATCATAATAATCATAATAATCATAATAATAATCATAATAATAATAATAAAAATTGTACTTGAGAAATAGTGCTTTAAATGTTGACAGACATCAAGGAGAATCAAACATTGCGAATAATTATTTTAAAGTATGGTGCATTTGTTAAAAAAAAACTTCCAACAATCGTCACTTTTTTACCAAAGTTGATAAAAGTAATTCTGGGTCGCCTTAAAAACAAACTGGTCATCTGCCTATACTGGTACCAAGGTCTTGTTTCATTGTAAGATGGGACAGTTTAGCTTTGCCAAGCTCTAACAGCGAATTTAGACCCCTATACTGGTACCAAGGTCTCGTTTCATTGTAAGATGGGACAGTTTAGCTTTGCCAAGCTCTAACAGCGAATTTAGACCCCTATACTGGTACCAAGGTCTCGTTTCATTGTAAGATGAGATAGTTTAGCTTTGCCAAGCTCTAACAGCGAAGTTAGACCCCTATACTGGTACCAAGGTCTAGTTTCATTGTAAGATGAGATAGTTTAGTTTTGCCAAGCTCTAACAGCGAAGTTAGACCCCTATACTGGTACCAAGGTCTCGTTTCATTGTAAGATGAGATAGTTTAGCTTTGGCAAGCTATGACAACGAATTTAGACCCCTATACTGGTGCCAAGGTCTCGTTTCATTATAAGATGAGATAGTTTAGCTTTGCCAAGCTCTGACAACGAATTTAGACCCCTATACTGGTACCAAGGTCTCATTTCATTTTAAGATGGGACAGTTTAGCTTTGTCAAGCTCTAACAGCGAAGTTAGACCCCTATACTGGTACCAAGGTCTCGTTTCATTGTAAGATGAGATAGTTTAGCTTTGCCAAGCTCTGAAAACGAATTTAGACCCCTATACTGGTACCAAGGTCTCGTTTCATTCTAAGATGGGACAGTTTAGTTTTGCCAAGCTCTAACAGCGAAGTTAGACTCCTATACCGGTACCAATGTCTCGTTTCATTGTAAGATGAGATGGTTTAGCTTTGCCAAGCTCTAACAGCGAAGTTAGACCCCTATACCGGTACCAATGTCTCGTTTCATTGTAAGATGAGATAGTTTAGCTTTGTCAAGCTCTAACAGCGAAGTTAGACCCCTATACTGGTACCAAGGTCTCGTTTCATTGTAAGATGAGATAGTTTAGCTTTGCCAAGCTCTGAAAACGAATTTAGACCCCTATACTGGTACCAAGGTCTCGTTTCATTGTAAGATGGGACAGTTTAGTTTTGCCAAGCTCTAACAGCGAAGTTAGACTCCTATACCGGTACCAATGTCTCGTTTCATTGTAAGATGAGATGGTTTAGCTTTGCCAAGCTCTGACAACGAATTTAGACCCCTATACTGGTAACAAGGTTTCGTTTCATTGTAAGATGAGATAGTTTAGCTTATCCAAGCTCTAACAGCGAAGTTAGACCCCTATACTGATACCGAGGTCTCGTTTCATTGTAAGATGAGATAGTTTAGCTTTGCCAAGCTCTGACAACGAATTTAGACCCCTATACTGGTACCAAGGTCTCGTTTCATTGTAAGATGAGATAGTTTAGCTTTGCCAAGCTCTGACAACGAATTTAGACTCCTATACTGGTACCAAGGTCTCGTTTCATTGTAAGATGAGATAGTTTAGCTTTGCCAAGCTCTGACAACGAATTTAGACCCCTATACCGGTACCAATGTCTCGTTTCATTGTAAGATGAGATAGTTCAGCTTTGCCAAGCTCTAACAGCGAATTTAGACCCCTATACTGGTACCAAGGTCTCGTTTCATTGTAAGATGAGATAGTTTAGCTCTGTTAAGCTCTGACAACGCATTTAGACCCCTATACTGGTACCAAGGTCTAGTTTCATTGTAAGATGAGATAGTTTAGCTTTGCCAAGCTCTAACAGCGAATTTAGATCCCTATACTGGTACCAAGGTCTCGTTTCATTGTAAGATGAGATAGTTTAGCTTTGCCAAGCTCTGACAAAGAATTTAGACCCCTATACTGGTACCAAGATCTCGTTTCATTGTAAGATGAGATAATTTAGCTTTGCCAAGCTATGACAACGAATTTAGACTCCTGTACTGGTACCAAGGTCTCGTTTCATTGTAAGATGAGATAGTTTAGCTTTGCCAAGCTGTGACAACGAAGTTAGACCCCTATACCGGTACCAATATCTCGTTTCATTGTAAGGTGAGATGGTTTAGCTTTGCCAAGCTCTAACAGCGAAGTTAGACCCCTATACCGGTACCAAGGTCTCGTTTCATTGTAAGATGAGATGGTTTAGCTTTGCCAAGCTCTGACAACGAATTTAGACTCCTATACCGGTACCAAGGTATCGTTTCATTGTAAGATGAGATAGTTTAGCTTTGCCAAGCTCTAACAGCGAATTTAGACTCCTATACTGGTACCAAGGTATCGTTTCATTGTAAGATGAGATAGTTTAGCTTTGCCAAGCTCTGACAACGAATTTAGACCCCTATTCCGGTACCAATGTCTCGTTTCATTGTAAGATGAGATAGTTTAGCTTTGCCAAGCTCTGACAACGAATTTAGATCCCTATACTGGTACCAAGGTCTCGTTTCATTGTAAGATGAGATAGTTTAGCTTTGCCAAGCTCTGACAACGAATTTAGACCCCTATACTGGTACCAAGGTCTCGTTTCATTGTAAGATGAGATAGTTTAGCTTTGCCAAGCTCTGACAACGAATTTAGACCCCTATACTGGTACCAAGGTCTCGTTTCATTGTAAGATGAGATAGTTTAGGTTTGCCAAGCTCTGACAGCGAAGTTAGACCCCTATACTGGTACCAAGGTCTCCTTTCATTGTAAGATGAGATAGTTTAGGTTTGCCAAGCTCTGACAGCGAAGTTAGACCCCTATACTGGTACCAAGGTCTCGTTTCATTGTAAGATGAGATAGTTTAGCTTTGCCAAGCTCTAACAGCGAAGTTAGACCCCTATACTGGTACCAAGGTCTCGTTTCATTGTAAGATGAGATAGTTTAGGTTTGCCAAGCTCTAACAGCGAAGTTAGACCCCTATACTGGTACCAAGGTCTCGTTTCATTGTAAGATGAGATAGTTTAGGTTTGCCAAGCTCTGACAGCGAAGTTAGACCCCTATACTGGTACCAAGGTCTCGTTTCATTGTAAGATGAGATAGTTTAGGTTTGCCAAGTTCTGACAGCGAAGTTAGACCCCTATACTGCCCGGATTGCGAAGTTTCCAATAGTGCGGGAAGCTTGCACAAAGATAAATAAAGCGCCGCTTCAGTAGTTGCAAGCCCTCGGGCGGTAAGCGCATTTCACCCCTCTACTCTCACAAGAAACATTAGTATTAGCAAAGTTATGGACGAAATATGCTCCTCACACAAAGGAAAAAATAGCATTTATCTGTTCTGCAAACAAACTTCTTCCAAAATTTTATTTTTATCTACATCATGCTAATCAAGATAGGCATTACCAAAAATGGTCTTACTGCTTAGGTTCCTTATACGGGAACTCACTAAGGCAAATCGATTGTCCAATGTTTTTAAGCTTTCATTATGCGATTGTTATTGTACTTCGGTTCTCTTTCCAAGATCAGGAATAGAGAGATATGAACCGGGTGAGGATCTCCCGTTTGGGAAAAAGCATAAGTATTTTAACGGAGAATATCCGTGAAATGGTTAGCTCTACAAAAAAACAAACAAAATATATGGTATAATTTGTGTGTTTTAACGAGATTTATATTTTTTGTGCAGTAAGTTTTTGTCTATCTGTTACGTTTAACAGTTATGCCAAGATAATTCAGAAGTAAGAGAATTCAGGAACTAATCCCAAGAAATTCAGTACATACATTTTATTTTGCCATGTAAACTACCCTTGTGCATCTGAACTAAAAGATAACTTTTGCAAGAGCAGTTTGTTGAACGTATGCGACTGCAACACGTCAGTAATTTAATGCTTTGTGTTTTAGATTTCTGGTTGTCATGAACGTTTTGGGTGTTTGCCCTAAAGGGTATTGATACGGATGGGAAAGACATAAGGCTTTCTTCGCTTATACCATGATGTTTCAGATAGCAACGATTGCAAAACTTTAATTTACACAATAAATTCTGTGATCTAAGAAGAAATAAAACCTTTTCTATTCAACTTTGATTAAAACGTAATCTACTTTAGGAACACATAAGAATATTGTATGAATATTAAATGTGTTAGAAGACTAAAAACCATTTAAATGAGTATATACGTTTATGCCCTTTGCTCCTAAATATATTTTCCATTTTCAAAAAAGTAGAGTACTTATTTTGATAATGTACCGAATTAAAATAAAGTCTTAAGGACTTAGTGGGCGAGTATTTCTAACAACCCACTGAGGATATAGATTGTGGTGGTAATCGTCATGTTTGCAACAACTTGTAAGTCTAATTAATATAAATCAAAGTTATGAAGTTTTGGTACATAAGCAAATTGTTGGTCATACATTTGCATTTTCTGCAAATAGTACTGCGAAAAGCTATTTTTATTTCAAATAGTCACAACTGCATACACTTGGGATTGATTTGATAAAATTTCCGAAGTTAAATAATCAAATAAGCCTTCGAAAAATTCAGGTTTAAGAACGATTTAAGTAACAATTTGAAATGTGACAACTTTGATTAATAATGGTAATAACTGAATGTTGCAGCAGTGTATATTAATTTTTGTTTTGAAAGCATTCAACTATTTCATAATATAGCAGCGAGGTAATAGGAGCAATGTAAATTGGTTATACTCTTCTCTCTGGCGTTCATTTTGTTGACAGTGGCATTTGGAGGAGCGGGAGTGTGTTGGCATTGCAAGAGCTGCTAACGAGAAACCCAAGCTGCTTCGATGAGAGGCAAAAATCGGATCTTCCATTCATATGACTTTCTCTACAACTGCGCAACAAATTAGTTTTAGAAAGCTAATGTTTTTCTATTTACTTCATGCTAATCGAGAAAAAATTAGCAGAAATAGTCTTATTACTTGCTTCCTTGTAAGTAGAAGCGAAATAAGGGAGTACCATAGGTTAAAGTGATAGTCAAAAGCTGGTTGCTATCTGATTGAAGTACCTTTGCATGGACGGAGTTGACAAATTCCTTACGAGAAAAGTATGAGCTTTTTAAAGCTGAAACCAATAACAAAGAATATCTCAAAACCGATCAACTCCATGAAACAAATGTGTATAACATAAATTGTGTGCTTTATCGTGATCTACATTTGTGATGTAGTAAGCTTTTGGCTATTTCTTACGATTTACCAGTTAAGCAAAATTCAATTAAAATCATCTTGGACAAAGAGGTTTTTTGAGACTATTCCCAGAAAATTCAAGATATACGTAAATATCTTAAATGTAGGGAATTTTAATCAAAATCGTTAGAGAGATTTTAAAGAAAATCAAAATGTTCGAAATTTTTCCATGTAAATAGTAGTTTGGGGTGAGGGAATTTTCTTGAAAATCTTCATGTTGCATCCTTGGAAGATACCAAACTGAGATATCAAGTTTGATTTTAACGGACTTTTCGTTTTTTTTAGCTATTTTGCTCACAGACACACACACACTCACATACCTACAGACACAAACAGACGACGACACACACGAACATTTTTCTAAAAAGTTTTTTTTTTTTTTGGATTCAGGGGTCTCAAAACATATTTCCGGTGAAATCTCGGTATCGAATTTTGGGTGCAATACAATACCTTCTCTATATATTGTGTATACGTATAGAGAAAGTAAAAACTGCGTAGTTTTCATAACGTAGACCATTAGTATGCATTGGTTTTACGTGCAAGAACAGGCATTTCACCTTGTGTCTTTAATTCGTTATGTAAACTAAAGAACTAGTTTTGGCCTGTGGATACGTGCAGCTTCAGAACTAATTTATTACTATTACAAATGTTGCAGTGTACTAACATACAATTGAAGGTGTGTGCGTAAAGCAGCCTATCCTCATTTTTTTAAGAGAGAAAAATAGAGTTTTGTTTTTCTAAACAATAAAAGGATTCATTGGTTCACACTGTGGCTATTTTATTAGAGTTAAGGTTAAAGCACTCGCGTCTAATAATTTTTATGCAGTATCAAGGTATTTACATCTATGTTTATTGTACTTGTGACTGAAGCAGAACAAAATAACAACCTTTATAATTCCTGTTCTGAGCGAGGCATAACTTCGGCTATATATTATTATAAACAAAACGCCCTAGCACATTAAATGTACTTTTATTTTATTAGTGTTTATTAAATTTTATTATTAAAACTCTACTTAAAAGAACACAAAATCAGCTAAGTCAGTGATTCTTCTTCATGAATACCATTTACCTTCACAGATGAAAGATTCCTGTATGTTTTATTTCAAAAATGCCTCCAACGATTTAGGTTAAAATACCGTATATTAAAGATATTTACATCGCAAATAAAATTTATATTTTAAATTTTCTAGGAATAGCCTCTGAAGGCTTCTTTATTCTGGATGAGTTTTGCAGAATTTTGCATAACGTTTAAACCGTCAGAGAAAGACAAAAATCACTACACGTTTTCACATAATTGTGTCTATACTTTTTCTTGTATAACTGACAATTTTCAAAATACTTATTTTTTATTGTTTCATTTATATAGCCCCCTTTAGCATCTAAGGTCATATCGGGGGCTTTGCACTTGAAAAATTTCGTTGTCTATAGGTTTAAATCATTTTATTTTCCTCAAACACACAAACATTCAGTCTCGCATTCATACTTCCAAACTCTGTGGGGGATAGGGAATAATTCTGGTTAAAGAAAAATTCCCCGCCCCAGCCAGGAATCGAACCCGGGACTTCCTGGTGGAAAGTCAGCTCGCTTACCACTTGACCACGGAGGTTGTCAACCTTGTTATTGGTTACAGTTATAAACTACTTTTCTCCAAACGGGACCATGCAAAGTGAACCGAACTTCAATTGTTTTCCGTAGCGACTAGCTTTTAAAAGATTTAACTATTGCTGTAACCTAATATATTCGCTTATTTCCCGTATATTTACAGGAAGTAAGTAATATGACAAATTCTGTTAATGTTTACCTTGATTAGCATGATGTAGCTAAAAGTATAATTTTGTGTAAGAATGGTTTGTCTACGCAACACCTAGAGAAAGGAAGATGTCGGACTGTTTCTGCAGTTCATGCTGTGGCACGTGGACCTGTAAATGCAGTGCGATATCCATTGGTGAACGTGTATTTGCATGTGAACTGAATAAAAGTTTGTGTTCCCGAACATTGGGTGAAGGGGGAATGTAGTGGAACAAAAGGCATCTTCACGCTTTAGACCCCTCCATCTGTTTTACCTTCTTAAAATATTTGTGCCAATCTTATTAGTCATTCCATTTATAAAAATCTAATGTGTTCCATTCACATGATTTTCTCTATATCTCTGCAACAAATTATTGTTAGAAGGCTCATGCTTCTATTTACTTCATGCTAATCGAAAACAAATTAACAGAAATAGTCTTATTATTTGCTTCCTCGAAAGCAGAAACGAAATAAGGGAGTACCATAGGTTAAAGTGATAGTAAAAGCTGGTTGCTATGTGACTGATGTTCCTTTGTTTATATAGACAGGAGTTGACACATTTCTGTATGAGAAAAGTATGTTTCTTAAAGCTGAAACCAAAAAAAGGGAATATCTAAAAAACGATCAACTCCACGGAAAAAAATGTATATAACATAAATTGCGTATTTTAACGTGCTCTACAGTTCCGTAAAATTCATCCAGAATAAACTAAGCTTCACAGGCTATTCCCAGAGAATTGAAGATATACATTTTATTTGTCAGGTAAATATCTTTAATATATGATATTTTAATTAAATTCGTTATAGCTATTTTTGATAACATCAACATTTTCGAAAGATACTAAACTTAAATATCAATTTTGGTATTTTACCACTTTTCGTTTTAGAGTTATCGTGTTCACAGACACACGGACACATATACACACACCTTTTCTGAAAATGATTTTTTTTTTGATACAAAGAACCCTAAAACATATATTTCCGTTGAAATCTCGGTTTCGAATTTTTTGGGTGGAGTGCAATAACTCTTCTATACACGATTACATAGCACGTATAGAGAAAGTAAAAATGCAATTTTATATGAAAATGTACCATCTAGTGCTAAATGGCCCAGCCTCTGATTTACGCATTTTCTAAATTTCTTCCCAGAAAATACTTAAATTTAATTTCTTTCATACTCTCATTTTTTATTTGTTATTTTCTAGCGATTGCTAGGATCATCCCAGAAGGGATATCTCAGTCTTGCAGACATGATCCGTTTTTATTTTAATATCCACAATCGCTATCACAAACCATCATATTACCCCCAACGTGTTGCAAAACTTCCTTTGTCGATTATTTTCCAAGTGTTATTCTCATTGAATTTAACATGTTTAACTTTCTCCGACGTATGCTTCAAATTAATTTGTTCAAAGTACTATATAAGCCATAGTAAACTATTTATCTGCTTACTATTTTCATTGCCTTAACAGCTGTTTGTATGTTATAAGCGATGGTACTAATAAAACATTGTCATAGTTATGAAAATTGTAAAATTATTACTTCTCATTTAATTCATAAAACCCCATTTTACTTTCTCTACACGTACTATTTACATACTGCATAGAGTGTATAGAGAAGGTATTATACTCCATCCAAAGCTTCGACACCGAGATTTCACCGGAAATATATGTTTTAGGGTCACCTGTAACCAAAAAAATCTGATGTGTTCCATTCACATGACTTTCTCTACATCTTTGCAACAAATATTATTAAAAAGCTTGAGCTTCTAATTACTTGATGCTAATCGAGAAAAACATAGCAGAAATAGTGTTATGACTTGCTTCCTTTCAAGTACAAGCGAAATAAGGGAGTCGTATAGTCAGAAACTGTTTGCTATGTGACTGAAGTTCCTTTGTTTGTGTGGACACGAGTTGACCAATTCCTGTGTGAGAAAAGTATAACTTTTTCAAAGCTGAAACCAAACACAAGGTCCACCTCAAAAACTAAAAACTCCACGAACAAATGTATATGACACAAACTGTGTATTTAAATGTGCTCTACATCTTTTGTGTGTTAAGTTTTTGTCCATCTCTTACCGTTTACCAGTCATGCAAAATTCCGTAAAAGTCATCCAGACTAAACTAATCTTCAGACGCTATTCCCAGAAAATTTAAGATATATATTTTATGTTCATGTAAATATCTTTAATATACGCTATTTTAATCAAAATCGTTAGTCATTTTTTAGAAAATCAAAATTTTCGAAAAAATGTCCATGTAAAGGGTAGTTTGGGTGGGGGCATTTTCTTGAAAAGCTTCGTGTTGCATATTTGGAAGATACCAAACTTAAATACCAAGTTTGGTATTTAACGGTCTTTCATTTTTGAGCTATGCTGCCCACAGGCACACACACACACACACACATACACACAGACAGACAGACACACGGACATTTTTCTAAAACTGATTTTTTTGGATTCAGGGGGACCCAAAACATGTTTTTCCGGGGGAAATCTCGGTATCGAATTTTTGGGTGAATTACAATACCTTGTATATGCACTATGTACATAGTGCATATAGAGAAAGTAAAAAGCATTTTCAGAAAAAGGTCCGTGTGTGTGTCCGTGTGTCTGTGAACACGATAATTCAAAAACAAAATGTCGGTAAAATACCAAACTTGGTATTTAAATAGTTCTCCACACACATAATAAAAAGCATTAGGATCAATTTTACACTGATGTGGTGGCATTGTAGTATATTTATTATTCTTGAAACTATTCTGAATCATGATTAAGAACCACTAGTTCATTCCTTGAACACCAGCAGTAAAGCAACAATAAACTGAAACTAAATGAGGTATCATTAGTTATCAAATAACTACAGATAGCAGCACGGATGGGATGGTAATATATTATTTATCAACAGATGTGACCCATTTCCTAAGGAAAATACACCAAATTGACTTAGTGGGTGGAAAGCGGGACATTCAGCTACGTTATGTTAAAAGAACGTTGGAGAAAGAGAATATTTATATTGCGGTATTTTAAAGGAAGTTTTAAGAACTCTTGACGTCATTTTATAAATTAAAAGTACTGTGAAGCTGTTATGACAGAATGTGATGAGAAACATTAACTGTGTCACCAACACAACGGGGATTTCACAAATCCGTCATTGTGCAAACCAAGTTCCACTGTCTTGAAATAAAAGTGTTTGTTTCTTGCGGTTTATCGACTCAAAACATTTCCTTCCTTCCTGATATCAAAATTATGAAAATAAAATATGTTCTCTAGCTGCTAGTGCAAGATTACAGTGATGTAACACTTTCACATGACTTTCTCTTGCTACTATGGCTTATTTCTACATATCTCATACAAATTATTTATACAAAGGCTTTTTACTTTCTCTATACGTACTATGTACATAGTATATAGAGAAGATATTGTATTGCACCCAAAAATTGGATACCGAGATTTCACCGGAAATACATGTTTTGAGATCCTATGAATCTAAAAAAAAACCTTTTTTAGAAAAATATGTGTGTGTATGTGTGTATGTGTGTCTGTGTGTACGTGTGTGTGTGTGTGTGTGTCTGTGGGCAGCATAGCTCAAAAACGAAAAGACCGTTTAAAACCAAACTTGGTATTCAAGTTTGGTATCTTCCAGGGATGCAACACGAATATTTTCAAGAAAATTCCCCCACCCCAAACTACCCTTTACATGGAAAAAATTTCGAAAATTTTGATTTCTTTTAAAATAGCTCTAACGACTTTGATCAACATTTCTTATACTTAAGATATTTACTTGTCAAATAAAATGTCTATCTTGAATTTTCTGGGAATATCCTCTGAAGACTGCTTTATCCTGGATGTATTTTACGGAATTTTGCATAACTACTAAACCGTAAGAGATGGACAAAAACTTACCATACAATAAATGTAGAGTACGTTAAAACACACAAGTTATGTTATATACATATTTTCGTGGAGCTGATCGTTTTTAAGATATTCCTGGTTTTTGATTTCAGCTTTGAAAAACTTGTCCTTTTCTCATACAGGAATTTGTCAATTCTTGTCAACTTATTTCGCTTCT
Source organism: Hymenopus coronatus (assembly GCA_030762935.1). Taxonomy (NCBI): domain Eukaryota; kingdom Metazoa; phylum Arthropoda; class Insecta; order Mantodea; family Hymenopodidae; genus Hymenopus; species Hymenopus coronatus. The sequence goes on along the minus strand of CM060891.1, from coordinate 96,443,358 downwards.
ATTTAAAAGGAAGAGAGTAATAATAATATTTTTGCTATTTTTTCTGAATTATCATGAAGTAAACAGAAGCATAAGCTTTTTAACAATAATTTGTTGCAGAGAGGTAGAGAAAATCATGTGAATGGAACACGACAGATTTTTTCTCTATCTACCCTATATTAAAAACACAAAAGTTTATAAAAATGATTCAGCACAGTTTTTTTTTAAGTATAAGCGGGATGACAAGTCAATTTTTTAAGAAGAGTCTGCGTACTAGTTTTGAAATGCCACTCTTTACATGACCACAAGAAGCAACTTACTGCTTAAACAATTACAAACTACTAAGAAATTCAAACCAAATGAATTGAATTTGCGAAATGGTTGCTGACAAAACACCTTAATTGAAGTAAACTGTGCGCTTTAGACATATATACACTCATTACGTAAAATAGTAAAACACTGATTAGATAAATTAGGCATGTAAATATTTTAAAGAACTAAGCAAAATCATCAATTTTTTTCGGCAAATGAAATCATTTACTTAATACCAAGGCAGTTGATTTATCATTTCCCTTTTAACAAACTAAATCTGCGAGCAAGACCACACACCTATAAAGTACATGTACCTAGTGGGCTACAGAAATATTTGCATTCCATCAAAACTTGAAGGTTGAAACTTCACTGAGTGTTTTGAGGCCCCTGAATGCAAGAAAGAGAACATTTAGGAAAATATTCCATGTGTATGTGATAGAAAGAGAGACAAAAGGTGTACGAGTAAAACTCCATGATTCAAGATGGAGGTAACCTTGATGGCGACTAACGTCTCTTGCGCTTACGTAATAAGACGCGACTCAGGTTTTGGAATGAGTAAAAAGTAGCCGCGTCTCACTTTCTTGAGACATGTCTCATAATTTTTTTAAGTCGCCTCCGTAGGTGTCTCAACACCTGAGACGCAGATTCTTATGACAAATTATGTGCAGATTTGGTACCAGTTTTGGTGTTTTTTCAGCTCAGAAGGAAGCTTTATTAAATAAGGGGGATTCTGAAGAACTAAATTATAACGAACTTCAAGATTAAAGCAAAATGTGCAGTGACTTGTACATTTTCTTCCCGATGCAACAGGAACAAGAGATATAACTTTACGCAAAGGAGCAAAGATTAGAATATTATCGTTGTTATATCTTCCCAAGATGTGACACGAAGATATTATTCTACTTACAAGGAGGCAAGTAATAAGACCAATTCTGCTAATGTTTATCTCGATTACTATAATGCAGTTACCGTACATTTATTAAACTCTATAGGGTCTTCTCGTCCCTTAATAACATTTAAGTCTTTTTACTTAAAATCTAAATTCAATTTAATAAACATAAAACAGAATTCACCTCATTCAACCATTCATACAAGCCTTCAATTAAAAGACTAATGATTATGCTACCTTCGCACAGTCAATATACCGAATAATCTTTTGTAAGAATAGTTTGGTTGCATAACAAGTAGGGAAGAACACGTAAATGTAACACATCAAATCTTATAAACATTATACTATATATAAGTATTTATGTATTAACTGTCCTTTCCTTACTCCTGTCCTTTAAAATTAAGAAACAAAAAAACTTTCCTGGTGAAGAACACCTAGAGAAGTACTTATTTGTTTGCCGCCCGATGGGAGAAGTAGCAGTTTTCCTCCCCATTCATTGTTAAGGTAACGCACCGATTTATCGCAATGGCACAACGCAACAGTGAAATTCAAATACATGTTTATGCATTTATTGTCCTTTTCTTACTCCTATCCTGGCATCGAACACCTAGAGTAAGTGCGTATTTGTTTGCCGCAAATGGCCATAGTAGCATTTTTTTTTCTCCCCATTCAATGTTAAGGTAACGCACCAGTTTATCGAGACAATGACGCAATGCAGCAGTGAAATTCCATGCATTTCCTATTGTTTAAAATAAAGAGGCAAAGAAACTTTCCTGGTGACTGGTACCTAAAGTAAGTACTTATTTGTTTGCCGCTAGATGGCCGTAATAATATTCTTCATCCGCATCCAATGTTAAGGTAACGCAACAGTTTATCGAGATGACACAACGCAGCAGTGAAATTCAAATAAATTGATATGTATAAACTGCCCTTCCTTTAAAGAAGCAAAGAACCTTTCCTGGCGGCGAACATCTACAGTATGTATTTATTAATTGCCACCAGATGGCCTTAGTACCTACTGCTCTATTTTTCTTCCGAATTCAATGCTAAGGGAATGCACCCCTTTATGGAAACAATGGCGCAAGATAGCTGTGAAATTCAAATATATTGATTATATATTAACTATCGTGTCCTTAGTCACATCGTTTAAATAAAGAAATAAGTGTATTTCGTTGTAATTCTTTAAAATGAACAAGTTATAAACAATGCACATAACCATTAACCCTTCTTGGAATCTGAAAATAGCGGAGAAATGACCGGATTCGTTTTAGGTTAACTTCCTATTATAAATGTTGATTATTTAACGTTATGTGGTACATGACCTAAGTAAAGACAATGAAGCTGCCCGCGTTAACATCACACTGCAATTGCGGGGCTCTTAACGCATTTGATCCAGTAATATTTTGGGTTAAATGGAGAAATTTAATACACAAAGCTACCATAAGCCCAATTAGATGTACTTACTCTTTAGTTATGTCACTGTTATCCTTAAAAACTGTTTTGACATAGGAGAAAATAAAGAAAGAGGTGGAAAACATTAGGAATAAAGGAAAGAAAGAAAGATTCAGAAGAAGCAGAATATTACTTTCTCCTTAATGTAATTCATTACCTATGTCAGAGTTACCCGCCACACTATGGAAGCGCTGCCATTACTGTTTTACGACATTCTTGCTTACCCACGCTGTTTACTGCATATATCATCCTTTGCACAATACCTTATCCATTACTTTGTCCATTTCGCAGTACCAAATATGTATGCTATTTTGACCAGATCATCGAGCTTTTCAGATGTAAAGGCATTATTACCCTTTGGCAATGAACAAATTCCTGTTGACACTGCTGACCTCATTTCGTTTCTATCAAATTTTGTCACTTCACAACGTCAAAGGAAAAATTAATATTGAAAGTTTCCCAAATATTTGAGTAAATTACAAAAACTAGGCTTGGTTGAGTGAACGACGGATTTTAACAGCAACTAATAAGAATGTGGATGATTTGAATACACAAATTCAGAGTAAAATTTATGGAACAAATGCATTCATTTAAGTCGATCGATTCCATTATCAATCCAAATCAAGTCGTCAATTATCTAACTGAATTCCAAAATTCATTGGATTTGCCAGAATTTCCGTCACACAATTTACAGTTCAAGGTTAACTCGGTGATAATTAGGCTGCACAATCTCAATCAACCGAAATTATACATCGGAACAAAACTCGCCGTTAAAAAACATTATGAAAATTTGATTAAATTAGTATAACATAGGAGAGTTCAAAGGTGAGGATATATTTATTCCAAGAATATCACTAATGTCAACCGACTTTCCTTTGGAATTTAAGCGTGTTCAGTATCCTTGCATTTGCAATGACAATAAATCCCAAGGTCAATCGTTAGAATTGTGTGAGATATACCTTGAATTATTGTGTTTTTCGCAAGGGCAATTGTACGTTGCGTGCTCGAGAGTCGGCAGACTATCGGTGCTATTTCCTTTCTCGTCGGAAGGAAACTTGTACATTACAAGGCATTACAATAAAGTGTTGTCAAATTATTTAATTGTAGTTTCATTGCATCGTTCGTACTGTAAACGGAATATTTTGTCAGTTTTTTTCATTACATACACCACTCGTGCAGCTAGTACATATATCTACATATTCAGAATAGCCCAAAGGAGGCGTTTCCGATGAAATCTGCATGTATAATTCGTTGATGGAATGCGGAAACTCTCTACCTATTCTTAAGGTGGTAAGGCGATAGAGTAAATGAAGTAGTAACAGGGAAGAATGACTGTTCCAGTAGTACCTATTGTGCAACTGTAAACGTTTATAGTTTCGCAGGATCTCTTTTTAGGTTTACGATACTTGAAGCTATTACAACTGATCAAGTCGTTTCGGAGAACTTGTGTTAATAGTTTTGCATATAAAACCTTTTATTACAGACACCACACTGCCATACAAAACAAACAAAAGTATGGAATATTGGTCACAACTTTTAAATGGCTCAGTAAAACTACCGCTGACATTTTTATTCTCATGGGAGGCCGAGGGACTCTCCTTACCGCATTAGAGACAGTGGGTATAGTGGGATTAGTTTCACAAAATGTAATAGAACCACGATTTTAATTTGAGATATTCAAAACTATGGTGAAAAGTTTTTTTCTAAAATTAGCACTTGAACTTAATTCTTTTTTCACACACGTCGTGTATAGGACAGAACTTGGATAGGTAGAGTCAGACTGAAAAAACTCAATGTCATAGCTCGGATATATATCATGGATCTCCCGCTGTTGCAACCATGGCAACATGCCGGAACTGCATTAAATTTCTTAGTGAGTCAGTTGAGAACTTAGCTGAGTGGTAAGAGCATCCGGCTAGAGACCGGGAGGTCTGTGGTTCAAATCCCCACTATGGTATTGAATTACTCAGTCTGAACACGCAGACACACACACACACACACACACACACACACACATCTTTTTGTTTTTAGCACCATTTCCATCCATCATTAATATTATTTCCATTTCAGAGAGATTCGTAATGATATGTAAAATATCTCTAAGGAATGGTTTGTTCGCGAATAAATAAACGCATTGTTGTCTAATTTCTAGGCTTCTTTAATTCACAAACTATTACAAACTTAGCTAATAAAGGTGATTAGGTATATTAAATTACATTTTAGTACTTTATAAATTCTCAAGTTTTCATGTTATAAAACATTTTATTAAAAGTTTGCTGTTTTATTAGAGGACATTGGGAGAGAAATTTTACCACATTCGATGAAATGCTCATAAATTTCTTTTTATAACAAATAGTTGTTGGAATCTTTGGGCATCCATTTACCTCTTCTCTTTTGATTCAGGCTGTACGGTCATTTAAAGATGGTAGAATGCATCGGTTTCCTAGGAGGATTCTATTTGATAAAATGGTGTTTTTTTAAAACTGCATTGTCACACCTTCAAAATGTTCCATGCAAATGAAGGTTTCTTTAAATATGGCTAAAATGTCTTAAAATATGCAAAAGTATCCGTTGTGACATTATAGGTGATAAAGTTATCATAAAACTAATGGTAATTTATTAAAAATATATTTTTGAAGAAATGATTAATATTAAAGTATATAATTTACAACATTTGAAGCACTAACATAATTCAGTAATCAAAGCTATGGAAATATCAACCTCAAAGTATTTGTGCGTGGTTCAAACGTGCAATTCAATATAAATAAGTAGTGTTTGTTAATGGCGCTATGAGGCTCATAACAGCCCCGACGTTTCGTACCAAAGGACGTCTTCAGGTGCCAGTAAATCTACTTACATGGGACTGTCGCTTATTACATTACTATAATAACAATGAAGTGGCTGTAAAGTTAACAAAAGATCTATACCAAAGTGTATGTTCCATTAGGACTATTAGAATATATCAAATTCATAGCATGGTTCCATTTAAAATTAAATAGTTCACTCTCTCATCCCACTTGTGGCTCATTGTGCCTTTATTCCGCCTGGTAGGCGTCTATTTTCCTTAAGAATAATATAAAAAACTTGATTCCTTTAAAAATTGTGGCCAATATTCTATCTTTCTTGTTCCGCATGTATTATAAAGCTGTCTTCTTTATACCTAATCAGCTTTAACTGCTCTGAGCGTTTCAGCAGAACTGCGATTGCCTTTATGATATATATAATTCAGATTACTTTGCTCTAAAACATTGTGTGCTGTCAGAAAGTCATATCACAGCTGCTGTGGACCTTTTGCAGGAAAGAATACCTGGCAGTATTGAATTTATTAAGATGTTGGTATTTAATGAAACCAGAGGGAATTAGAAGGCCCAGTTGTGCCAACGTAAACAATATATGTGTTTTTATGAAAGTACTTGTGGTTAAGAATAGTAACATCAGCTGTTTCTAATCTCACCAGCGTTAAAAAAAAAAAAAAAGGAAAAAAAAAACCTGATGTGTTCAGACTGTTATGCAAACAAACTATTCTTACAAAAGATTATTCTTTAAAGTACGTAATGCTAATCAGGATAGACATTATAGGACGGGATGGCTGCGGCCGGTTTAACTCGCTTGTGCCGACCAATATTGCTGGTGATTTTTCGTGGTTTCCTTCAGTCGCCAGGTAAATACCAGATTAGCTACTTAATACACGACGCAATGCTCCAACTTCAGTCTAAAACAACACAACTGATAGCAGATGGTAATTGCCATTGCGCTGCCATCTATCTGTATAGGTATAGCGTAAGCAGCCCCCTTACCCCATCTGTCTGTCGCAGAGCTAAGTTGTAAGTACTGTTTGAGGAGGTTGACATCTGATAGTATCTGACTAGATTAGAAAGCATTCTGTAGGTTCGTTTACGCCAGGAAGCCACTGAACATAGAACTTGTCAAGGGATATACATGTACACATATGTTTATATACTATGGGGAAAAAAAAAAAACAAAAAAAAACTAAGTATAAAGTTGTAGTGCAAAGGCATTGCTTACAAGAACAACAATAGACATAATCACACCATTTGCTTTTGAGGACTGTACTTAATGTGCTCAATAAAAGCATATGTACTTCCATTTTTTTTTCATGCTCATAAAAACAAAGAGTATCAACAATGAGAGTTAAAATGTATAAATAAATATAATTTCATTTCATGCAACACTGATGTAATGTCAGATGATGATAATGGCAGGGCAGTCTGCTTGGCGCTAAACGAGGATGACCTTAAAACACCACCACATGCCGTCAACGAATTACCTTACCGAACAATTCCATCGCGATATCGTCAAGGCCATGTAGAATAAAATAGATATTTTTTTAAAAAAAAAAAAAACTGTATCTAGAAATGTTGGAGACTAAATCCTACGTTAAAGAGATGGTTGCTATGTGTTGGTTTTGAAATTTCATATACTTGGATGGCCAGGAGAAAGACACGAATGGTGATTAAGGATTTAAAAAAAATATAAAGTATTAAAAAATTAGAATGTATACATTGTGTATATCCCTCAAATGGTTAATGTCACTTACCTTTATGGGCCCACAAAGTTTATATTTTTGGATCAATTGATATCCACGTTTTTGGTTTATATCATACTAAAGTGTTATATTTTATTATGCAATATATCTAACAATAAAGTTAACGTACCACCATAAACAAGTAGCGCCACGCTTCCTATATAAGCATGAACCAAATCTTAGAACCAATTCGTACATACCTATAATTTGAATACAGATTGCAGCCTACTGTCTCTGGTACAAAATAATTAAATTACTTACCTAAACTCTTCGCTAAGAAGCCTCAACATATATTTAACCCCGTGGCACGTATCCAGTGCACTGCCTTGTTACCACAGAGGAACAGGGATATCAAGTTAGGAAATATACTGAACATGAGGAGCTGATCTTTTTGGAGGAAGATAAAGGATTGTATAGTGGTTTGAAATCAAACTAGTGCAAATACAAAGATAATTTATATATACAAGCGACAGACGAAGATGTGGACCTTGTTGGTCATACCGTACGTGATACGTGAACATAATTTTCAGCTCTAAATGCGGCACATACAAAAACTGCCATAAAATCACCGTGGATTAGGCAGTCGTACACAATCAGATGGCACGTGTCTGGCCCACTCCAAGAGAGATGCCGGTCGGTAGCGAAGGGCCCAGTCGCATGGTGTAGGCGTGGTTTGATAGACACGCCGGCGCGGGACAGGTCACTTTAGTAATGGGAAACCTAGCATGTGGGTGTGGCGTATGACAACCGTTGTTCCTTGGCTGCCTAATCCCAAAGTGTGCTATATTTAAACACACATACAACTTTAAATAGAAGAGTTTGAAAGTTGCGACATCAAGTTTCGGACAAGTCAAGGTGTAAGCTAATCAACTGCTATCTTCGTTTGGTGTCGTTTTGAAACGACCTGTGTGTGTGTGTGTGTGTGTGTGTGTGTGTGTGTAAATATAAACAAACGTTGTATACAACTATAATATTAAATCATATAAATTGAAATAGAATATATTACAGTTGAATACAGATTTCAATAATCAGTTTGTTTCTCTAAACATTAATGCATTGCTATAAAAGAATACAATTATTCCTCATTACAGTCAGAAGTACCAAACAGAATAATACAAACCAGGTCTATTTTAGTGTGGCTGAGTGCAGATTTCTATTAATACACTAACCAACTGAATTGAGACCAGTTTATGCGGTACTTTTCAAATATCTTAGGTATACACAAACTGTTAACAAATGAAAACCCATAAGAACACCTAGTGCGGCACCACTAATTAATACTTGAACTAGATAAACACTTACTTCAGGTTTGAAAATCCAAAATACATTCAGTGTTCAAAGGAAATTACGTTCAGGAATAATAAATATTAAAGTTCTCAAGAGTTAAAACAACAACAACTTGACCTCATAAAGCACCAACTTTATACTAAAAGATCTAACAGAAAATCATTAAGTATATGCACATTTAATAAATCATAGTACCATATCATTAAGCAGAAATTTCACTTCTTAAAAATTATCACACAAAGCAAAGCAACTTTGCTAGATTAAAGTATATAATGGAAGTTATTGTTGGAGTTCAATGAACTACGCGCGTCAGCCTAAAAGGCTTATTGTGCAACTCATTGGAAATAGCGCTTTCATTATTACCCTAAATCTGCTCCCTAAAAACTGTGCAGTATTTCTATCCAATATTGGTTTTCATTGCTAGGTCTTCTCTGGCTATAAAAAAGTATGCCTGTTCCTTCACAGGAGTGAAATCATTTTATATACATTTATAAATTTTATATTATTAACTTAAGTACAATAGTTCTAAGCAAAAGTGAAAATGTAAAGTAATAAATCATAGCAATAGAGCCAATAAAAGAAATTATTAAGGTATTATTAAGTCGTGGTTCTAGCTGTTATATATTAAAAATTTGCGCGAACTGAAGATTACCGAAGCTTGGACATTTTGAAATGGTAAATATAGTTACACTACCTGAACCTCTATAAAATTGAAAGCGTAGCGTCAATTAATGTGAAATCGAAGATCATAATAATAAAAACAAAGGACATACATTAAACAGCACTAGTAATTAGTGTACAAATAACAATGTCAAATGGAGACAACGGCTATATATAATCTATACAAGGTAAAGCCACAAGAACAGAAATAATTATTTATCAATGAAAGTTAAAGTTTATAACCGAAATTAACAGTAACTCAAAATAGACACAAACTTAGTTAGCAAACTAAGTTTCTGACTCAGGTGAGTATTACAATAATTTTATATTTAATTTTTAGGGTGATAGCACTGTAACTTCTGAGAATAAATACAGACTGTTATTTGTGTTGATAATTTAGGCCAGTGTAATCAACAACATTCATCTGTTTCGTCTACGGACTTTTCATTTTTACTTACTAACAGTAGTATGTTAGTACCCCAAGCGGTCGTGACGCACATACGATGTATATGCTTATTTTCCCCCGATAGTGGGTTGACTTCGCGGTAACCTGTTTTGTAACGAACTTATTGTTGTTTAATTTATTTAAATAATCTGGAATCATTGTTTTTCAAGTTCTATAAGATTTATGCCTTTAATTAAAATTCTTATTATTAAACCCAATTTTCTAATGTAAATAAATAAGTTTCTTCAAATCATATTCAAAATTAACTTCTAACAGTGCTTTCTGCAAGGTGAGTGACCTCACACTACCTATGCCAGTAGATCACGTGTTGAGTTGTGAAAATAAGGAAGCAAAACGATAGTGTATACTGAACGGCGTTGTTCATTTCACAGCGCAGATAGACTACGTAACAGGTCGGGTATAAATTATGTGATTGGTTTGTGGAGAAACTGTCAGCCGAAGAGAAAAAAATATAACACATCGAATTAAATACGCATTTAAATACGGTTTATTAGAATATCTGTATCTACACCTACCCATGACATTCTGTATCATGAACCCAAGGTTAAAACGGTGCCAACACTAACAACAATGTCTTAATATCAAGCAACAGTAAGGTAATACACTACCTACACAAATAACACAGTAAAGTTTACACTAAGAAACAAAAATAAAATCTGGTGTGTTCTATTCACATGACTTTCTCTATATCTCTGCAACAAATGATTGTTAAAAAGCTTATGCTTGTATTTACTTCATGCTAATCGAGAAAAAATTAGCAGGAATAGTCTTATCACTTGCTTCCTTGTAAGTAGAAGCGAAATAAGGAAGTACCATAGGTTAAAGTGGTCGACAAAAGCTGCTTGCTATGTGACTCAAGTTCCTTTGTTTGTATGGACAGGAATTGACAAGTTCCTATATGAGAAAGGTATAAGTTTTACAAAGCTGAAACCAGAAACAAAGAATATCTAAAAAACAACCAACTCCACGAAAAAAATGTATTTATCATAAATTGTGTGTTTTAACGTGCTCTACATTTTTTTGTGGTAAACCTTCGTCCATCTCTTACGGTTTAACAATTATGCAAAATTCCGTAAAATTCATCCATAAAGTAGTCTTCAGAGACTATTCCCAGAAAATTCAAGATATACATTTTATTTGTCAGGTAAATATCTTTAATATACGATATTTTAATCAAAATCGTTAGAGCCATTTTTGAGAAAATAAAGTTCCATGTAAAGGGTAGCTGGGGTGGGGAGATTTTCTTGATTGTGGGTTGCAGTTCCACCTTGGGCATGCGTGTCACATGGATAAGTTAACCCGCTGTACTTGGAGTACCGAGTAACTCTCATAAGAAATAATGTAAACAACGAATTGGAAGCACAATCATAAGGAGAGATGAAACCTCACCAACCATTAGTAATTAATTATCAGGTATTCTCCGTCAATATACATTATTATAATTCTTATTGGCACTACTAGCTGCTTACCCGTACAGCACAGATACTCAGGGGCTGAAAATAAGGGTGGGAGATTGTTGAAAGTGCTTATAACAACAATATTCGCTCATGTCTAAAGCTCACACGTTTGGCCAAATTGGTAGTAGAGCTCAAACTTATGCAGTTCAACAAATGGTTTGATGTTTGATAACTAAACATTGTTTAATGGTAAGCTAGATTGTTCTTTGATGGCCATTTGACTGTTTATGAGGTAGGGAAACTCCATTGGTGCAAACGTTCCTCAGCAAATTGAGCCGTAATTACTGATTTGTGCAGTACATATCTACATATCTAATTTGAAACGGTGTTCAGTACGAGCTTAGAATTTTCACAGCTGCTCTACACATTTTAAATACTGAGCAGATATTTCTATTTTAGTCGTTAGGTGCTTATTTGGCGGAAGCTTTGGATCTCGTTTATTCCCATGTAACAGCAAAATTGAGGTATATTTTAGGACCCATTTGCCTTTTCTTTCAAACTCATTACATAATCACCTATTCGTTAATGACAGGATTATTTACTTATTAGACTGTGCTTAGAAATATTTATAGGTATCTATACCACTTCACGGAAGAGCAGTGAAACTAAATGCAGCTTAAATGTCTTTTTCTTCTTCTCTTCATGGAGTCGACCGACATCTCTTCTCCCTTGTGGCCTGTTTCGGTAGTCGTTCCTTGTTCATTCTTCTCAGATGATTCGAGCAACGAATTCTGTATTCCTTTATTTTATCCATAATTCAGGTTTAATTCATTCCTTGTATCATAATTTCTATATCTAAACATTTTACTCTTATGAGAAACTACATTTCCGCTGACTCTATTCTATAAACAGCATTTTTCTTCAAAGTCTTTACTTCAGATCCTTATAAAAGAGTAGGTGCATCCATTGCTTTATGGAATTTTACTTGCGCGTCTTTCCTTGTTTTCTTCTTTAAGTTCTTGTGCCACATATAGCCTGGAAGCTTTGTGTTATAATATTCACAGCCTTATTATAATCATAAGTGATATCGCAACCTAGGTATTTAAAATGGCTCACATGTTTTGTTCTTTAAGCTCTTGGCTATTGTGCCACATATAGCCTGGAAGCATTATGTTATAATATTCACAGCCTTATTATAATCATAAGTGATATCGCAACCTAAAATGGCTCACTTGTTTTCTTTCTTTAAGTTCTTGGCAATTGTGCCACATATAGCCTGGAAGCTTTGTGTTATAATATTCACAGCCTTATTATAATCATAAGTGATATCGCAACCTAAAATGGCTCACTTGTTTTCTTCTTTAAGTTCTTGGCAATTGTGCCACATATAGCCTGGAAGCATTATGTTATAATATTCACAGCCTTATTATAATCATAAGTGATATCGCAACCTAAAATGGCTCACTTGTTTTCTTCTTTAAGTTCTTGGCAATTGTGCCACATATAGCCTGGAAGCATTATGTTATAATATTCACAGCCTTATTATAATCATAAGTGATATCGCAAACTAAAATGGCTCACTTGTTTTCTTCTTTAAGTTCTTGGCAATTGTGCCACATATAGCCTGGAAGCTTTGTGTTATAATATTCACAGCCTTATTATAATCATAAGTGATATCGCAAACTAAAATGGCTCACTTGTTTTCTTCTTTAAGTTCTTGGCTATTGTGCCACATATAGCCTGGAAGCATTATGTTATAATATTCACAGCCTTATTATAATCATAAGTGATATCGCAAACTAAAATGGCTCACTTGTTTTCTTCTTTAAGCTCTTAGCAATTGTGCCACATATAGCCTGGAAGCATTATGTTATAATATTCACAGCCTTATTATAATCATAAGTGATATCGCAAACTAAAATGGCTCACTTGTTCTAAAACGGTATTTATTATTATTATTATTATTGTTATTATTATTATCATCATTATCATTATTATAATTATTATCATCATTATCATTATTATCATCATTATTATTATCATTATTATTATCATTATTATCATTATTATTATCATTATTGTTATCATTATTGCTATCATTATTATTATTATGATTATTATCATTATCATTATTATCATTATTATCATCATTATCATTATTATCATCATTATTATTATCATCATTATTATCATTATTATTATTATTATCATTATTATTATCATTATTGTTATCATTATTGCTATCATTATTATTATTATTATTATTATTATTATTATCATTATTATTATCATTATTATTCTAATCTCGTACTGAATACTGTTTCAAATTAACACGTCTGCGGATATGTACTACACAAATCAGTAATTTGCTGAGGAACGTTTGCACCAATGGAGTTTGCCCACCTCATAAACAGTCAAATGGCCCTCAAAGAACAATCTACCATTAAACAATGCTTAGTTATCAAACATCAAAACATTTGTTGAACTGCATAAGTTTGAGCTCTACTACCAATTTGGCCAAACGTGTGAGCTTTAGACATGAGCGAATATTGTTGTTATAAGCATTTTCAACAATCTCCCACCCTTATTTTCAGCCCCTGAGTATCTGTGCTGTACGGGTAAGCAGCTAGTAGTGCCAATAAGAATTATAATAATGTATATTGACGGAGAATACCTGATAATTAATTACTAATGGTTGGTGAGGTTTCATCTCTCCTTATGATTGTGCTTCCAATTCGTTGTTTACATTATTTCTGATGAGAGTTACTCGGTACTCCAAGTACAGCGGGTTAACTTATCCATGCGACACGCAGACCTTCTTGTCTAGACAAGGAGCAGTCCGGCTAGGCAACTTCACATATTCTATATGGCATATTTTGTTGTTGGGTACTATATTATTATTATTATTATTATTATTATTATTATCATTATTATTATCATTATTATTAATATTATTAATACCAACATTATTTATATTATTGTTCTTATTAAGTATTATTATTGTAATTATTATTGTTATTAATTATTATTGTTGGTCATATTAAGTATTATTATAGTTATTATTACTATTTTTATTATTAATAATATTATTATTGTTGCTCTTATTAAGTATTATTATTGTAATTATTATTGTTATTAATTATTATTATTATTGTTGATCATATTAAGTATTATTATAGTTATTAATATTTTTATTATTAATAATATTATTATTATTGTTGATCTTATTAAGTGTTATTATTGTAATTATTATTGTTATTAATTATTATTATTGTTGATCATATTAAGTATTATTATAGTTATTATTAATATTTTTATTATTAATAATAGTATTATTATTGCTGCTCTTACTAAGTATTATTATTGTAATTATTATTGTTATTAATTATTATTGTTGATCATATTAAGTATTATTATAGTTATTATTAATATTTTTATTATTAATAATATTATTATTGTTGCTCTTACTAAGTATTATTATTGTAATTATTATTGTTATTAATTATTATTGTTGATCATATTAAATATTATTATAGTTATTATTAATATTTTATTATTAATAATATTATTATTATTGTTGCTCTTATTAAGTATTATTATTGTTATTAATATTTTTATTATTAATAATATTATTATTGTTGCTCTTATTAAGTATTATTGTTGTTATTATTAATATTTTTATGATTAATAATATTACTATTGTTGATCATATTAAGTATTATTATAGTTATTAATATTTTTATTATTAATAATAATATTATTATTGCTCTTATTAAGTATTATTATTGTTATTATTATTTTTATTATTAATAATATTAGTATTATTGTTGCTCTTATTAAGTATTATTATAGTTATTATTAATATTTTTATTATTAATAATATTATTATTGTTGCTCTTATTAAGTATTATTATAGTTATTATTAATATTTTTATTATTAATAATATTATTATTGTTGCTCTTATTATTATTGTTATTATTACTAATATCGTTATTAATTATTATTGAAAATAACTTTTCTCGGGCTATCAGCCAGGTGAATTTTGGAATAATTTCCAAGCTTTCAAGAGCTAACGTCGCTCTCATCTTCAGGGAATGATGTAGAGTCCAGTCCAGTCCAGTGTGATTGGCAGGCTGAGGGCAGCCCGAGGTGTGTTAGACGTGTCCCTGTTCTCAGAGAGAACTTAACCACGTTCTGACGGGATTGTGGGTTTTGTAGGATGGCGGGTGTGTTTTGGGGTTGTGGAGTGACAGGAGGAGGCGAATATTGCTCCTCGACGGTTGCCTTGATGGTGCAACGGCCCTTGTGCACCGCTGGTGTGTTTTTATCAAAATGTTTCTTGAGATTAAATTTTGAATCCAAGCAACTCTTGAAGGATAATAAGGAGCTTAGCCGTAGCAGCTGTTGGTGGTGCTCCTTCGTTACCGGGGATGCCCGCAAGCCATGCGGGGAAGCCGGGATCGCCTGAAGCGGCGGTTTGTGGGATCGTAATCCCCAAGAGACCTAACGAGGGCGCTCCGATGGAATGGTAACCCTTCGTTGAATTTTGTTGCCCGACGCCTAATCTCGTCCTCCAGGTATGGTAGACCAGAGGCTTCGTGCAGGAGTCTCGTTGGAAAGCCTCGAGGCACAGAATATATAGCCCGGAGACACCTATTCTGTACCCGTTGAAGCAACAGCAGACTGGAGTCTGCCGCCATGCCCCAGATCTCACAGGCGTAGATTAATAAAGGGATAATGAGAGCCCTCAAAAGGCGCAACTTAAGGGGAACCGTCATCGAGGACCTCAGCATCGGGTACAGTGAGGCCGCAGCCCCATTGTCCCGGCACCACAGCCCCCGGACGTGCTCCCTAAAAGTGACGCCCCTGTCAAGCTTCACCCCCAAGTAGGTGATGGTGTTGGTCCATTGTATCCTTCGTCTGAGGTACGTGAATGTGGGGAAGTTTGCGGGAAAGCGGTCTCGGTCTGTGTCCTTCTTTGATGCAGTGCTCCGCAAGACCAGATTTTTCTGGGTACAGACCGAGACTGGGCGACACAACCACCATGTTTAAGTCTTCAAGCTATTGGGACCGCTCCATCAAAGAAGCCATAGCTATTAAATACGAAGAAAATAATATCAACAGAGACAGCGGCTTGCAGGTGAATGGCATTTGGAGTTCGGTGCTCAGAAAACACTCGCAAAGATTTGTGAAACTGCCAAAAGCTAGCCCTAGTTTTAATACAGGCTCACATCTGGCAACGGGCCAATCAGAGCAGTCCGCCCCGGCTACGGAGACCATTGGTTCCTAGTCAGCGCCTCCCATGCCGGACCCGGGCCAATCACAGAGCGGCATCTGGCCGGTCCCCCCCACCGGACTACTATATATAAGGCGTACCCGGAGTCTCTACATCATTCCCTGAAGATGAGAGCGACGTTAGCTCTTGAAAGCTTGGAACTTATCCAGAATTCACCTGGCTGATAGCCCGAGAAAAGTTATTTTCATACCGCCGCCAGGAAAGCTTCAAGTCATGGTTAATTATTATTGTTGTTCTTATTAAGTATTACTATTATTGTTATTATTAATATTATTATCATTGTTATTACTTATTATTATTATTGTTGTTCTTATAAAGTATTATTATTGTTACTATTATTATTGTTATTATTACTACTATCATCATTATCATTATCAGTTAACAACGCTGTCAATTACCGCTGGTAAACCGGAATTTTGTTCCGCACAAGTTAGTTTACCAGCCAGTAAATATACTGATGTAGTACAGTCACATTTAAGCACACTTAAAAACTATCGGTCTGGACCTGGTTTGTAATCTCGACCATGGCACCAGAAAGTCAGTGAATTCTTGAGAGGTGTGCGCACTTTTCCTTGGATGCTGTTTGCGGAAGGACAGAGAGAAGGGCCCCGTATGTACTATGTACATAGTGGCTAGGGAAGGTATTGTATTCCATTCAAAATTCAATACCGATATTTCACCGAAAATAAATGTTTTAGGACTCCCTGAATCCAACAAACAAAAACAAAATAAAAACAAACATTTTCAGAAAAAAAGTCCGTGTATGTGTATGTCTGTCAGTCTGTCTGTCTGTCGACAGCATAGCTCAAAAACGAAAAGACGTTTAAATACCAAACTTGGTATTTAGGTTTGGAATCTTCCAAGGATGCAACACAAAGACGTTCAAGAAAATCCCACCATCCCTAACTACCATTTACATGGAAAACTTTCGAATATTTTGTTTTTCTTAAAAATGGCTCTAACGATTTTCATTAAAATACCATGTATTAAAGCTACTTCCATCACAAATAAAATGTAAATCTTGGATTTTCTGGGAATAGCTGAAGACCTGTTTATTCTGGATGAATTTTGCATAACTAATAAACCGTAAAATATAGACAAAGGGTTACTGCACAGGAAATGTAGATCTCGTTAAAATACACAATTATTTCATTTACATTTTTTTCGTGAAGTTTGCCGTTTTCAAGATATTTTTTGTTATTAGTTTCAATTGTAAAGGATTTATACTTATCTCCGACCGGAAGGTTCCGTTTTTTACTTTCTCTACACGTACTATGTACATAATGTATAGAGAAGGTATTGTAATGTACCCTAAAATTCGATACCGAGATTTCACCGGAAATATGCTTTGAGACCCCCTGAATAAAAAAAAAAAAACATTTTTAGAAAAATGTCTGTGTGTGTGTGTGTGTGTGTGTGTGTGTGTGTGTGTGTGTGTGGTCAGCATAGCTCAAAACGAAAAGACCAAACTTGGTATTTAAGTTTGGTATCGTCCAAGGATGCGACACGAAGATTTTTAAAAAAAAAAATCCCCCCCACCCCAAACTACCCTTTATATGGAAAAAATTTCGAAATGTTTGATATTCTTAAAAATGGGTGTAACAAATTTGATTAATATATCGTATATTAAAGATATTTATCTGACAAATAGAATGTATATCTTGAATTTTCTGTGAACAGCCTCTGAGGACTACCTTATTCTGGATGAATTTTATGGAATTTTGTATAACTGCTAAACCGTAAGAGATGGACAGAAACTTACCTATCAAAAAATGTAGAGCACTTTAAAAACACACAATTTATATGTACATTTTTTCCTGGAGTTGATCGTTTTTTTTTTTTTTTTTTTTTTTTAGATTTTCCTTGTTTTCGATTTCAGCTTGGAAAAGCTTTTAATTTTCTTAAATTGGAATTTGTCAACTCGTGTTCCATACAAACAAAGGAACTTCAGTCACATAGCAACGAGCTTTTGACTACCACTTTAACTTATGGTACTCCCTTATTTTGCTTCTACTTACAAGGAAGCAAGTAATAAGACTATTTCTGCTAAGTTTTTCTCGATTATCATGAAGTAAATAGAAGCATAAGCTTTTTAACAATAATTTGTTGCAGAGATCTAGAGAAAGTCATATGAATGGAACACATTAGATTTTTATTTTACTTTCGTAACCTATGTTCCGGTAGTGAATATCTAAACGAAGAAAAAGGAATTACTTTACCGTCACCTGAAGCCCTGCGCTAACTTGGCTGTGCCTAGGTTGCTTGCTGGTGGCAATTTGCACGAGGCAAGCACTGTTTGTTGCCCGCTACCTTCATGATTTTGTCCCGCGTTATATAAATGACCACTGGTGGCACTGAACTTGATACCTCTGCTATAAGTACTGAAAATGAAGGACGATTCTCAAGACCCAAAATGAATTCCACTTCACTGTAGCACAGGATAAAATGTGGGTTTATGTAACTAATCTATATAACTTTCACGTCCATCAATCATTACACTAACGCTAAAACTCTGTTCAATAGCTTTATGATATCGATTATCACACGCAGTTTGCACATTCAGCAGTAATTTTATAAAGACTATTGAAATTATATACTATGGACACAAAGTCCATCGTTCTCGTTAGTAAAACGAGATCGTGTAGCCATACTATTACGCATTTGAGAGTTGTGTATGCAGATAAATGGTCAGTCGGATCTCTTGCAATTGAACTAAATTAGGGAAATCCTATTTAAATAGGGACAAACATGGAGCGGGTATTTATGTGCGTGCTGTTGCAATAAAAACCAGTCCAGCTTGTGTAATCTAAAGAGTGACAAATACTGGAAGCGAACCGATTTAATGATATGCTTCCGAGAACCAAAGAAGTTACTTTCCCTGTTCTAGTAAATATCTGATGTGTTCCATTCACATGACTTTCTCTACATCTCTGCAACAAATTATTGTTAAAAAGCTTATGCTTCTATTTACTTCATGCTAATCGAGAAAATTTACCAGAAATGGTCTTATTACTTCTTTTCTTGTAAGTAGGTTAAAGTGATAATCAAAAGCTGGTTGCTATGTGACTGAAGTTCCTTTGTTTGTATGGACAGGAGTTGACAAATTCCTGTATGAGAAAAGAATAAGTTTTTAAAGCTGAAATCAAAAAGGAATATCTCAAAAATGATCAATTACACGAAAAAATGTATATACCTAACATAAATTGTAGGTTTTAACATGCTCTACACTTTTTTTATGGTAAGTTTGTGTCCATCTCTTACAGTATAGCAGTTATGCAAATTTCCTTAAAAGTCATCCAGAATAAACAGCTTGTCTTTAAAATTCAAGATATATATTTTATTTGTTGGGCAAATATCTTAATATATGATATTTTAATCGAAATCGTTAGAGCCATTTTAAAGAAATTCAAAACTTTCGAAAAAATGTCCATGTATAGGGTAGTTTGGGGTGGGGGGGATTTTTCTCAAAATCTTCGCGTCGCATCCCCGGAAGAAACTAAACTTAAATACCAAGTTTGATAGTTTACCGACTGTTCATTTTTGACTTATGGTGTTCACAGGCACACGCACAGTAACACACACACACACATACACACGGACTTTTTTCTGAAAATACTTTGTTTTGATACAGGAGATCCTAAAACATATATTTCCGGTGAAATCTCGGTATCGAATTTTTGGGTGGATTACAATATCTTATCTATACAGTATGTACATAATACGTGTAGAGAAAGTAAAAAAAGAAAATATACGTGACCTTCTCTACATTTATGCAACAAATTATTGTTAAAAAGTGTACTCGTCTATCTCCTTCATGGTAATCGAGGTAAACATTGTCTTCTTACATAGTTCCATATCAGAGGAAAGGAAATACACAAGTAAAGCGACAGTCAACTCTTTCCAAAACTGGTTGCTATGTCATTGAAATTAGTTCCTTTGCATTACCAAGAGTTCACAAATTCCCGTATGAGAAAAGTTTAAATACTTAAAACGGAAGCATATAAGAAGCAATAACTCGGAATGGTTAACTCTAAGAACAATTGTATATATCATAAATCGTGTGGTTTAACGAGATCTGCATGTTTACGCAGTAATCAGTTATGCAAAGTCATCTGGAATGAAGGGGTCTTCAGAGGCTGTTTCCAGAAGATTCAAAATGTACAGTTTATTTATCATACGGTGTTTTAATCAAAATCGTTAGAGCTGTTTTTGAGAAAATCTTTGGAGCATACTAAACTTAAGTACCATGTTTGGATTTCATGCCAACTTTTCATTTTTGAGTGGACTTTTTCCTAATAATGTTTTGTTTTTGTTATAGGTGAGGCGCGAATTTCTTCCTGGCCATCTAAATATTTATAAATGTATTTTTGCAATGTAAATATGTGAGCTTACTTTTATTTGTAGTAATATTATAGAATTAAGTATATTTCGTTACTAATATCTAAAACTGAATATATGTAACGGTGTATACGTGAGCCTGGGCAGCTCTGCTGAGAGGAAAAAAACCAGTTTGTCGCAGGCTATTTCGGAAGGGGATCAAAGTCGCTAGGAAATTTACCGTTATTCTGCTATTGTATTCCAAAAGTCCCGTTCAGCGCGTGAGATTCTCGATATTTTCCACGTCTATGTGGCTAAACGGGTTTCGGCCATTGCTAAGCCCACAGCTTACAAACTGGCGGAAAATTAAGAAGTCGACGCGAAAACTTTCGGCCAATAAGAAGTTGAGTTTAAAGCGCAAAGTCAGGTTTAAAAACCACATAAATACGGGTGTCCGGAAGACTCAAGGTCTTGTTCCGCCGCTCTCCAAAAGCCGCTACAGCGAGGACTACGCCTTCCACCGCCATCACTCCACAGACAACAGCACCGTGAAGGATGCCGTGCAGGACCTACACTGAGGTCCTGCGCATCAGCCCCCGGCTGACTCTGCTGGAGGAAGCACTGACTGCCATCACCACAGCCATTATTCAAAGTATCACTGCATGCACTCAACACGACATAGAGGCCAGAATCCAGGACTTACAACAGACTACAGCCACCACCGAGAGAGCCTTACTCAATACCGCCGCAGGAATTCAGTCTTCCCTGGAGGAAGGCCTCAACAGACTAACTTCTCTGCTCTCTGAACGACTGACAGACCACATCGTTACGGACGCAACGTCTGAAACATCGACGCAGACCGCAACTACTCCTAGGCAGACTCACCTCCGCCTTCCACTCCATCAGAAGCACACCAACCACCGACACCTCGAAGCGTGAGAAGGCGCAACCTGGCCTTCTACGACGTCTACATTGCAGCCAAAAAAGCCGACTATCACAACCATTCAATAACGTACTAACTGACGACATACTGACATACCCCGAACAAAAACCAACTCAAGGCTTTCTTAAGGTCACCAAAGAAAATAAAATAAATAAACAGAAATAAAGACACTCGGAACTCCTCTCAACCCATCCTAAACTCCCCGGGTGGCAGTCAGGACCTTGGTCATGTCTGTCACCCGTAACCCCTCTCATTTCTGCTGGGCCGCCTTTCGGCCAGCAGCACTTTTTCACACTAACGAGGATGCTCAGTGCAACCTCCCCATCCCGATTAATCTCCATTATTCCGTTTTATCCTACACCATTCCCGCTCTTCTCCTAATGGCGAAATAAGCCATTCTACCTACCAACTCTTTGTCTCCTCTTAAAAAAAAAAAGTCAAAGCAGGAAAGCACGGTAAAGAAGATGATATCGTGCATGAGTTAGATCGCTCAAAGTGGTGCTCGCATCTGAGTAAAGAAAAGCGAGGTGCCAGGTCGATTTCTCAACCTGCAAATAAATGGGGTCAGCAAAAATGTCCCGTGCCCTTTCTGTTCTCTACGAGTCTCAGGATATTTCAGCCGCCGCAGAAGAGACTGGGAGCGAGAGAGACGGCAAGAGCAAGCAGCCGACGAAGAACTTAGCAAAGCAAGACGAGAGGTGGAACGGTCGCATATGAGACCTTAAAACGAGTATTTGCGGTGAAATCTCGGTATCGAATTTTTGGGGTGGTACAAGCTATGTACTAAGTAGAGAAAGTATAATCAAGTATGTGACCGAAAGAGCTTCATGGTATAACATAACATTCATATCCAGTAAAAATAGAGTTAAGAGTTTTAAACATTTGCAAATTAATATCATTGGAACTTGAATATGGAAATAAATTGGTTAAGCGGTTAGTTATTTCCCAAGTGGAGCATGAGGCATCGTTACGAAGTTTCCGTGATCGGCTTTGAAGTTTTAGTTCGTACGTTCACCACTACGCGCCATGGTGACGAAGAATCAGCTCGTCGCCCACAGATGGCACTGTAGGACGAAATCACGATTTGTGGACGCGAGATGGTGGTATTTTGCCCTGCTATTTTGTTTACCCTCAGCCAGGTTTGTACCTGCAATCTTGGGTTTTAGAGGCTAGCAAGGAGTGTGACGGAAAGAAATTACCAATACACAAATATTTGGAATTCCAAAATATGGTATATTAAGCATTAAGAGTAACATAATTAAAAGTGTAGACTAAATGAAATTAAACTGTAACGTAAGCAAATATACACCGGAAAGATTTTATAAAACACTACTGAGCAACACTTTAAACAAATCAAATGAAAACATTCGAGAGAGCACGATTAAACAACTACGACTTTCTCTGTATACAATTAGCCTTCATTGACATTCTAAAATTAATTAATTTTGTCTGCCTTCTTTTACAGTATATTTGTCACTGTCATTTAAGATGGTTTATAGATGTCGCATAACAATTCAACTTTCGAAAACCTTAGGAATATAATTAGATTACGTGTGGAGAGGACTCGGAGGTTATTGTGCCAATTTCCCACAGGAAGGAGGGAGGGATGAGGTGATAGGATACAGTGGCCGGTCGGAACGGTGCGGCGGCTCGACAAAAACAGGGTTCGTACAGCTTCTAAATTGAAATACCGAGACAGTCGGGCAAGCAATCCGGGGCCCGCCATGGGCAGGCTCGTCCTGGAAATCAACCGAAGTTGGGGAACGAAGATACTTAATAGGAGCATCCTTAATCTCGGCCACGCCGCACCAAGCACCATCGCCGACACTTCCAACGCTGAAACAAAACCAACGAGATAAAGTATATTACAACAGAAACGACATAGACGAACAAGTAATTCAGGGTATGGAAGAAATCTACCCAGCATTCGCTTGGTGGCTCTGGAAATCACCAAAAGAACCATAGGTCGGGTAGGTTGGTCATGGGAATTGAACCCGCGACCTTCCGAATGCGGGTCACTGACGAAACTGCCTGAGCCATCTCGCTGGGTTTCGAAAACTTTAAGATGTGAGAACAAAAATTTCAATATCGCAGCAAAATAGACATACGGCATGAGTTGTACACACTACTGTTATAGAGGCAGCAAATGATAATGATGTATAAGTATGCTACGATTAAGTGCTAAAATGTAAAGTACCTATATAATCAATTGTAGAACTTAAGGTACTAGGAATGGCCAAAGAATACCAAGCTAAAATAAATAAGGCAACTAAGGAAATTGTATTTTCCCAACACATATAACAAACAGAAACAAAACTAAACTTTAACACCTGAATGGTCATGCAAGAATAAACGAATATTCCCACAGATTTAAAATAACTGACGAATCTCTGTTCAAGTGTACATAGAACGATCAGCCAAAGAAACACCAATATACATATCTATTTTATAAAATAATAAAGGAATAGACTTGAAGAGCAAACTGATGAAAAAAATCTGATGTATTCCATTCACATGAGTTTTTCTACATCTTTGCAATAAATTTATTGTTAATTAGCTTATGCTTCTATTTATTTCATGCTAATCGGCAAAAAATTAGCATAAATAATCTTACTACTTGCTTCCTTGTAAGAAAAGAGAAATAAGGGAATACCATAGGCTAAAGTGGTAGTCAAAAGCTGGTTGCTTTGTGTCTGAAGTTCCTTTGTTTGTATAGACAGGAGTTGACAAATTCCTGTATGAGAAAAGTATGTTTTCAAAGCTGAAACCAAAAACAAGGAATATCTCAAAAACGATAAACTGCAAGAAAGAAAGTATATCACATAAATTGTGTGTTTTAATGTGCTCTACATTTTGTGTGTGTTAAGTTTTGTCCATTTCTTACGGTTTAACAGCTGTGCATAATTCCTTAGAAGTCACCAAGAATAACGTGGTCTTCAGAGGCTATTCCCAGAAAATTCTAAATATGCATTTTGTTTGTCAGGTAAATATCTTCAATATACCATAGTTTAATCAAAATCGTTAGAGCCATTTGAGAAAATCAAAATTTTCTAAAAAAGTTCCATGTAAAGGGTAGTTTGAAATGGGGGGATTTTTCTCGAAATCTTCGTGTCGCATCCCTGGCAGATACTGAACTTAAATACCAAGTTTGGTATTTTACCGACTTTTCTTTTTTTGGGTTATCGTGTTCACAGACTCACGGACACACGGAGCTTTTTCTGAAAATACATTTTTTGGATACAGGGCACCATAAAACACATATTTCCGGTGAAATCTCGGTATTGAGTTTTTTGGTGGAATACAATACCTTCTCTATACACTATGTACATGGTAGGTGTAGAGAAAGTAAAAAAAAATAACATGGCCCCTTCAATTACAAGATTAATTCAAATATATAAAAGCAGGCTATAATATTAAACAAGACGAATTGTTACAATTCACAAAATGTGTAAAATTATATTAGTGTTTATTAGAGTTGTTGAAATTAAGTTTATTATTATTATCATCGTCATTATTTATAGGCGCTTTTTATTTACTGCGGTTCTTAGCACCCCATTCTGTATAAAAGACTGCTTAATTTTGCTTAAAGGCATCTTTATCACACTTGCGGTTCTTTTTTGTGTGCCGTAAATCTACGACAAGGAACCCAAGGCTTTACGTTCCTTCAAAAGAAGCCAAACTAAGAATTTTGCGCCGGAAAAAAAAAATCATATTTAGCATGGAGGAGATTTTTACCTTTATTTTTAAACTTTTTACTTTTTTATTTGGACTTAAAAAGTTTCTTTTAAAGGTTTAGTTAAGTAACAAAGTTAATAAGGGGATTTAATCCTTTCATTATGGCCCTTGACTGAGTTTGAACCCACGACCTTGGGAACCAGAAGTTATAATATTTCACCCACATCACGGAGGACCACTAAATTAAATGTAGTCATATTTTTTAGAAAATTAAAATATTCATGCACAGAAGCAAACACTTCTCGCGGTATTAGAATGTGCAATTAAGTATCGTATCCTTATCATGCTGTCAAATTACGAACATATCGTCAACATAATGTAACCGTAATCCCAGTTTTAGGAGATATGTATTTCGGTTTTAGAAATATTTCAAACAGATATTTGCCAGCAGCAAACCCATCAACAACTCAAGTTTAAGGATACCTACCTATTTTCCCTCACAACTCACTTTCTGATCCCACGTTCGCGGGTTCAAACCGTCCGGGACCGATGGATTTTTAAGTGTACCTAAAATCAACAGCCCTTTATCAGTAGGTTTACTGGCACGTAAAGGAAATCCTCCGCAGAAATTTCCGGTACACTGGCTGATACTGACGACATCAATCACAAATATATAATAATAATAATAATAATAATAATAATAATAATACTAGTAACATAATTCGCTTTATAGTGCAATTAAATATACCTAGCCAAACCTCTATCTGTGTGTTGTGCACATAAGGTCTTGAATTAGACCAAAAAATTCTCTTTCAATCACATATTTATTACTTTATCTACACATAATGTGTACATACTGTAAGTATAGAAAACCCAAAAATTCGATTAAGAGATTTCACCGGAAATATATGTTTTAGGGTCCCCGTATGAAAAACATTTTCACAAAAATGCCCGCGCGCGTGTGTGTGTGTGTGTGTGTGTGTGTGTGTGTGTGTGAACACGATAACTCAAAAACGAAAAGTCGGTAAAATACCAAACTTGGATTTTAAGTTTGGTATCTTCCAGGGATGCGACAGAAACATTTTCAGAAAAATCCCCCCACTACAAAATACTCTTTACATGGAACTTTTTTCGAAAAGTTTGATTTTCTCAAAAATGGGTCTAATGATTAAAATACCGTATATTAAAGCTATTTACCTGACAAATAAAATGCACATCTTGAATTTTCTGGGAATATCCTCTGTAGACTACTTTATGTTGGATGAATTTTACAGAATTTTGCATAACTGTTAAAGCGTAAGAGATCGTTTTTTAAATATTCCCGTATTTTTTTTTTAGTTTCAGCTTTAAAAAACTTATGCTTTTCTCATATGGAAATTTGTTAACTCCTGTCTATACAAACAAAGGAACCTCAGTCACATAGCAACCTGCTTTTGACTATCACTTTAACCTATGGTACTCCCTTACTTCGCCTCTACTTACAAGGAAGCAAGTAATAAGACTATTGCTGCTAGTTTTTTCTCGAAGTAAATAGAAGCATAGGCTTTTGAACAATAATTTATTGCAGAGATGTAGAGAAAGTCATGTGAATGGAACACATAAGATTTTCCATATATATTTTGGCTTACTCCTGACTGTGGAAAAAGGACAGAATTTCATTGACAATTGCATAGCGACAGCTCTTAAAAGTTTTGACTATCGCTTTAGCTTAGTGCACCCCTTAGATCTGTTCCACTTACAAGGAACTATGCAATTAGTCCATTTCTGGTTATGCTTACGTATATTGATTAGTATGCTGTAGATAAAATGGTAATCTATTGTAAGAAAAGTTTGTTTTTAGAACAAATAGAAGTAATGTGAATGGAATATATCAAAATGTTTTGATATTGTAATAATATTATAACGAGAGAAATATTGTATGCCAGATAAATTTTGAAATCCACTGATATAAGTTTTAATATTCTTTAATGCCTGAGAATTATTTTCAGAGGTCACAGTCTCTAGGATACCTAAAGTGCATTTCAAAGACAGTAATTTACTAAACAAGGTTTAAAAAAAAAAACCTTTCTTTTATTGTTGAAAATAATATTGAGTAAAACCAGGTAATGCCACTCCATAAAAATGTGTAACAATCAGACAATATATGCCAGATGACTAAAACCTTTACACACTTTTCTAAATATTCAAGGTGTGCATACAATTGTCCAGATGATCACTGGTCTAAACTAATTTACCGTTGGAGGATCATCATTGTTAAAACGATATATCTTTGACGAAAATGTATATCTGAAGGTCGTCTGATTTCTCGAAATATACATTTTAAAAAGGAGAAAATCGGAAAAGAGTAATATTAGAAACTACCTAATCCACATTTAAAGTTGAGAACCTGCACGGAAATGTAGTTATTCTCATACATGAACAATATCTGATTGAGAATTTAACGTAAAATACGAAAACAATACCAGTAAAGGATAATAGGAGATTTTCGCATGATCAGAATTTTGCACTAAATGTTATTCTGACGTCATTAGTATCACTTCCAATCAGAAGATAATGCATTTATCCGCTTATATAACGGCGCACTTATCCGAACGACCAGCTGTAAAAATATTTGGACCAGTAACGCCTCAAGTGAGATAATCAACAACTTTAGTTTTGGTTACTACCAGGCTATTTACAATTATGTGAAGACATGTCTTCTTCGGGAAGTATTAGCAAGTGAAGATAGCAGTAGGCAGAGCGATATCTTCAATCAAATTTGTAAACAAAGGTTTCCGCCTTCGTACAGAAGGAAACAAAGAATAACGAAGACAAGCTAACAAAAGGTAGTTGACACCCCGAGGACTTACAAGCAGGCGCCCAGAGTCAGAAGCCTTTCGGGGAACCAACGGCACGAAACCACAGAATGAAAAATATGGAACGAGAAGTCAGGGATGAATGTCGCCCTCCGTGGTATAATGGTTACCATGCTAACTTCATATACACATGATCGCGGGTTCAAACCCGGCGGGTTCAAATCCTTAGCATGGCTTCCTAAGGTAAGGAAGTAAAGCCGTTGGTCCCGTGTCATAGATTTACGGCACGTAAAAGAACCTCAAGCCTGATGGAGAGGCCTCTGAGCAAAATTAAGCGGTCTTTCACATCCAATTTACAATGGGACGTTGAGAACCATAGTAGTTAAAGAGCTTCCATAAATAACGCGCCACGGATGAGCGTAAGGGAGTGCATGATATGGAATGAAATCGAAATGGTTGAAAGGAAAGGTGATGATAGAGAAATTGGTGGAACGAGTGGCGGAGGAAACCGGAGGACCCTGAAAAAGCCCGCCCAGATACAAATTCGTCCACCACGAATCCCATATGATGGCACTTGGGATAGAACCTGGGCCGCCTCGAGTGGTCTAACTCAGCCACAGCACTGCCTAATATAAAGTATTCTGTTTTACATATTATTTGATATAATATAAATAACATATATAGTACACTATGATTATTCACTCAACTGTTTTTACAAACAATCTTTTTCAGGTTCTTGTTTGCTAAAAGGGTTAAAATACCATCATCATCATCCAATTAAGTAATAATTAACAATCTTTCCACCATTTACTCAATTATGGAATAGCTTCAAATATACAGAGCAGCTGTCAGAAGGCTATAACAATGAACGCTAAGAAAAAACAACATTTCCCAAAATGTTACGCGGATTACGTAAGACGAAATCAGGTTTCAGAGTCGCCACGTTAACTTTAATTAAGGTATCGCTTCGGACAAGAAAATGTTGGTATAATCTATAACGCACTTTGTATAACTTTAAACCTCTATGCACACTGGACAGTTATAAAGAAGATGACTGTCGGAAATAGTAACCGGCCGCTTTTTTCGGACACAAGCGATTTTGTGGTCATCCTATGCGCACGCGCAGAAGAATTCCATGCTTTCAGATGCAGTTAATTTGTGGGTGCAGAGTTCAAGGGGCCGAGAGGAGAAGGTTCTCTTAGCACACGAAAGCATCTGTGGTCATTTGCTGCGCAAAGAGAACATAAAAACCCACAATAAGCAAAAACTAAAGTTTGAGTCAAATCCATAATGAAAATATTTAGACAAAGATCTCTTCACGTGTAAGAGTAAATAATAAGAAACATTTTTTTTTTTTAACTTTAAATGTCTTCTTATTTGAAAACAAAGTTGATCTATAAACTTCCCGAATGAAATAATAAAAAAAGAAGTTTATATGGTAAAAATTTACGATGTTGGCTAAGCAGACAAGGTAGGCTCGCGCGCCAACGCTCAATGCGTACAAGCAGTGTGTTGTGTAACTACCCTTAGTTTACTAGGAAATAATTCACGATACATTTGAAGCTTCACTTGAAAACAGGAAAAGGCCACATAATCAATCTTCGTTTGTGAAAAGAAACATCGTGAACGTTGTAATTGACATACACAAGCTATTAAAGTTGTGTATTAAAGACTGGAATCTTAAACTCAAGTACATCAGCTGTAAAGACGAGCTAGGCATCAATTTGCAGCAGGATCACCTCTCTCATAATGTTGTTGACATATGGTAGACAATGAAGGTGACGGTTCGTGTTCATATTTCTCGCGTTCAGTTTCTGACTGAAACAGTTATGGAAGTATTTTTTCAAGCAAAGGATCGAAGGATGGAATTCATCTACAAAGAAAAATAAACAAATAGCATTTTCATTTCATTTTAGTATCCACTAATTTTAGTCTGTTGTATCCATGATCTATGTAGGGATAATATGCTAAACCTCTGGTTCTCAAGGGTTCGGGTTCAAACCCGGCTGATTTTTTTTCAGGCGTAAAAATCCCTTCCTTCACAAGGGACGTAAAGTTGAAGATACCGTGTCGTAGATTTACAGCACGTAAAAAAACCTTCAAGCCCAATAAAGAGGCCTCTGGGCAATATTAAGCGGTCTCTCGCGCACAAAATAGAAAGGGTCGCTCAGAATCGTAGCAGTTAAAGAGCGTCCATAAATAACATTCAATTTAGTTTTAATTTTAGTAAATTTTAAAATTGTGCCCTACCAGATAATTTGGCTACAAGCCGCCACTGACTACAACCTGATCTCCGGTTGCTTTTAAATGCAACAAAAGGCTAATAAAACAAGAGAAAACAAATTCTAATACTTTGTGTGGTCCTCATTACTTGCTATCATTGCCCTCAATTTTCGGGGCATGGAATCCACTAGCGATTGAAAATAAGTAATGTCTTCTGCTAGTGAATCCCAAGTGTCTGTCACGGCACACCAGAGTTGTGAAGCATTATTCAATCTGAGACCTCGAGAAAGCCTCTGCTTTACTTTCGTCTAAACATTTTCAATTGGGGTGAGATCTGCTGACTTTGTAGGACACGGTATCTGCTCTTAAGATATCCATGTGCTCCGAAAACCACTTTTGAACTCTGGCCAACTTTGGGACCGAATTATCCTGTTGCAATTTAATAATACCTTCAGGATAACATTCGTGGGCTGATGGAAGCAGAATATGTTATAGAATTTCTAAATAAGTTTGCTTATTCAGCTTTCCATGATCATGTTCCAGCATATCTTCCCGAGATAACATGCCCAAGTAGTAACGCTAGTTCGATCACTCCTTGCAGCTATTGCAACATTTATCAAGGAAATTTTGCAGGAGTGAGTGAGTGAGTGAGTGGTGTTTAAGGGCCCATCGACAACTAGGTCTTTTGGGCTCGAAGTGACGAAAAAGCGAAACATTAAAAAAAAAAAGGAAATGCAGCGTGAAAAGTTAAAAAGTGCTAAAAACTCTTGCACGAACGAAAAACTAGTCCATGTGGTAAAAACAAGGGCTAAAGAGTTAAAAAGCTAAAAACTACACATACACGCATAAAAAACTGAGCTCATGTGGCAAAAGACAAGAGCTTAAAAGTTAAAAAAGTAAAAACTACACACACGCATAAAAACTACACACACGCATAAAACAGATCAGATCTCTTTGCTGAGGCCAATAGAGGCAACGATTTGGCTGGCGTTGCCACATAAAATGGCAAAGTGGTACCCAGGCCAATGGATTGCCGGTCATGTTGGAACATGTGCCACAGACAGACGAACATCGCAAGCCTGACAGAAAGGAGCTGGCTCAGCGAGGAGAAGGTGTGAGCCGTGTGTGACCGATCCTCGCGGCGCCGGACATTTTGCAGGAGAAACATGAGTATGGCAAAATAGTGATGTCAAATCAAAATAGAGATAACTCAAACTGGAGTAATTAAATAGAAAAATTAACACCATGGTGTCATCGTCTCTTGAAGTACTGCCTCCAGAAGTTCCAAGAGACGTAATTATATACGACGGAAAGTAGGGGTTTTTAGTTGGTGAAAATGCAACTCCCACACAGAGTGGTGTCTGTGAAAGAAACAACAAGAAAAAAAACAAAAAAAAAAAAACACGCATATCATATCGAGTATCACTAGGCCTGTAAACAAACTGCAGTAGAACGTAGCTTCGTCGGAGAAAATACTTCACTCCAATCGAAGTTCTCGTACTGTACAGTAAATGCCAGCCTTCAATTTTGTGGGCTTTAGTGACCACTTCCTTTACTGCCGCACGTCTACGTCGAATTTCGGCATCTTTTTAGCGGTGGCTAACCGCCGCGCACTACCCGGGAATAAAGATAAATCCTTGTATTCGGCGGCCATCAGAAACGCAACTCTTTCGACCTCTGCCATGAGAGACCCGTCTTCATTCTCCGAGATACACGCGAGCGGCCAGGGATCTTCCTTGCAGCAACCTGCCCCTCTTGGCGTCATAACTTTGCCACTTCCTCGCAGTGGACTGTGGAACAAGACAAATACTGCCCGCTCTGGTGGCCGTATAATCCTGTGAAACCAGGTTGATAAAAGCAGAACGTTTATCAACGACCTCTGACTTTGCTAAAGTATGAATGAATGCGTCGATGTAATAGTGATTGAAGACCTCTTTCGGTGACTATGAAACCAAGCACAAAACATTTACCAACACAGAAAGAAACACAATTACGACAAAAGGATCAAACTTATCAACAGTAGTTGTAAACCTCGTATAATATATTATCTAATACTCAAATTATAACCAATATAACGGTAACTTTGTATTAGTATAAATTAAGAATGTGAAATAGAAAATATGATAGGAGAAACAATATAAATGGGGGAGCAAAAATGTATGCTATTACAAAGGTTTGAACTTAGGTTCGGCAATTTTCAGAGCGCTTTTGTTACCTCTGAGCTATATCTGTTTGGGTCAAAGGCGCTGCTGACATATTCACATATACGCTGTAGTATTAGTCATGGTTCTTATGATTACATGAATCATTTATCGTATTCACAGTACTTCATGGCTTCTGAATCAGCTCATTGGTTGATCAGTTGATTGGGAATTGGTTGCTCCACCTATATGTATAATTACAAATGAGCATTGCATCAGGTAGAAACACTTTTGGGTTTGTTTACTAATTGGCTAACGAAGAATGGGTAGCATGGCGCTTGTTGCCGAATTCTTTATCAGGAACCAATACAAATGCGAAACACGGTGCAACACAGCCTGTTAATGTGTTCGGCAGACGATAACGTATGTCGCAGACACTGTTAGGTAAGTCTAGTTGCATATTGGAAATAGCGACCAGTTTAAACCTCGCTGCGATACCAAGTGGGACTTTGAAATATCCTGCTCTCACGGTGCGCCCAATCATTTTTTCCATGACTGCACATAGAACGAGTAGAAAAAGAAAATTGCATTTAAGCAACTTATTGAGAACTTGATATAATAATTGAAATTTATATGTATATTTATTACTTTCTCTACACGTACTATGTACATAGAATAGGGATAGAGAAGGTATTGTAATGCACCCAAAATTTTGATATCGAGATTTCACCTGAAATATATGCTTTTGGTCTCCCTGTATCCAAAAAAAAAAAACATTTTTGGAAAAAGGTCCTGTGTGTGCGTGTGTGTGTCTGTAGACAGCATAGCTCAAAAATGAAAAAACTGTTAAATACCAAACTTGGTATTCAAGTTTGGTCTCCTACAAGGATTCAGCACGAAGATTTTCAAGAAAATTCCCCATCCCCAACTACCCTTTATATAGAAAAATTTTCGAAAATTTTAATTTTTTCAAAAATTTCTCTAACGATTTTGATTAAAATATCGCATGTTAAATATATTTACGTGACCAATAAAATAAAAATATATGTCTTTTAATTTTCTGGGAATAGCCACTGAAGTCTACTTTATTCTGGATGAATTTTACGGTATTTTTCATAACTGATAAACCGTAAGAGATAGATAAAAACTAACTTAACAGAAAATGCAGAGCTCGTTAATACACATTATATGCCTTTTGTCGTGGAGTTTATCGTTTTGAGACATTGTTTGTCAGTGGTTTTAGCTCTAAAAAACTGATACTTTTCGCAAACAGGGATTTGTCAACTCCTGGCCATACAAACAAAGGAACTTCAATCACCTAGCAACCAGCTTTTGACTATCATTTTTACCTATGGTACTCCCTTATTTTCCTTCTACTTGCTTGTATGCAAGTAATAACACTATTTCTGCTAATGTTTTCTCCATTAGCATGAAGGAAATAGAAGCATAAACTTTTTAACAGTAATTTGTTGCACAGATGCAGAGGAAGACATATGAATGTACGAGGTACGTCCAGAAAGTAAATTCCGTTTGGTAATAAAATTAAATTGTGTACAGATACAGAATAATTGTTTATTGTACAAAATTCTACAACTTTTAAATTACTTTTCCACATAACTGCCGAAATTTTTCAGGCATTTGTCATAGCGTGGCACAAGCTTTTGTATACCTTCTTCACAGAAGTTTGCCGCCTGTAACCAACGTGAGCAAAGTTTACGAAATTTCAGTTTTTCGGTAACAATTTCATGAATTAATGATCGTGAGCTTTGGGGAAAGTCCATAGCGAGAGCACTAATTGTAAACTTGCGGTTTTCCTGGATCTTGTCATCAATCGCGTGAACTAGTGCTTCTGTAACAAAAAATGGACGCCCACTTCACTACGTCCTTCACTGAACTGTCGGACCCATCGTCTCACCATTGAATCACTCATCGCATTTTGTCCGTAAACTTCGCAAATTTGCCGCTAAATTTAAATTGGTGTCCCTTTCCTAGCATTCAGAAAACGAATCACAGATCTGATTTCACAAGCGGCGGGATTTTCAATCAACATGCACAACAAAGGGTATGTGGCTGACAGCGATCTCAAAATGGCGCATGTTTCTTCTCCTTGATAAAGAGCGTCTACCGCGCTTGTACGGAACTGCGATCGCAGCGCTGCAGCGCAGATAAATTGAAACGGAACTTACTTTCTGGACGTACCTCGTAACATCAGATTTCTTTTACTTTCTGTACACGTACTATGTACATAGTGTATAGGGTAGATCTTGAATGTACCCAAAAAATCGATATTGAGGTTTCAAGGAAGCACGTATTTTGAGGGCCCCGAGTCCAAAAAAAGCATTTTAGGAAAAGGTCCATGAGTGCGTCTGTGGACAGCATAGCTAAAATACGAAAGGACCGTTAAATATTGTCACATGCAGAATGTGGTACTACTGCGTTAGGATCCACATTCTAAGTGTGGCATGATTGACTAATTAATTTTTATTGTTTTGGCTGTACTGTAGAAAAGGTTAGTTTAATATAACCACGGGAGCGTGGCTTTTCGGCCTCTTTGCCAGTGGGACGTCGTGGGGTGCGCATCGCACGTTTTTAGTAATCATGTAATTTATAATGGAGCTATAGTATTCACCCAGATTTTGGCTACGCATCATCCAGCGTCAACATAACAGGTAAAAATTTAATAAATCAATTAGCTGGAATTACTCTTGAATTAACATGTGTTAATTCAGTAGTTTGATTTTGTTCCCACATTTCCTTGTTTTACTCCTGAGTTTGCTAATTTCCCATAAGTTAGCATGGGGGATACGTCCCTCATGTCGCATCCAGTTAGAATAGTCTTGTATTTGCCTTTCGCAGCCACAGCGAGTTCCCCGAGTTATTAGTAGAAAAGGCGGTTGCGACATATTGGTGGAAGTGCCGGGTAAAATTTTTTTTAAGTACAGCATATTTGTTTTATGCGCTAGGAAATTTTTTTTAAAGTACAGGATAGTGATGGAGTCGCTAGGTTTGGTGTTTAGACATAAGAAATGGGTTTAGGTACAGAAAATTTGGTGTGGAGCAACAGGTTAATTAGTAGAATCGCTAGTTTTCTCTTAGTTTGTTTTTTTGTTAAATTTGTCACCACGTGCTCTAATAGTTGTAGTCCTAGGACTGGAAATTCTTCATTTCTCCATGCCCTTGTAAATAATTTATATATGTGAGCTAGGTTGCTATGTTATTCTAAAAAGTCCCAGTTTTGTATTCCAATTTCGTGTAAAATTTAACACGTGGTGAATTGGTTCTTTGTGGCGTCCTTTGCTCTCCATTACTCATTTGGCTATATTTTGTACCTGAGATAGTTTTAAAAAGTTTTCTAAATTAGTGTGTCTAAGTAATAGTTACAGTTTCGTTGTCGCTGAATAATTTATTTCTCATTTTTAACTTGATTTTGACTTCAGTAGTGATAGCGTCATACCGCCATAATGGCTTCGCATACTGTCGGCGTGGGTCCGAACTTTCGTCGTTAAAATGGTATCTTTCTGGTTTATTTCTTCTTAGGTTGCATGTATTAGTACAATTTTAATATTGAAGTGTTATATTTGTGGAAAATTGGTATGTGAAGTTCATTTTACTCCATTCTAAATTGTGGTAAAGTGTTGCATTTCCACTAAATTTTTTTTTTTCAGGTTAGTGTTATAAACACATGTTCGTGTGCTAGTTAACTCAGTGTGCTACAGCTATATTCCAGTTATAAATACAGCTATTCCGTGTGTTATAGGTTTGATTTTTGGCAAAGTGCTCCACGTGTTGTAAAAGTTTAAGTTCATCAAGTTTAGTTTCTAAATTGTAGTGTGACGATTTCTTATTTGTCTTGTGATTTTTAAAATTCTCAACGTTTTCTGGCCTTAGTGATGTTACTTGTGTTAAATTTGTGAAAAGTGATAACCACGTGCTTGCATTTATTACCCATTTTACTGTTGGAGGTTAGCAGCTATTTGTGATTTCTGGATGAAAATATAGAAGTTTGTGCTAACAGGTGCTGTGAAGTCAAAGTATTGAAACAATTATTTTCAAAGTTCCATGCTTATAGTGTTTTAAAGATTTTAGTAAGTTCAGTGGTAGTAGGTACCACTTATTGTTCGTT
Organism: Hymenopus coronatus; assembly: GCA_030762935.1. NCBI lineage: Eukaryota > Metazoa > Arthropoda > Insecta > Mantodea > Hymenopodidae > Hymenopus > Hymenopus coronatus. The sequence continues at coordinate 96,406,856 of CM060891.1, read as the reverse complement.
ACGCTATTCGAATACTCATAACACGTAACCTCATTTTGTGATTTTTTTTCTCTCCATGTGTTAATTGCTGTATAGAAATCGTGATATAGAATTCACGTGGCTGGATCAGTCTATGAGAAGCCTTTGGGCCTAAGTTTTTCACTTCCTCGCCGTGGGCGCTTAGTATTTTAAGTTTTATGCTATTGTTTTTCTTAGGGGCTGGTGTATTTAATTGTGTGCACTGTGAGGTATTTTACAGTGTTGAATAGTTATCCAGTGCTATTTAAAGTTACCAAAATGCCTAAGAAACGCACTAGACAAAGTTCTGATATACCTGTGGAATTTGTTGAACAAGTTGAAGATGTAGCTTCTGGTGGTAATGCACCCTTAAATACACAATTGTTACCAGCAACTCCGTCACAGATGGCTCCCATTACTCCTTTGCAGCCTGCCATGCCTCGTACTGCAATAGAACCCTCATGTTTTGATAATACAGGTTGGTTGTCTGCTTTTGCCTTTTTGCAAAATTTTGAAACGGTAGCTTCTGCAAATTCTTGGACTGATGATATGAAATTGAAGTTTTTCCCCTGTTACCTTAAATCAACAGCTTTATTATGGTTCCAAACATTTCGTCATAGACATCCTTGTCATGATTGGGTATTGCTGAGTACTAGTTTTCTAAATGCTTTCCAAATGGCAAACCAAAGTGATCTACTAGAAATGAAACTTCGACAGCGAGTACAATTTGATGCTGAGCCTGTTACAGACTATATTTATGATGTGCTTTCTTTATGTGATCAAGTTAATCCTGGCATGTCGCAAGCAGAACAAATAAAGAATTTGTTAAAGGGTCTTAAGCCATCATATGTTCAAGCCCTGGTACCTCTGAATCCAATAACTGTTGATCAAGTTTTACACATAATTAATAGTGTTGATAGGGCTGAATTCTATGTACAGCAGCGACACAATTTGCCCCATCGTCAAGTTATATGCATGGGCCTACATCATCTATGACTTCGCAGTTATTGCCCATAGATACAGTACCTTCTCCAAATCCTATGGTAAAATTAATTTCTCGCGTTGAACAGCTATGTACACAGTTTACTCAGTTTCAGCCACCACCTGTACCTCGTACACAATCGCAGGCTTCAGATGAGAGACGTTGGCGGGATTCCACACCCCCATATTATAGATGTAATCGCAGTGGCCATGTAGCTCGGTTTTGTCGTAGTGATATGCCACCACCACGTCAGCAGCCACCACCACGTCAGCATTCACCACCACATTTTAGACGACAAAATAGGGAGGCATCGAGACCATCTAAGGATTCGCCGTCACCCCGGTATGATGTTGCAGCTCTGACAGGTCAGGTACTCCAAGTTACAGGGTATGTAAATGATACTGAAATGCCTATGTTGCTTGATACAGGAAGTGCAGTTAGTATTATCAATGCTGCTCATATTAATGACTTTTCTAAAGTACGGCCTATCGACATCCTATTACGCGCAGCAGAGAGTTCCAGATCAGCAAAGACCTTGCAGCAAAAACAAACAAAAGAATCATACACCACTACAGTCGTGGCACCAAGGCCACTTATTGGGCACCATTCCAACATGCAGATGGTCCTTGCCCCAATTTTTTCTCTCCTCTTCGTTCTATCATAAACTTATGATAATCAACATCGTGTGGTGTAAATTGGAATAGTGAGGCTCTTACTATTTTATTGCCTCCTGTGCAAGTGCTGTGAGAAAAAAAAAAGAGAAAGAAAGAAAAGAAGAATTTTTTTTTGCGTGTTCTTCCCATAAACTCTTTATTAGCAAGACGCAAACTATGAAGAAAAAAAAAAATCACTTTTTTTTTATATTATCATTTTTTTTTTTGGCCACCCAACATAGCAATCTATTAATGCATGTGTAATTTGTACCATAAAGGAAATTTTTTGTATATTTTGCCGCAGACGCCAAAATCTTGGTAAAGCAGGGGGAGATGTCACATGCAGAATGTGGTACTACTGCGTTAGGATCCACATTCTAAGTGTGGCATGATTGACTAATTAATTTTTATTGTTTTGGCTGTACTGTAGAAAAGGTTAGTTTAATATAACCACGGGAGCGTGGCTTTTCGGCCTCTTTGCCAGTGGGACGCCGTGGGGTGCGCATCGCACGTTTTTAGTAATCATGTAATTTATAATGGAGCTATAGTATTCACCCAGATTTTGGCTACGCATCATCCAGCGTCAACATAACAGGTAAAAGTTTAATAAATCAATTAGCTGGAATTACTCTTGAATTAACATGTGTTAATTCAGTAGTTTGATTTTGTTCCCACATTTCCTTGTTTTACTCCTGAGTTTGCTAATTTCCCATAAGTTAGCATGGGGGATACGTCCCTCATGTCGCATCCAGTTAGAATAGTCTTGTATTTGCCTTTCGCAGCCACAGCGAGTTCCCCGAGTTATTAGTAGAAAAGGCGGTTGCGACAATATCAAACTTAATATTTAAGATTTTCCAAGATTTTCAAGAAAATCTCCCCACCCCAAACTACTCTTTACATGGAATATTATTCGAAAATTTTGATTTTCTCAAAAACGATTTCGATTAAAATACTTTATGTATAAGATATTTTTATGATAAACGAAATGTATATCCAATTTCCTGGAAATGACCTCTGAAGACCTTCATTTTAGATGACTTTTATATAACTCACAAACTATAAGAGATATACAAAACTTTACTGTACAAAAAAAATTGTAGATCTCGCTAAAACATACAATTTATGTCATATACATTTATTTTGTACAGTTAACCGTTTTCGAGATATTCTGAATTATTGGGTTCTATTTTAAGCCACTTAAATTTTTCTCAAACGGGAAGAAATCTTTCTTCTCGTATCTCAGTTGTTTACTCCTGGCAAACAAACAGATTTGAATTTCAATTGTTTCACATAGCGACCGGCTTTTAAAGAACTAGACTATCGCTTTAGCCCGTACATTTTCTTATCGCCCTTTTACTTCTAAGGAAGCTAATTCTGCTATGTTTATGCACATTAGCATGACGTGGATAACATATTGATGCTTTGAATAGGTTTGTTTACCGAACAGCTAGAAGACGTCATCTGAATGGAACACGTTAGACGTTTTCCCTTCTACTTACAAGGGACCAAGTAATAAGGACATTTCTGCTATATCGACTATCCTGAAATAGGTAGGTATAAGAATAAGCTTTCTAGTAATAACTTGTTATAGAGATGTAGAGAAAGTCACATGACTGGAACGCATAAGATATTTTTTATCTGATTCATTGTTCATCATTGCGAGTGTTGTAATTTGATATAATTTGCGTGCCATTAGCGACCGGCGGACCATAGTTTATGAAACCTACTACAGGGATATTTGCATTTTACACGTGATGTCCACACAGCATTTCGTGCTCTTATGTCTCTGTAGTTCTTATCCTGTCGAGAGGAAGTAATAGGGCTTCGCTTTTCATAACGAAAGGGACGGAATAAAAGATGGACTTGCAGAAGTTTTGTTTACTTTTTAAATATGGGTCGGTTTTCTTGTTGACCAGAGCAATGTGAATGCATACAATGCGGAACAAAAGAATGGAGTTTCGTATACGTAATGCGACTGTTGAAACTTCAGCACTGGGAATAGAAAACTTCAATTCCTCCGTAAAATAAACTATATATGAAGATATATTGCATTGAAAATTGGAAAAAAAGAAGGTGAAGCACCCTTCATGGATTTTTCGTGAAAACATATTATTTCAGATCTCCTATTTTCTAAAAGACAAACTAGACTTAAAGCTTTGAAGTGCTGCACGATTTTATGCGGTATGTATATCACTGATATTTATTCATTCCTAAAGTTTATTTTATCGTGTTTTTCGTAAATGAACTTCCTTTCAAATAGTATCGTTCTGTTTGGCCCTTCAACATTATTTCTGAATTGAACCAAGTTTTGCACACGATTTTTCTGCACCAAGCTGAACCAGAAGCAAACATGTGCTGTCTTACATTCACACGCGTTTCTCTACGTCTCAGTGGCAAATTATTTTCAAAACGCTTACTCTCCTATTTATTTCATACTGTTAAACATTAGTAGAAATATTCTTATTCCTTAGTTCCTTTTAAGCAGAAGGGAAATACGGGTATACACTATGCGAAATTTATAGTCAAATTTTTTAAAAGCTTGTTGCTCTGCGACCAAAGTTCTTTCTTTCGCGTGGCCTAGAGTTGACAAATTCGGAAATGGTTCGCCACACAAACACATTTATGACAGAAATCGTAGTTTTAACGTATTATACATTTCTTGTTAGTAACTTTTGGTCTATATCTTAAAAGTTTACCAGTTATACAAAAGTCATTTAGAGGCTATTCCCAGAAATTTCGAGATATATGTATGTTTTATTTGTCATATCCTTGTGTATATCGTTATATACGCTATTTAATTAGAATCCTTAGAGATATTTTAAAAAAAAAATTAAGATTTTTAAAACTGTTATCATGTAAAGAGTAGTTTGGGGTGGCGGATTTTCTTGAAAATGTTCATGTCGTATTCTTGGAGTTGCTGAACTGAAATATCAATTATGGCATTCAACTGCGTTTTGGTTTTTGAGCTATGTTCACAATTACACCATACACATTGCTCTTTTTTAAAAATACTTTCCTTGAGTAGGGAACCCTAAAACGTATATTTCCAGGAAATCTCGGTATTGAAATTTTGGGTTGAGTGTAATGCTAAGTATTAAGTTCCAACTACAGAAAGTGAAAAGTAATTACTACATACTTTATGCGTTTTCTGTTGTTAAAGTGCTTGATCAACCACTCAAGTATTAAAGATACATCTAATCTATATTTTACTTATTTTTACTTTCTCTATACGTACTATGTACATGGTGTACAGAGAAGGTATTTTATTGCAACCAAAAATTCGATACCGAGATTTCACCATATATGTTGTGGGTTCCCTGTATCCAAAAAAGGCATTTTCAGAAAAAGGTCCCTGTGTATGTGTCCGTGTGTCCGTGAACACGATAACTCAAAAACAAAAAATCAGTAAAAAACCAAACTTGGTTTTTAAGTTTAGAATCTTCCAGGGATGCGACACGAAGATTTTGAGAAAACTTCCCCATCCCAAACTACCCTCTACATGGAACCTTTTTCGAAATGTTTTATTTTTTAAAAAATGGCATTAACGATTTTGATTAAAATATCCTACACTAAAGACATTTACCTGACAAATAAAATGTATATTTTGAATTTTCTGGGAATAGCCTCTGAAGACTACTTTATTCTGGATCAATTTTACCAAATGTTGCATAACTGCTAAACCGTAAGAGATGGATAAAAACTTACCACACAGCACCTATGATACGCTTGTTGTCAGCGATGTGGAAATATTAGGATACCTCTGATATGCCTGTTGCCAGGGATGTGGAAATATTAGGATACCTCTGATATGCCTGTTGCCAGCGATGTGGAAATATTAGGATACCTCTGATATGCCTGTTGCCAGCGATGTGGAAATATTAGGATGCCTATGATACGCCTGTTGTCAGAGATGTGGAAATATTAGGATGCCTATGATACGCCTGTTGTCAGAGATGTGGAAATATTAGGATACCTATGATACGCCTGTTATTAGCGATGAAATATTAGGATAGCTACGACACGCCTATTGTCAGAGATGAGGAAATAGTAGGATACCTATGACAAGCCTGTTGTCAGAGATGTGGAAATAGTAGGATACCTATGACACGCCTGTTGGCAGAGATGTGGAAATAGTAGGATACCTATGACACGCCTGTTGGCAGAGATGTGGAAATAGTAGGATACCTATGACACGCCTGTTGGCAGAGATGTGGAAATAGTAGGATACCTATGACACGCCTGTTGGCAGAGATGTGGAAATAGTAGGATACCTATTACACGCGTGTTGTATTGATAATTCGAATGGAGCGAACTATTGATTGAGGAATCTCTGTTAAAGAATGCCATGGAAGGGTTTTTTTTTATCTTCGGAGTCAAGTCAAAGTCACATGGGCTTAAGAACCTAAGGAGTATGGTGGATGGTGTAGCACTTCCCAGCTCCATCGACCTAACAATTTGTGCCTCATGCGGCCAAGGATGGGTACTGCAGGAAGTGTCGCCGAAGATCAAAAAGCTCACGAGATTCCGAGCAATGTGAAAGTTTGGTTCTACTTGTGTACGACTGTAGTGGTGGTATGCTAGCGCATTAGGCTCCTCCTCAGTAGACCGTAAATGCGCAGTATTGTTGTTCATTACCAGGTAATGGCATCCTACAACTTCCACATCGCTTACAACGGGTTCTACACAATGCTCGTGACTACTTTGAAAGGCAGAAAATTTTGTTAAAATGTATCTCTTTTGTATAAGTTGAAATAAATAGTTGCAACTGTTAAAGTTTCAATTCTCGTACTTTTTATTTGTAATAAAACATTTTACAAATACGGCATTATAATAGAATCATATGCAAGAAAACGAAAAAAAAAAAAAAAAGTTGATGTGTTGCATTCACATTGCCAACAAAGTATTCTTACCAAAAATTATCTGCCTACATTGTATTAAAAAGCATTAACACAGTTGATGTGACTAATTAGTTCCTTATAAGCAGAAGGGAATATGCCAGGCTAAGCTTTGGTGAAATGCGATCGATATGCGAACAATTGAAGTTCCGTTCGCTTTGCAGTCCCGGAAAAACAGAAGAGAGATGAAAGAAAGGTGACCCCATTTCAGAAGATTCGTAGTTCAAAATTGAAACGTAAGTTTCCGTGTATCTCTTAAGGTGACAAAATTCAGCAAAGTCTATCCAGAATTACCTGGTCTTTATAGACTAATTCCAGGAAATTCAAAATAAGTATACATATTTTTATGTAAATAGCTTTAGTAAACAAGATTTTATTCAATATCGTTACAGCCATTTTCGAGAAAGACAAAATTTTCAAAAACATCCCATGTAAAGAGTTGTTTGAAGTGGAAGTATCTTCTTGAAAATTTTCGTGTCACATCTTTAAGTTTTTGAGCTATGCTGTCCATAGACGCACACACACACACACACACACACACACACGCACGCATACAAACATACACATATTTTTCTAAATATTTTTTTTTTTGGCTCAGGGAACCTCAAAACCTATTTATGGTGAAATCTCATCGAATTTTTGGGTGAAATACAACATTTCCTCTATACACTATGTGCATAGTACGTGAAGAGAAAGTAAGTACACACACACGAATTTTGTAGAAGTATTTTTGGGAGGTTCAGAGGATATAAAACATCGAGATTGAATTCTAGGATCAATAATATCCACTGCCTCTAGCACTGCAGCTCCAAATATTACTAGGCTTTTAGTACTAGCTTTAAGTGTGAAGATGGAAACTTTATGGAGAGAAAAATACAATCATATCTTAAGGGAATGTGCACACTGTCAGGTTACTCATTGATACTGTTAATTTTATGCAGTGACTTAAGAAGCCACATTTGTCTTACAAGCTTTGCTGCGCCACCTTTCATAATTTTCATTCATTGAAGAGTATTTTCATCTAACTCTGCTAAAATTGCTGACAGTTATACAACGATAAATTCTTTAAAAACATTGTACCAAACTAAAACTACAGCAAACGGTTATATAAAAAGTTGGCTGTAAGATTTGACGAAAAACTCTTTTGTAAGTTTGAAAGTGTGGAACACCCGGAACCAGGAGCAACAATACAGCAATGATAGGGTCTCTACATTTTCCAGACTGGAACACCACGATAGTTGGGTAGGCAGACCGGGGACCTCGCCCCACCAGAAGTGGTGCTCTTCCCGACAACAGACACAAATCAGGGGACTGAGATAGCCACTTGGAGCATATTTTTTCCCTGCTATGTCGCACCGGTTATCACCGCCGACATTGGCAATTCTGAAAGAAACCAACGGGATATTTCAAATGACAATGGAAACAACTTGTAGGTACAGACAATCTTCAGGTGAACCATGGGTCAGGTAGGCAGGCCACTGGAAGTGAACCCGTGACCTCCCAAACGAAACCGCCTGAAGCATCCTCTCGGTTTAAAGATACAGGGTGTCCCACTTAAAACACCAATAAAATAAATGGTTATAACTCAATAGAAAAAAGTATGTAATTGAAAATGTTTCTATTAGCTAAAGAGCAGCAATTGTAATAAGATTTCAACATCACAGCAATCTGAAGCACGGCAGATGTCGAGCCTCTTTTCAATAGACTTCAACATCATAACCATCTGCAGAATGGCAGATGTCGATCCTCTTTTCAATAGACTTCAACATCATAACCATCTGCAGAATGGCAGATGTCGAGCCTCTTTTCAATAGACTTCAACATCATAACCATCTGCAGAATGGCAGATGTCGAGCCCCTTTTCAATAGACTTCAACATAATAACCATCTGCAGAATGGCAGATGTCGAGCCTCTTTTCAATAGACTTCAACATCATAACCATCTGCAAGTGGCAGATGTCGAGCCTCTTTTCAATAGACTTCAACATCATAACCATCTGCAGAATGGCAGATGTCGAGCCTCTATTCGATAGACTTCAACATCACAACCATTTCTAGATGTCGATCATCTTTTCAATCAATTTCAACATCACAATAATCTGTAGTACCGCAAATGCCGAACTCATTTTCAATAGATTTCAACATTACAACTATGTGTAGCACGGCAGATGTCGCGGCTCTTCAATAGACTAACATTATCTGCAGAACGGTAGATGTTGAGCCTTCTTTCATTTGATTTTTAACGATTTTACAGACAACCATCTATAGTTGGACAGATGCTGGGCTTGTATTAAATAGAGTTTAACGTGACAGCACTGCAGATATCCTCAGGCATCCCTCACTGTAGCAATTGTGACATTTTAAATCGCAAGGCGAATTCCGAATTTGAAATCATGGAGGTCAGCCAGCGGTGCTTTATAAGCGTGTGTTTGACAAATTGATGGTCTTGGCAACCAAGCGATTGTCTCAGATTCTCTGCCCATGCATTTTCTGGGAAAACTGGCAATGAGAAAATTGCATACCTCGAACGTGACGTGAGGAGAGGGGCGCCATTTTGCTGAGGAATGGTTCCTACAGGAAGTTGTGGGACGACACAAGTCCAACATATCTAGATAGGTTCGACTATCACTCTAAGTTCAGCAAAAAAGAAAGGACCTATCCACGATCTTTCATTAAACCGCACCACATAGTAACCTTGGTTGAATCATGTTCATTTCGAAACAGAAGCATTCTCAATCCTTCAGATTCTACAGTTGTGTATGTTACTTTTTCCTTGTATGTGATAAGTTGACTCGTCAGAGAAACAAATATGATCTAAGTACGAGTTGTTTTCATCAATTTTGTCCAGAACGCAAAAAAATGCAGCCTTCTTATGTTTATTATCCTGCTTGATTTTCTGTGCGATTTGAATTTTGTATGCTGGAAGACGGAACCCTTTGTGCAGAACATTGTGAACATTACTGCGAGGTATTTGGAATTACAAACTTGCATTCGGATCGATCTTCTTGGTCTTCTTGTTTAATAGGTTCATATTAGTTCAATGTTCTCTTCAGAAACTCTTTTCTTAGCATGCTTACCGCTGTTTATGACAATGGAATCTTGCACTTTAAGGCTAATTGCCTATGAAATCGGCATTGAACATGCTTCACAGACTTATTTTGTGGCAACCAAAAACTTCCTGCTGTAATGTCTAGTAAGTTTTACAGAATTAGCAGAGCAGTAATTTATTTCTGAGTGTCACAATTCCATGGCAACCATTGTTGCATTGTTACATACATTACAAGATCTGCACTGGTACATCTGACTAGATTTCTTTCTCATTGGTGTATACATTCCTAGTTATAACCATTTATTTTATTGGTGTTTTAAGTGGGGCGTCCCGTATTAACTTTTAGGTAGAATAAAAATACACGTGAAATAATAATACCGTTTTCTAAGACTAGCGCGTCATAGAGGATATTCTAGACATGAAATTGAATTCAAAAATCTCCATCGCATTGTTATTAAAAGATAAAATACATTACCACGGAAGCTAAGTGGACCGTTCTGACATTTTATAGCAGAAGCGACACTGTTGCACTAACATGCAGTAAAATGTGATCCTAATTGAAATAAAGCTGTTTATTATACCACACTTATCCCAAGTTGTTCTTCGTGTTTCTGTTATGTTCTGTATTGCGAATGTCTTACAAAGAGTGACGCTTCTGCACTAATAAGCAACCTCACTGCATCAATATCCATTGCAACACAACAGCATTAACTACTAAAAGGAAGGTCGTGTGCGAATGTTTCAGTGTCATTCTCAACAACTGATCGGACCACGTCAGTAAGCAACTATTTTGTAGGTCTTGGATTAATTGCTTTTTCACATTGGCCGTGTGTAGGTTAGGGGTTGGTTAGGTAGAGTCAAACTGAAAACATTCAATGTCACAGCTGACCATAATAGTTGGCTACACTATGAATCCTGGGTCTAAAGTACTTAAAACATTCTAAGTCGCCATTGGGATTGTCATCTCAAAATAATTTGAGATCACCTTCCGGCTAAAGATCGGGAGATCCGTGGTTCACATCCCGGCTGTAACACTGAATTTTTCAGTTTGACTCTAGCTATGTTGTAGGTCATTTGCTTGCCTAAAGAACAGGATATCTCTATTGTCTTCAAAGTAGTATTTAATATTCACGCTGTGTAAGCTACACAGTTCTAAACTTTATACGACTGTGAAACAATCAAGCAGCGAATAAAACTGACAGAGAGCGTGAAGAATATAGTGTAGAACATGCATTTCGGTTTCAACACGGAAGAAATATCAAAATAAAATCGCAATAATGAGAAAAAATATCAAGTTAAAATTAGCCGGTCCCCATGGCCACGCTCGCTAAGGCGTCTCGCTTTGGTGCTTCCTGGGCAGGGGATCGTGGGTTCCAGTCCCTCCTTGGGCATGGGTGTTATATGTTTGTGGAATGTGTATATGTTTGTGTAAAGGAACAGTAAAACCAGTAATCAAACAGTAATCGTACAGTAAATTTAGGGGGGGGGATGTAAACGGGGATACAGCGCCGGAGTTCTGGTCAGACTCCGGTATTGTTTTAGAAAAAAAAAAATTAATGTGCTTTAAGAGGAAACCAAGTGGGTGTAAACTAACTCTTAAATTAACTAAAACTAAAATAGCCCTGCAGTTTTACTAAATACAAATAATAACAGAGGAAATTCTAAGAAATAAAGAAAGACCCGCTTTTAAAAGAAAATAAGCTCGTTTATAGTTTATTAATTTAGCTTCCTGGACTCCTGCCTTCATATATTAAAATAACTACTTGTATATGCGTACAAAACAGTGTGTAAGAAAACATTGTATTTGTACCGTAACCACGATTACTCGGCAGTTTACAAGCGACTGCGCTCGCTTTAGAAGGTCCTCCTGTAACACAGGCAATCTTAGCTACATATTCTTGTTTTTATGTATTATACTTAAAATGTCAAACTATTGGAATGAAAATTCCCTTGTTTGGAGCATTTACATTAGTTAAAAGTTCTTAAACTGTTTGCTAGGAAAATGAAATTAAGTTGCAAATTTCTTATTAACTTATAGGGGTAGTGAATATTTAAATCATACTCAGGTATAGCCTACAGATGTGAAGAGTGTCAAAAATATGAATGTGTTATGTACCATCAAAGATTAGAACGTTGAAATGTTAGAAACGTTTTCATGAAAAGGAGAAAACGGTGATTTTTGAAAAAGTTATACTTTTAATGCAGTTGATTTTTCCAGAAATTAATATTATAAGAATACGATTTATAGCTTTGTAATTGCTGTGGCAGTATACGATATTTTGGTTTGAAATACGTAATCCACTTTTCATAAGTTAATAACTATTGTGGTATAGCAATTGATCTGTTGTGGCTCTTGCATTAATGGTTTATACATCGAATATCAACTTACACATATTTTCAAAGGTTTAGTGATACTTCGTATTCGTAACATTAACAATTGCAAAAATAACGATAACTAGTATAGTGTTAACAAAATAAAACAACAAGCTCCTTAATCCCTTTATAATTGCATTATACACCAACAATATGAGAATTTATAATGAAAAATCTGATGTGTTCCATTAACATGACTTTCTGTACATCTTTGTAAAAAATTATTGTTAAAAAGCTTATGCTTCTATTTACTTCATGCTAATCGAGAAAAAAATAGCATGTAAGTAGAAGCGAAATAAGGGAGTACCGCTGGTTGCTATGTAACTGAAGTGCCTTTGTTTGCGTGGACAGGAGTTGACAAATTTCAGTATGAGAAAAGTATCAGTTTTTCAAAGCTGAAACATAAAACAAGGAATATCTTAAAAACGACCAATTCCACGAAAAAAATATATATGTAACATAAATTGTGTGTTTTAATGCGCTCTATATTTTTTGTGTGGTAAGTTTTTGTCCATCTCTCATAGTTTAGCAGTTATGTAAAATTTCGTAAAATTCATCCAGAATAAAGTAGTCTTCAGAGGCTATGCCCAGAAAATTCAAAATATACATTTTATTTCTCAGGTAAATATCTTTAATATATGAAATTTTAATCAAAATCGTTCGAGCCATTTTTGAGAAAATCAATTTTTTTTGAAAAAAAATCCATGTAAAGGATAGTTTGGGGTGGGGCGATTTTTCTCAAAATCTTCGTGTCGCATCCCTGGAGGATACTAAACCTAAATACCAAGTTTGGTATTTTACCGACTTTTCGTTTTTGAGTTATCGTGTTCACGGACACACACACACACACGGACCTTTTTCTGAAAATATTTTTTTTGGATACATGGGAAACTAAAACATATATTTCCGGTGAAATCTCGGTATCGAATTTTTGGGTGAAGTGCAATACCTTCTCTATACACTATGTACATAGTACGTGTAGAGAAAATAAAATTTTCACATTTATAGCATTGAATATGAACCGGCATCTTGGTAGTTAATTGGAATTGAACACAATTTGAAAGAAATGTTCTTCTTGGCAACATGCACGACGCTGCAAATTGAATTTTCAGAGTGCATAAATTTGTCGCAAACTAAACACCTATTCCGCCAGTTTCTATAAATAAGAAAGATTGCTGTGAGGTGGGCATAAGCGTAGGAGTGGATGTCTGTGTTGTTCGATTGCGACATAAACTGACGCTCGACGCACTATACAAGGAAGAGAGACAGTCCTTGCTGTCACTGCATGCACGGAGCTTCTGCAAAAAATTGTATCCTATGAAATAAAGATACAAATGCAACACCGCGTGTCATTTCGTGTTACTAATGAGAGAAACACCAGCTACTGTTGTTTCAGTCTGACTCTACCTATCCAACTCCTGTTCTACACACGGCTTGTGTGAAAAAACAATTATTCCAATACTAGTTACTAGCTTCTTGCAGCAGAATTCAACTTATTTGAAGCTAATAGTGTAATAATTGAAAAAACGGCCGAGTATATTTTGTGTAGAAGCTTCCCTCCTTACCCCAACGATATAATCTTGCTACGGACAATATTTGTACAGGTTATATGGAACATCGGGAGTATGCTGGTTAATCATGTGATATCGATCTATCTGCAGCAATGAAAGCGTGTCTAATTTCGAAGCAGGGAACATGAGCAACACCATGCGTGAACCTGATAAACCAATTAGCACCGACCATCAGCGTAAAGCCTTTGATCTATCCACGTGCACAGCCTCAACCTAGATTCACAGCATGTCTGACTAGATTTGCTCATATAGTCTTGCTCATTCCAAGGTTTTTCTTTCTTCAGTTCATTCCGGCTCACGCTGTAATAAAATTTGCTAGTTCATAGAACCTAATGCATAGTCACTACAAGAGATCTGGCAAATAACATTGCCGAGAAAAAAATCCTTTCGAGAAATCAAGAGCAGGTTGGCAATGCACAAACTCCGCGAATGTAGCGCAGCAGGTGGCCGCGAGATGAGCGCCGAGAATGCGCCAGATTCACGCGCTGGTAAAAACAAAACTATTAACAAAACAAATCAAAATAAAATCAATGAACAGAGACCCTTCTCATCTCATAAATCAGCTCCTCTCCAAATTGGGAAACAATTGATAACATTTAGCAAGGTATCGCACACGGATAGATAATCAGTAATTAATAAACACAGGCATTTCGGGCAATATGACAATATTTCGCTCCTTTGCGACAGAAAACTCACCTAAAATAGTCGCCACATCGACCAACGAGAACGAATACAAAGTTCGAAAGGAAGTTAGTGCTTACTTATCCAGACAATATCTACCAACGTCATAATGAAGTGCCCTGCAATAAAGTTAAGTAAAGCTTCGGCTGTAAAATAAAAACCACTTGTCCCTTATTTGTTTCCTATTATTTTTTTAATCGAAGATGGAATACAGACTTCTGAGGAAGGAGAGAACTCATAGAAACCAATATCATACTTTTTATTGCGACTATCTTACACATTCTTGGTTTTACATCGAGTACATAAACATTTTACCAGCAAAATGCTGCTAATACCCTTAACTTCAGTCCTGAATAATTCAAACTCAGGATTAGAATTACACACGGACGGGGTCTGCAGACTCGTGTGAACATTTTAGAAAATAAAGAATAATGCGGGAACAGCAGGAAGGGTGCATTGTTGAAATTGTAGAAAATTATATAAAAACATTGAAATTAAACTTCAAAAATATGAATAAATAAATCATTCTCTAGGAAAAATATAATTCTTTGACCCAAAAATGTGATATCGGTAGTTTACGGTAAATGCACATTTTGTGTGATCCCACGTATCCAAAAAGAAAAAAAAAATTACAAAAAGTTGCGGGTGCGTGTGTATCTGTGTAAACCGCAATAATTCAAAAATGAAAATCAGTTAAATACCAAACCTGATATTTAAGTCCAGCATCTTCTAAGGAGGCGATAGGAAGGTTATCAACAAAATTCACCAACTTGAAACAGCTTCCTTTTACAGGGATACATTTTCCTAAATGTTTTCTCAAAATGGCTCTAACGATTTTGATTAAGATACCGTATATTAAAGATACATATACACGAAAAATAAAATTATATATATATATATATAATTTTCCTTGAAGTCCTCTTCATTCTGAATGAGTATTGCATAGCTGCTAAAAGATAGTACTGCATAAAAATGTAATGTCGTATGAACACACTTATAGATATAACCTTTCCGATACAAATATCCCCTTGCTATAAGTTTAAATATTCCAATACGCCTACTTTCGTAAAACGGAAAATCATTATTTATATTTTTGTCGCTCTGCTGAAGCAAAACTAATGCCACATACTGCTTTTAAGATAAGCATGAGGTATACCGAAGAATACGCCATTGTAAGAACAGTTTAATTCTTCTTCTCCCTCTTCTCCCACTCCCCACCCCCTCCTCCTTGTTCTTCTTCTTCTTCCTCTTCTCCCCCTCCCCACCCCCTCCTTCTTTTCCCTCTTCTTCTTGTTATTATTATTACATTGCATTTAAATTTATTCATTTAAAATAAATTTTGAAGTATAGGTAGAGAAAGCTGTATGAATGTAGCATATCGCATTTTTTTCTAATTTCCCCATTTCTTACTTTCTCTACATATACTATGTACACAGTTCCACCCAAAAATTCCATACCGAGATTTCACCGGAAATACATGTTTTGAGACCTCCTGAATCCAAAAAAAGAATTTAAAAATGTCCATGTGTATGTGTGTATATGTGTGTGTGTGTGTGTCTGTGGGCAGCATAGTTCAAAAGCTGAGACCGTTGAATACCAAACTTGGTATTTAAGTTTGGTAACTTCCAAGGATGTGACACGAAGATTTTCAAGAAAATCACCCGCACCTAAAAATACTGTTTACATGGAAATGTTTTCGAAAATTTGGATTTTCTCAAAAATGGCTGTAACAATTTTGATTAAAATATCGTATATTAAAGATATTTACCTGACAAATAAAATTTATGTCTTGAATTTTCTGTGATGGCATCTGAAGGCTCCTTTATTCTGGATGAATTTCACGGAATTTTGCATAACTGCTAAACCGTAGGAGATGGACAAAAACTTACCACACAAAACATGTAGAGTACGTTAAAGCACACAATTTATGTTAAATAAATTTTGATCGTGGAGTTGGTTGTTTTTGAAATATACCTTGTTTTTGGTTTCAGCTTTAAAAAACATATTTTCTCAAATAAAAATTTGTCAACTTCTGTCCATACAAACAAAGGAATTTTAGTCACATAGCAACCATCTTTGGACTATCACTTTCACCTATGGTACTTCCTTAATTCGCTTCTACTTACAAGGAAGCAAGTAATAAGACTATTTCTGCTAATTTTTTCTCTATTAGCATGAAGTAAATAGAAGGAAAGCTTTTTAACAATAATTTGTTGCAGAGATGTAGAGGAAGTCATGCGAATGGAATACATCAGATTTTTACTTTCTCTATACGCACTATGTATATTAGTGAACAGAGAAGGTATTGTAATGCACCCAAAAATTCGATACCGAGATTTCACCGGAAATATAAGCTTTCAGACTCCCTGAATCGAAAAAAAGAATTTTTAGAAAAATATCCGTGTGTGTGTATGTGTGTGTCTGTCTGTGTATGTTGTGTGTGTATGTGTGTGTGTAGCATAGCTCAAAAACTAAAAGTCCGTTAAAAACCAAACTTGGTATTTAGGTTGGTATCTTCCAAGGATGCGACACGAAGATTTTCAAGAAAATCTCCCTATCCCTAACTACCCTTTACATGAAAAAATTTTCGAAAATTTTGTTTTTCTTAAAATTGGCTCAAATGCTTTTGATTAAAATACAATATATTAAAGCCATTTCTATCCCAAATAATAGGTATATCTTGGTAATAGCTTCTGAAGACCTGTTTATTCCGGATGAATTTTGCTTATTTGGTATAACTAGTAAACTGTAAGAGATACATAAAAATTTACTATACAAAAATTGTAGATCTCGTCAAAATACACAATTTCTACCCTTTACGTTTTTGTTGTGGAGGTAACCGTTTCGGAGATATTGCTCGTTATTAACTTCAATTGTGAAGTACTTACACTATTCTCAGACGGAAGTGTCAGTATTCCTTTTGTTCTACTCCTGGCTAAGCAAAGAAGCGACTTGCAATGACAATCATATAAAGACAGCTTTTAAAAAAATTGACTATCTCTTTATCCTAGTGAATTGCTTTAGTTCTATTCTACTTATAAGGAACTGTGCTAATGTTTATCTCGGTGTTGAATGAAGAAGTTTGTTTGTAGACTAGCAAGAGAAAGACATGTGAGTGTAACACAAGAATTTTTCTTTTAATCCCAAGAGCTTATTACTTCGAATAAACATCCAAATGTTGTTCCCACATGTTGTATTTAAGCACTTCATGCATAATTTGAGATGATTTCTGGGCAAAAATATGTCATCAGTGGCGTATCGCGAACAGAAGAATTACATTTTATAGGCTTGGTACAATATGTGCATACATCGCATGAGTTTATTATATTTACTCTAGCACGTATGTACAATACACATAGTGGATAAAGAAGGTATTGTATTCGAAGGAATTGTATTCCACCCAAAAATTTGGCACCAAGATTTCACCGGACATACATAAAGCGTTTTAAAAACATATCCGTGAGTGTGTGGGGGGTGGGAGGGGAACGAAAAGTCGGTTAAATACCAAACTTGGTACTTAAGTTGAGTATTTTTCAAGGATGTGTTCGAAGATTTTCAAGAAAATCTCCCACCCCCAACTCTCTTTGCATGGTACATTTTTCGAAAACATTTATTCTCTCAGAAATGGCTCAATCGACTTTGTTAAAATACCGTATGTTAAAGATATTTTTATACCAAATGAAGACTTCTTCATTCTGGATGACTTTTGAATAACTGGCAAACCATAAGAGATATAAAAAAATTACTGCACAAAAATTTAGATCTCATTAAAAAACACGATCTGTGTCGTATACAACATATTACTTTCTCTATAGTCACTATGTAGATAGTGTATAGAGAATGTATTGCACTCCACCAAAAAATTCGATACCGAGATTTTACCGAAAATATATGTTTTAGGGTCCCCTGTATCCAAAAAAAGTATTTTCAAGAAAAGGTCCGTGTGTCCGTGTGTCCGTGAACACGATAACTCAAAAACGAAAAGTCGGTAAAATACCAAACTTGGTATTTAAGTTTGATATCTTCCAGGGATGCGACACGAAGATTTTGAGAAAAATCTCCCCACCCCAAACTGCCCTTTACCTGGAACTGTTTTCGAAAATTTTGATTTTCTAAAAAATGGCTCTAACGATTTTGATTAAAATATCGTATATTAAAGTTATTTACCTGACAAATAAAATGTATATTTTGAATTTTCTGGCAATAGCCTCTGAAGACTACTTTATTCTGGATGAATTTTTCATAGCTACTAAACCGTAAGAGATGGACAAGAACTTAGCCCATAAAAAATGTACAGCATATTAAAACACATAATTTATGTTATATACATTTTTTTCGTGGAGTTGATCGTTTTTGAGATATTCCTTTTTATTGGTTTCAGCTTTGAAAAACTTACACTTTTCTCATACAGAATTTGTCAACTCCTGTCAATACAAACAAAGGAGCATCAGTCACATAGCGACCAGCTTTTGGCTTTCACTTTAACCTATGTTACTCACTTATTTCGCTTCTACTTACTATAAAACAAGAAATAAGATTATTTCTGCTAATTTTTCTCGATTAGCATGAAATAAATAAAAGATAAGCTTATTAACAATAATAATTTACAGAGATATAGAGAAAGTCATGTGAGTGTAACACATCCGATTTTTTTTTTTTTTTTTTGTAGAGTTAACAGTTTTCGAGATATTCCGAATTATGTGTTTAAATGTTCAGCTACTTAAACTTTTCTCAAACAGGAAGACATCATTGTTCTCGTTTCTCATTTGTTTACTCCTGGCAATCAAAAAATTGGAGTTTCAATTGTTTCACATAGCGACCGGCATTTAAAGAAGGAGACAATCGCTTTAGCTTGTGTATTTTCTGATTCCCCTTCTACTTACAAGGAAGCTAATACAAAGACTAATTCTGCTAATGTTTATCTTCATTAGCATGACGTAGATAACATACAATTAATCTTTTGAATAAAATTGTTGTTTGCCAAACAGCTGGACGACATGATGGATATGGAACACATTTCAAATTTGCTCTTCTATTTACACGGAGCTAACTAATAAAGACAATGTTTATCTCGATTAGCATAATGCACATAGAAGAATAAGCTTTTTAACAATAATTACTACAGAGATGTAGAGAAAGTCCTATGAATGGAAGACATCATATCATTTATGGTACAGAAGACTAGTAGCTGTTTCAATTAGACAGATTTTTACTTTCTCTACACGTACTATGCAGATAGATTATAGAAAAGGTAGGTATTGTATTCCACCCAAAAACTCGATACCGTGATTTCACCGGAAATTTTGAATGTAACAAAATATTTAGAAAAACGTCCGTGTGTGTATCTGGACAACATAGGTAAAAAACTAAAAGATTGTTAAATTCCAGATTGATATTTAAGTTTATTATTTTCCAAGGATGCGACACGAAGATTTACAAAAAATCCCCCAGCTCAAACTACGCTTTACATGGACATGATTCTAACTATTTTGATAAAAATAAAGTATGTTATAGATGTTTACATAATAAAATATATGTCTTGATTGTTTTTGGGAATACTGAAGACTTGTTCGTTATAATATATTTTTCTGATTATTGAATAACTGGTGAACCGTAAGAAATAGACAAAAATATACTACATAAAAAACTGTAGATCTTATTAAAACACACGATGTACGTCATATGCAGGTTTGTTGTGGAGTTGACCATTTCCAAGATATTCATTGTTGTTAGTTTCAATTTCAAATTACTTTTTTTCCATTCTTCTTTTGTTCTATTCCTGATCAAGCAAAAATAGTGGATTCCTTTAGTTCCCTTCCACTTAAAAAGTACTTAGTACTAAGTACATTTCACTAATGCAGCTCGATTAGCATGGTTCAGAAAGAAGAATATATTGTAAGAACTTTATTTGTAGAACATCCAGAGAAATTTGTGTGAGTGTAATACATAGGAATGCTTCTTTAATGAGTAATTGTATTGCTATAAAATATATATTCCATCCCAGAATTGAGCCCGAACACGCCAAAAATATCCTGCGAATTGAATTAAATTCCTCGTGGACAAAATCACATTTTTTTATTTCATAGTTTTTGTTTATTTCCAGCTTCATGCAATAGGTAAACCTATACGAGAGTACCATCATATAAATATATCCTTAAGAATTGAAACTAACCTCATAATCCACTTCAGAGCATCAAGGAACTAATATGTTTTCATCTAGAATTGGAATATCCCACCGCTCCTACCCTGTAAATACTCGTTCTTAAATAACAAAATTCACGAAAATTACAGATTTTACAGCTATTGTTAGGCGGGAAGAAAGTATTTATGGTCTAGAGAAAATGAAATGTGTATGATACCAACGTAGATAAAGTCACCAAACAAGAAAGAAAAAAAAAAAAAAAAAAAAAAAAAGTGAAGCTCAAAAGTCGCCAACACTCACACATTAAGAATTGAGTGCTAAGGCTCAATTGGTGAAACCGGTGGAAATTATTAAAACCAAAGTACAGGAAAGTCAGTTTATTGATACACACTAACCTAAACCTAACACACCTAATGTTTGCTTCGCTAGCATGCCTTGGTTGGAACAATCGAAATAATTAAAACCAAAGTAGACGAAAACTAAGTATTTATTTAATACACTAACTAGACCTAAGAAAGAATTAAGTAGTTTATTTAATACACTAACTAAACCTAAGAAAGAATTAAGTAGTTTATTTAATACACTAACTAAACCTAAGAAAGAATTAAGTAGTTTATTTAATACACTAACTAAACCTAAGAAAGAATTAAGTAGTTTATTTAATACACTAACTAGACCTAAGAAAGAATTAAGTAGTTTATTTAATACACTAACTAAACCTAAGAAAGAATTAAGAATTGAGTGCTAAGGCTCAGTTGGTGACACGAGTGACAATTATTAAAACCAAAGTACATGAAAATCAGTATATTTACTCATACACTAACCTAAACCTAACACAGCGCACGCTCGCTTCGCTCGCATGCTTTGATAAAACCAGTGGAAATTATTGAAATCAAAGTACAGGAAAATCGGTTTCTTTACACACTAACCTAAACCTATTACAGCGCATGCTTGCTTCGTTCGTATGCTTTGGCGATACCACTGAAAACTACTAAAAACAAGTTACACGAATTTCACGTATTTACACAACAATAATGAATTCAGAGCTCTAAAAACACAGAATCACTTTTAGACTCTGCAGGATGGCACATCGCAGTATTTTTTGTAAAAATGTTGTAAATCATCGTCATGATGTAAAAAAAGCAGCTCATGCCTTAAAATGAATTATAAAGCGACTCTAGTGATCTAATAACAAACCACCAATGATGGTTCCACAACCTTTTAATGGCTATTGATAAGCAGTTTTCAAATATTGGTAGTTCTGAATTTTGCAGCATGAACGTCAATTATGAACGATTTAGACACCCCCTATCTGATAGCTAGTGAAACAATACAAATTGTTGTAAAAAGGTTAAGCAAACGAATACTTTTGGTAGGTATATTTCAATGTAAATCACGTACTTTGTTGAAATTTAAAGTCAAAACTAAACAATATATGTTTTTAAAAGTTAGGAATACAATGTTACGGTGAGTAAAAGTGAAAAAACGAATACCTCAATAACTTTAATGGTAGTTTAAGCGGGTGGAACCAAGATATAGTAATAATATACAATCTTAGTCGGACATAAAATATATCTGGAAGAACAGTTTTCATTATAGGAAGTTATCATGAATTATATTTATTCACTAGTCCTTATTTCTTGCGTTTACGCTTGACACTGACATTCCTTTGAGATTTGAAGATTTACAATAATATGAATTAGTAAATTCCGCATTTATGTATTATGAGAAAGTAGATAAAGTTTAATGAATGTCGTTAAAAAGAGAAGTTAATAATAAAAAAAAGAGTACAAAATCACATGTGCTGCATTCACGTTGCTTTTCTCGACTCGCCTTTCAAAACTCTGTTTTCAACAGCTTATTTCTGTTAACAGAATCCGCGTCTAGTTATCTCAGATAAAATTTCACAACACATTTACACGTTTCGTTTTAGGATGAAAATTTTAATAAGCGTATCTTCATGCGATGTCTTTGAATTTCTAATCTGTTACAATGACATGACTTTCTCTACATCTCCGTAACAAATTATTGTTAAAAAGCTCATTAAGTTATCTACATCATGCTAATTGAGTTAACATTAGCAGAAGTTGTCCTTATTACTTGGTCCCCTGAGAGTAGAAAGAAAAAAATCCTATGTGTTCCAATCACATGACGTCCTCTACCTGTTTGGCAAACAAACCTTTTATTCAAAAGATTAATTTGTTAATTACATCATGCTAATCAAGATAAACATAAGCAGTATTAATCTTATTACTAGCTTCCTTGTAAGTTGAAGAGAAATAAGAAAATACACAGGCTAAAGCGCGAGTCACGTCCTTTAAAAATGTATATAACATAAATTGTGTGTTTTAATGAGATCTACATTTTCCTGTAGTAAGTTTTTGTGTATCTCTTAAGGTTGCCAGCTATATAAAAGTCATCCAGAATGAAGAGTCTTCAGAAGCTATTCCCAGAAAATCCAAGATATACGTTTCGTTTGCCATAAAAATGTCTTAAACATACGTCATTTTAATCAAGATGGTTAAAGCCATTTTTGAGAATCTTTTCGGTGATTATGTTGAAAAGTAACCATAAGTGTGCAAAACTTTTAGTAAAAAAATAATTGTTTTCTATAAACTTGTCTTATTTAGAGCCTATCGGAGGTAGAAAAAAAATGGCCCTCGTATAAAGTGCGTGTAGAGCAAGTAAAAAGAAGAAAACAAAAAGGGCTTACCCCTTAGAAAAATATACATAATTCAAAATGTATATCAGTAATAAGTAATATCTCGGAAATTCTCAACAGCATAAAAACTCTTTTTGACTAAAGTTTTACTGAGGTCTACATTTTGCGTAGTAATTTTTTATTTATATTTTACCAATTATTATAAAAAGTCGTTGGGAATGACGAGAACTTTTCAGGATATTCGCAGAAAATTAAAATACATGTTACTTTCTCTACACGTATTATGTACATAGTGTATAGAGAAGGTATTGTATTGCACCCAAAAATTCGATACCGAGATTTCACCGGAAATCTGTGTTTTAGGGTCCCCAATATCCAAAAAAAAATATTTTAAGTAAAAGGTTCGCGCGAGTGCGTGCGTATGTGTGTGTGTGTGTGTGTGTGTGTGTGTGTGTGGTGGACAGCATAGCTCAAAAACGAAAATACGTTAAATACCAAACTTGGTATTTAAGTTTGGTATCTTCCAAGGGTGCGACAGAAGATTTTCAAGAAAATCCCCCCACCGCAGCTACCCCTTACATGGAACTTTTTTCGAAAATTTTGATTTTTTCAAAAATGCCTCTAACGATTTTGATTAAAATATATTAAAGCTATTTACCTGACAAATAAAGTGTATATCTTGAATTTTCTGAGAATATCCTCTGAAGACTACTTTATTCTATATGAATTTTAGGGAATTTTGCACAATTGCTAAATCGTAAGAGACGGAGAAAAGCTTAAAACACAAAGAATGTAAAGCACGTTAAAATAAACAATTTATGTTATATACATTTTTTTCGTGAAGTTAATCATTTTTATGATATTCCTTGTTTTTTATATCAGCTTTGAAGAACTTATACTTTTCTTATACAGGAATTTGTGAACTTCTATCGATACAAACAAAGGAACTTCAGTCAATAGCAACCAGCTTTTGACTAGAACTTTAACCTATGGTACTCCCTCATTTCACTTCTACTTACAAGGAAGCAAGTGATAAAACTATTTCTGCTATTTTTTCTTGATTAACATGAAGTAAAAACAAGCATAAGCTTTTTAACAATAATTTACAGAGATGTAGAGAAAGTCATGTGAATGGATCACATCAGATTTTTGTTTGTTTTATGTTTTTACCAATTATTTACCTAAAAATCATTGGGAATGAGGAGAAATTTTCAGGATATTTGCAGAAAATTAAGATACATATTTTATTTGTGTTACAAATATTTTAAACATTAATCAAAAGTGAAATGAAAAGTAACGGCAATATTTGCATACAAATGGTGGTTTGGGGGGGGGTGATAGATTCTTAAAA
>CM060891.1:95752500-95780000 GCA_030762935.1 Hymenopus coronatus | reverse complement strand
TTTAGCCATGGTTCAATTTTTGGAATAAGACGTTTGGCCCATTGGGCCGTTTCAAGCTCGTCATCCCATTCCTCCTGCCACTTTGACATTGTAATTTTCCTATTCTCTTCTTTTTGTGCTCTATTATGTTCTTCTTTATTAAATGTATACTCGGTTGCTAATAAATGGAGCGGTATTGTTCCTGCAATCACTTGTATAGCCTTTGTGGATGTTGTGCGATATGCACCTGCAATTCTTATAGCGATCTTTCTTTGGACGCGTTCTATAAGTTTCCTATGTGTTATTTTCCTCATACATTGCTTGCAAGCCGCAGCACAATAAAGTATAATGGAGTTAATAACACTTCCTAGTAATTTCCTCTTTTGATGGTTAGGACCTCCTACGTTTGGCATCAGTCTGTCCAAAGCTGCGACCACTTTTTCCGCCTTTGCAGATACATACTTCAGATGTTCAACCATACTCATATTATATCCAATTAAGATACCTAAATATTTTAGGTATTTTTGCGATTTAAGTTCTAAGTCTCCATCCTGTATAGTCACTTCTTTGAGAGTTCTCCTCCCTCCCAGGAATACCATTTCGGTTTTGGTTGGAGCCAGGCTCAGTCCTCTACTAATCATCCAGAGTTCAACCCTATTGATGGACCACTGTATTTTTTCCTCTATATCTTGTTTTGAAGTGCCGCACACAGTCAGAGCGAGGTCGTCTGCATATCCCAGTGTTACACCTGCTGCAGGTTCCTGTCGAAGCACTTCATCATAGTATATATTCCATAAAGTGGGGCCTAGAATTGATCCTTGCGGTACTCCACTGGTTACATCCATTTCAGAGTTTTCTCCAATAAAGATCTTTCTATCTTGTAGATAACTACTTATTAATTTAATCATGCATGGAGATATTTTCTTTTGTATTAATTAATTTATAATGCCCAGCCACGGTACAGAGTTAAAAGCATTTTTAACGTCTAATGTAACCATTACTACATACCTATTATTTTCATTAACTTCTTTCTGTGCTGTTTCCAAGACCAACTTTATTGCATCGGCAGTTGATCGGTCTTTTCTAAAACCAAATTGGGTTTACGCGAGACTACCTTTTAAAACTATCTCTTTTAATAATATCTGATTCATTATTTGTTCAAACAGTTTCCCTATTGTATCCAAAAGGCATAAGGGTCTATAGGTTTTTTTGCAGTTTCTCTTTTTTGGTTTTTCTATCAGTATAAGTTTTGCAATTTTCCACTCCTTGGGAAATGTTCCTTTGCATATTAAACCATTTAGTGTTTCCATCAGAAGATCCGGCTTTGTCTCAGCAATTAGCTTTATAACTTCCGGGGGGATGCCATTAGATTACAGCGCCTTTACCAGTTTTTATGCGTTTTCCTGCATCCATGATCTCGTTTATTTGGCACTTCGGTACTTCTTCTATTTCTATTTGCATTTTTGGCCACGTATTTCTTTTATGTACGGGAAATAACTCTTTAGCAATTTATTTTTGTTCCTCATCCGTAATAACTAAAGGTGTGCGGAGTTCTAATTGTTTGGTGACAATTTTATATCCAGTACCCCATGGATCCACATCCACTTCCTCACACAGCTGTTCCCATGCATCCTTCTTCTCTGTATTTATTGCGTTTTTAAGTCATTCCGACATCTTCGATATTCCTTTTGTATGGTGAGCTTTTCATTTTCCTCCGCATTTCTTCTTTTGTTTGCCCTTGTCACTTTTCTTCGTGCCTCCATACTCCTTTTCCTTAGTTGGGAAATATCGTTATTCCACCAATACGCCGCTTTAAACATACCATGGCTGCCTTTCTTCTTAAAAGTAGAGCTACATGCTTTTCCTAATAGTTCTCCAAGCTTCTTTGGTAGATGTAAGTACTCCGGATGACTCGCTGCTTCTTCTACCTTTTGTATTAAAATATCTTTCTTATCATTTTTGTAAATCCAACCTTTGTGTGGCCTTTAATTGGTAATGGCAATTTAGAGTTTATAGTCTCTATAAATATATTCTTGTGGTAACTTAAATTTTCTTCATTATCCACATACCATTTACTAATAAATTTACTCATTTCTCCAGAATACATTGTGATATCTATGAAAGATGTACCATCGTTTCTTTCAAAAGTTGGCATTTTCCCATCATTTAGGATATTATAATCATTTTCGCTTGCCCATTCTGCCAGAGCACTACTACCTTTCTTCTCTTCTATAGGCGAGCCCCAGGAATATGCCTCGGCATTGAAATCCCCTCCAATAAGGACTTTCTTTTTATGTTTTTGTTGTTTAAGGACGCAATTGATTTCAAATAGGTATTTATGGAAATCCTCCAGATCTGTTTTAGGAGACACATAACAGGAAAATACCAATATTTCATCGGTGTCGGCCCAGACAAAACCACTGCCACTTCCGATGTTTCTCACTTTATCATTACTTCGTGGAATATAAATGGCTGCGTCTATTCTTTCATCTGTGATCCATTTTGGGCTATGTTTAGTCATGTTTTTATTTGGTTCTGCGATAATACACAGATATATTTGATGTTCTGCACATTTATGTATAAGTAAATCCATGGCCCGTTTACTCCTATCAAGATTTACCTGAAGTAATCTCATTATTTATAGGAGTTTTGTCTTTGAATCCTTGCCTGGGTTTCCACTAATTTCCTATACTCAGAACAACTCATCATCTCTGCTTTGTGTTCATTTGAGTTACACAGGTAACATGTTGTCATGTTTTTACACCCTTTTATTCGATGACCTGTTTCCCCACATTTATGACACATTTTCACAAAAGGAGCAGCTGTACATTCGCTTGCAACATGCCCTACTCTGTAACACTTATAACATCTACTTAGTGTATTTGTTGGCTTGACTCTCCATCTATCCCATCCTTTCCCTATTGTTTTCTTTGCTAGTAGTCGATTTTTAACCTCTATATTAGAGGTTACAAATGCATTTGCTTTATCTGACATTTTTATCAGAATATTTTGTTCTATTTTCCCTAATTCCCGTTCTATGGTTTCTTTTACTTCATGTTCTTCTACAACTTCATCTCTATCTAGTAGCATAACAGTTTGTTTTTGCTTTCCATATTTACTTCTGCAATTTTGTCCAATGAAGTAAGAAGTTGTTTAAAAATCTTTCTATCATTTCTATTTTTCCCTTTTATTTTCAGCTGCACATTTCCTTCGTTTGTCTTTCTTTTGTGATCAATTATTATTCCACTTGTGTCTACTTCTTTTATATTTTTCAGAATGTCTGCGTATGATTTTTCTCCAAGTGGCTTGAGTACGATTGTATCTTCATTTAGTCCTCTCTTCTTGCTATTGTCCTCCATCCCTTTTGTTTCATTGTATCTTGCTGTTTTATATACATTGACATCTTAACATTTTTTCTTTTGCATAAATACTCCAAAACTTTCCTTGTTACTTGCTCATCCACTTGATCCGCCGTTACACCGGCTATTCGGGTTCTCCAATTTTTCGTCTCTGTGTATATTTTTTCTAAATTTTTTCTTAGATTAGATATATCTTCTGTCGATTTTCCTCCGTCCTCAATCATAATGAGGTACAGATATTTTTTGTATTTTTTTGATTCCTTTTCATCACCAAGGATTTCATTTGATAAAATATTGCATATAATTTTTCCTGGTTTTAGTTTATCTTCTTCCAAAACCTGTTTTATTTGCGGATTTATATTAATAATGTTCCTTATAATCTCTTCCTCTTTATCAACTTCTTTATTTGCAATTATCACCAGGTCTTCATCCTCAACCGCTAAAGGTTTCCCTTTTGCAGGTTGACAGTTTTCGAAGCCCTCTTCCGGCCATTTCGTACTTATAATTTCATTTAGATCTTTTTCTAGCTCACATTTTATCGTATATTTCAGCTTCTCTATTTCGTCTTGTTTTTTTGTAATTGTTTGCGTACAGCTTCAGTGGTTTCCTTCTGCTTTTGACTGATTTGAGTTGCTAGTTTTTGCATTACCTCGTTTATAAAACTTGAGGCACTAGGTAATCTTTTGAAGAAGTCTTCTAAATGGCAGACTGCATTTTATATTTCCTTCTTTGTATTTGGGATATCCTTTATCACTCTCTGGAGAGTGTCGGTTTCCTTTTCAATTTTCTCCATTAAATTCTGATACATAGAGTACTCTTTCCGGACTTTATCAAGGAAGAATCTATCTTGTTCTTCAGTTCTAATTCTTTCAGGAGTTTCCATTCTTTTTCTTTTTACTTCTCTGATTGTTTTTTCTTGTACTAGAAGGTTGGAGTCTGTGAAGTTTATATATTCTTTATTCAAACGTTCCTTCTGTTCATTTAATTCTTTGCTGGTTGAAGGTAGTGATCCCCTTCTTTGTATTTCTGGCGATTTTTTAATTATCCCAGATCGCTTAAAAGGATCTGATTTTTCTGAGAAAAAGGTAAACGGTTTTTGCCCCCCCCCCAGAATCCATGGAGCAGACCGACGCGTCGGTGAGGGATTCGGGAATTTTAGTCCTTCGACCCTCCTGGGGTACGCTAGTTTTAAGATCCGTCATTTCATTTCATGTTCTTGGTTTTCTGTCGGGGTTTCCTTCCCTTAGCCTTTGGGGATACTTCCCCCGCCCACAAGGAAGCAGGTGAATAGGAAACAGAAGGGAGGGCGGTAGAAAGGTATAGACGTGATCTGTAGGATACTGGGGTAGTGGTCAGCGGAAAACTGCTCCGATTAGTCGCCTTCTACGAGAGGGGGAGATACCGTGGTGCCATTCTATTACTCCCCGGCCACCACACGGGAGTAGTAGTAGTAGTAGTAGTAGTAGTAGTAGTAGTAGTAGTAGTGGTAGTAATAGTAGTGGAAGTGGTAGGGGTAGTAGTAGCAATAGTAGTAGTAGTAGTGGTGGTAGTGATAGCAGTGGCAGTGGTAGGGGTAGTAGTAGTAGTAGTAGTAGTAGTAGTAGTAGTAGTAGTAGTAGTGGTGCTAGTGATAGCAGTGGCAGTGGTAGGGGTAGTAGTAGTAGTAGCATTAGCAGTAGTGGTGGTAGTGATAGTAGTGGCAGTGGTAGGGGTGGTGGTAGTAGTAGTAGAAGTAGAAGTAGTAGTGGTGGTGGTAGTGATAGTAGTGGCAGTGGTAGAGGTAGTAGTAGTAGTGGTGATGGTAGTGATAGTAGTGGCAGTGGTAGGGGTAGTAGTAGCAATAGTAGTAGTAGTAGTAGTAGAGGTGGTAATGATAGTAGTGGCAGTGGTAGGGGTAGTAAGAGTAGTAGAAGTAGTAGTGGTGGTGGTAGTGATAGTAGTGACAGTGGTAGGGGTAGTAAGAGTAGTAGAAGTAGTAGGGGTGGTGGTAGTGAAAGTAGTGGCAGTGGTAGGGGTAG
Organism: Hymenopus coronatus; assembly: GCA_030762935.1. Taxonomy (NCBI): domain Eukaryota; kingdom Metazoa; phylum Arthropoda; class Insecta; order Mantodea; family Hymenopodidae; genus Hymenopus; species Hymenopus coronatus. The sequence goes on along the minus strand of CM060891.1, from coordinate 95,774,644 downwards.
TAGTAGTAGTAGCAATAGTAGTAGTAGTAGTAGTAGTAGTAGTGGTGGTAGTGATAGTGTTAGCAGTGGTAGGGGTAGTAGTAGCAATAATAGTAGTAGTAGTAGAGGTGGTAATGATAGTAGTGGCACTGGTAGGGGTAGTAAGAGTAGTAGAAGTAGTAGGGGTGGTGGTAGTGAAAGTAGTGGCAGTGGTAGGGGTAGTAGTAGCAATAGTAGTAGTAGTAGTAGTAGTAGTAGTAGTGGTGGCAGTGATAGTAGTAGCAGTGGTAGGGGTAGTAGTAGTAGTAGCAATAGTAGTAGTAGTAGTAGTAGTAGTAGTAGTAGTAGTAGTAGTAGTAGTGGTGGCAGTGATAGTAGTAGCAGTGGTAGGGGTAGTAGTAGCAATAGTAGTAGTAGTAGTAGTAGTAGTGGTGGCAGTGATAGTAGTAGCAGTGGTAGGGGTAGTAGTAGTAGTAGAAGTAGTAGTGGTGGTGGTAGTGATAATAGTGGCAGTAGTAGGGGTAGTAGTAGTAGTAGTAGAAGTAGTAGTGGTGGTGGTAGTGAAAGTAGTGGCAGTGGTAGGGGTAGTAGTAGCAATAGTAGTAGTAGTAGTAGTAGTAGTAGTGGTGGCAGTGATAGTAGTAGCAGTGGTAGGGGTAGTAGTAGCAATAGTAGTAGTAGTAGTAGTAGTAGTAGTAGTGGTGGCAGTGATAGTAGTAGCAGTGGTAGGGGTAGTAGTAGCAATAGTAGTAGTAGTAGTAGTAGTAGTAGTAGTAGTGGTGGCAGTGATAGTAGTAGCAGTGGTAGGGGTAGTAGTAGTAGTAGAAGTAGTAGTGGTGGTGGTAGTGATAATAGTGGCAGTGGTAGGGGTAGTAGTAGTAGAAGTAGTAGTGGTGGTGGTAGTGATAGTAATGGCAGTGGTAAGGGTAGTAGTAGCAATAGTAGTAGTAGTAGTAGTAGTAGTAGTAGTAATAGTGGTGGTAGTGATAGTAGTGGCAGTGGTAGGGGTTGTAGTAGCAATAGTAGTAGTAGTAGTGGTGGTGGTGGTGGTGGTAGTGATAGTAGTGGCAGTGGTAAGGGTAGTAGTAGCAATAGTAGTAGTAGTAGTGGTGGTGGTGGTGGCAGTGATAGTAGTGGCAGAGGGGTTGTAGTAGCAATAGTAGTAGTAGTAGTGGTGGTGGTGGTGGTGGTAGTGATAGTAGTGGCAGTGGTAAGGGTAGTAGTAGCAATAGTAGTAGTACTGGTGGTGGTGGTGGTGGTGGTGGTAGTGATAGTAGTGGCAGTGGTAAGGGTTGTAGTAGCAATAGTAGTAGTAGTGGTGGTGGTGGTGGTAGTGATAGTAGTGGCAGTGGTAAGGGTAGTAGTAGCAATAGTAGTACTAATGGTGGTGGTGGTGGTGGTAGTGATAGTAGTGGCAGTGGTAAGGGTTGTAGTAGCAATAATAGTAGTAGTAGTGGTGGTGGTGGTGGTGGTGATAGTAGTGGCAGTGGTAAGGGTTGTAGTAGCAATAATAGTAGTAGTAGTGGTGGTGGTGTTAGTGATAGTAGTGGCAGTGGTAAGGGTTGTAGTAGCAATAATAGTAGTAGTAGTGGTGGTGGTGGTGGTGGTAGTGATAGTAGTGGCAGTGGTAAGGGTAGTAGTAGCAATAGTAGTAGTACTGGTGATGGTGGTGGTGGTGGTAGTGATAGTAGTGGCAGTGGTAAGGGTAGTAGTAGCAATAGTAGTAGTACTGGTGGTGGTGGTGGTGGTGGTGGTGATAGTAGTGGCAGTGGTAAGGGTAGTAGTAGCAATAATAGTAGTAGTAGTGGTGGTGGTGGTGGTGGTGGTAGTGATAGTAGTGGCAGTGGTAAGGGTAGTAGTAGCAATAGTAGTAGTACTGGTGGTGGTGGTGATAGTAGTGGCAGTGGTAAGGGTTGTAGTAGTAGTGGTGGTGGTGGTGGTAGTGATAGTAGTGGCAGTGGTAGGGGTTGTAGTAACAATAGTAGTAGTAGTAGTGGTGGTGGTGGTAGTGATAGTAGTGGCAGTGGTAAGGGTTGTAGTAGCAATAGTAGTAGTGGTGGTGGTGGTGGTGGTGGTGGTAGTGATAGTAGTGGCAGTGGTAAGGGTAGTAGTAGCAATAGTAGTAGTACTGGTGGTGGTGGTGGTGGTGGTGGTGGTAGTGATAGTAGTGGCAGTGGTAGGGGTAGTAGTAGCAATAGTAGTAATAGTAGTAGTAGTAGTAATAGTAGTAGTAGTAGTAGTAGTAATGTAGTGATAGTAGTGGCAGTGGTAGGGGTAGTAGTAGTAATAGTAGTAGTAATAGTAGTAATGTAGTGATAGTAGTGGCAGTGGTAGGGGTAGTAGTAGTAATAGTAGTAGTAATAGTAGTAATGTAGTGATAGTAGTGGCAGTGGTAGGGGTAGTAGTAGCAATAGTAGTAGTAGTAGTAGTAGTAGTAGTAGTAGTAGTGGTGGTGGTAGTGATAGTAGTGGCAGTGGTAGGGGTAGTAGTAGCAATAGTAGTAGTAGTGTAGTGATAGTAGTGGCAGTGATAGGGGTAGTAGTAGCAATAGTAGTAGTAGTAGTAGTAGTAGTAGTAGTAGTAGTGGTGGTGGTAGTGATAGTAGTGGCAGTGGTAGGGGTAGTAGTAGCAATAGTAGTAGTAGTAGTAGTAGTAGTGGTGGTGGTAGTGATAGTAGTGGCAGTGGTAGGGGTAGTAGTAGCAATAGTAGTAGTAGTAGTAGTAGTAGTGGTGGTGGTAGTGATAGTAGTGGCAGTGGTAGGGGTAGTAGTAGCAATAGTAGTAGTAGTAGTAGTAGTAGTAGTGGTGGTGGTAGTGATAGTAGTGGCAGTGGTAGGGGTAGTAGTAGCAATAGTAGTAGTAGTAGTAGTAGTGGTGGTGGTAGTGATAGTAGTGGCAGTGGTAGGGGTAGTAGTAGCAATAGTAGTAGTAGTAGTAGAAGTAGTAATGGTGGTGGTAGTGATAGTAGTGGCAGTAGTAGGGGTAGTAGTAGCAATAGTAGTAGTAGTAGTAGTAGTGTAGTGATAGTAGTGGCAGTGGTAGGGGTAGTAGTAGCAATAGTAGTAATAGTAGTAGTAGTAGTAGTAGAAGTAGTAGTAGTAGTAGTAGTAGTAGTAGTAGTGTAGTGATAGTAGTGTCAGGTGTAGGGGTAGTAGTAGCAATAGTAGTAGTATTAGTAGTAGTAGTGTAGTGATAGTATTGGCAGTGGTAGGAGTAGTAGTAGCAATGGTAGTAGTAGTAGTAGTGTAGTGATAGTAGTGGCAGTGGTAGGGGTAGTAGTGGCAATAGTAGTAGTAGTTGTAGTAGTAGTTGTAGTAGTTGTTGTTGTAGTTGTAGTAGTTGTTGTTGTGGTAGTAGTAGTGGTAGTGGTAGATGTAGGAGCTGTGGTAGCAGCAGCAGTAGTAGTAGTAGTAGTAGTAGTAGTAGTAGTAGTAGTAGTTGTAGTAGTAGTGGTGGTAGTCGTAGTGGTAGCAGCAGCAGTAGTAGTAGTAGTAGTAGTAGTAGTAGTAGTAGTAGTAGTAGTAGTAGTTGTAGTAGTAGTGGTGGTAGTCGTAGTGGTAGCAGCAGCAGTAGTAGTAGTAGTAGTAGTTGTAGTTGTAGTGGTTGTTGTTGTAGTAGTAGTAGTGGTAGTGGTAGATGTAGGAGCTGTGGTAGCAGCAGCAGTAGTAGTAGTAGTAGTAGTTGTAGTTGTAGTAGTTGTTGTTGTAGTAGTGGTGGTAGTGGTAGATGTAGGAGCTGTGGTAGCAGCAGCAGTAGTAGTAGTAGTAGTAGTAGTAGTTGTAGTAGTAGTGGTGGTAGTCGTAGTGGTAGCAGCAGCAGTAGTAGTAGTAGTAGTAGTTGTAGTAGTAGTTGTAGTAGTTGTTGTTGTAGTAGTAGTAGTGGTAGTGGTAGATGTAGGAGCTGTGGTAGCAGCAGCAGTAGTAGTAGTAGTAGTAGTAGTAGTAGTAGTTGTAGTAGTAGTGGTGGTAGTCGTAGTGGTAGCAGCAGCAGTAGTAGTAGTAGTAGTAGTAGTAGTAGTAGTTGTAGTAGTAGTGGTGGTAGTCGTAGTGGTAGTGGTAGTGGTAGAAGTAGGAGCAGTGGTAGTAGTTGTTGTGGTAGTAGTAGTGATAGTAGTAGTACTCCCAAACTACCTTTTACATGGATCTTTTTTTCGAAAATTTTGAAGTTTTGAAAAATTGGCTCTAACGATTTTGATTAAATTCTGTTATATTTAAGATATTTACTTGCCAAATAAAATGTATATCTGGAAGTTTCTGGGAATAGCCTCTGAAGGCTACTCTTTTGCTCTGGATGAATTTTACGGAATTTTGCATAGCTGCTTAACCGCAAGAGATGGACAGAATCTTACCACATAAGAAATGTAGAACACATTAAAACACACAATTTATATTATATATATTTATATATATTTTTTTTTTTTTTTGTGGAGTTGGTCCTTTTTGTGATATTCCTTGCTTTTTGTTTCAGCTCTGAAAAACACGTACTTTTCTCATACAGGAATTTGTCAACTCCTGTCCATACAAAGGAACTTCAGTCACATAGCAACCAGCATTTGAATATCACACTAACCTATGGTATCACTTATTTTGCTTGTACTTACAAGGAAGCAAGTAATAAGACTATTTCTATTTTTTTTTTCTTGGTTTGCATGAAGTAAATATAAGCATAAGCTTTTTAACAATAATTTGTTACAGAGATGTAGAGAAAGTCATGTGAATGGAACATATCAGATTTTTTGTGTTCTCTTTGCTAATCAGAATATCCCTATTGAGGCCCTCAATTGAAGCTGGTGATACCTGCTGAGATTGGACTTGAGCTTGGAGAATAACAAGTGATAGCTGAGAACCACGGCAGTTAAGGGCGTCCATAAATAAAACTCAATATTATGCTTTTTACCCTCACGAAACATCTGGGACGGAGATATATGGTAGTACAATAGAGTTGGGATCATTCATGAAGGCGAGTGCGTAAACTACTGCGCTTATGTATTATACATATTTAACTGGTACAGTGCCTATTTACATCAACAAATGAGAATATCAATGGTGTTTACTGCAGAATTCTACTGCAAGTAATTTACCAGAAATCGTATTTTGAAAAGTTTCCGCACCGACAGTTCTTTGTTCCATTCAAACTTCTTAATTGCTAGGTAGATGTTGTTATGTTTGTTTCATTTTGCTTTTGTCCATTGATTACATTGTGATTTTATAATCACTTTGTGATAGTTTAAGCAATAGGTCGTGAGTGGAAGATGGGATTCACCAATGAAGAAAAAGCCAAAATGCTAATGGTGTATGGAGAGAGTAGGAAGAACGCAGTTCCTTCTTGTACGGTGTATACAGAAACATGTCCCAACCATCTCGGTAATTATTTATCAACCTCTTCAACCAGTTACGTGAAAATGACAGTATGACTGAAGAGGAGGGCGAAATCTATATTTTGGCTGCTGTTGCACTAGATCCGCAAATTAGTTCCCACGCAATCGCACGTGGAAGTAGTATGAGTCTTGTAGGTGTACTTCGCATTCTCCATCGACATAGGTTCCATCCCTTTCACTTCTCTCTCCATCAAGAGCTGCAAGGAAAGGGCTTGGTATGTACATGGGCATTAGGACATGATACTCCAGATTCACCTTTATCTTGTTTAGTGATGAAGCAACATTTACTGATCATGGCTAGGTAATCCACAGAAGCGCGCTCTATTGGTCTGGTGATAATCCAGGCAGAGAGCAGGGGGCCCATGAAGTTTAAACAGGTGGTGTGGGATAGTGAACCAACAGTTCAGAGGTCTTTCTTCATAGAATGAACACTGAACTCCCACAAATATCGCAGCTTCCTAACAGACCACCTTCCACAGATGCTAGAAGACGTTCTGCTGCAGACTAGGAAGAACCTGCGGTACCAATATGATTGCCGTCCAGTCCATAATGGGTTGTCCACTCCAGATTGTCTTCACGGATTGTTGAACGAAAAGGACCTGTATCTTTAGACTCTTTCTGTGGCTAAAGCTGAAAGACAACGTCTACGAGGACATACCAACTACTCCAAACGATATGAAACGACGCATTACTGCTGACTGCTCTGAAGTGCTCTAACTAGTGCAGCAGTCTTGCCATAGCAGACTGGAAGCGTGACTGCCAGTGATCATTTTGAATGCTACCTATGCCGGTTATACAAGTGTCGGTGTGTAAGAGTTTTAAAATTAGATTTTCCTAAAGTACTTGCATTAGTAGCCTGCGACAATTACCATTGACATTCTAATTTACTTTGCGTTTATTTTGTTCATATAAATAGGAATTGCTTCATTTTAAAATGGCATATTTACTAAAAAAAATCTCATGTGTTCCATTCACATGACTTTCTCTACATCACTGTAACAAATTATTGTTAAAAAGCATATTATTTTGTCTATTTTATAATAATCAAGACAAGCATTAGCAGAAATTGTCTTATTTACTTGCTTCCTTGTAAGCAGAATGAAAATAAGGGAAAACACTAACCAAGTCAAATCGCTTAAAGGCGGTTTTCGTGTGGTTGAAATTCGTTTCTATGCATGGCCAGGAGCTTACAACTTTCCGCGTGAGAAAAGTATAAGTATTTTAAATCTGAAACAAATTACAAGGAATATCTCTGAAATGGTCAATCCAACGAAAAAACAACTTATATTAATAAATTGTGTTTTAACGGGATCTACATTTTTTGTGCAGTAAGTTGTTGTCATAAAATGGAAAACACACCTTGAGCACCTTTGTAAAACAATAGCTATTGGGATATTTTTCATCAGGAAGTTAAAATAACAAGTGAATATACATGTTCTAAAAGATCTTTATTACTTTTATATGCATTCTTACTTGACATATGCAATATTAGTTTGCGGAAATGAACCAAGTGTGAAAAGATTTTTGAAATTACAAAAGAAGGCAATAAGATTAATATGCAATGTAAATAGTAGAGCTCATTGCAGGCCATTATTTCGGAAATTGTAAAATCTTAAAGTTATTTCCTTATATGTTAGTAAATGTTTGTTTTACGTAAAAAATATATTGATACATACTTACACAATAATGCTACTCATGAATATTTGCACCAGAAATAATCTACAGTTAAGGATTAACTTATGCAGAAATGTAACAAATAAAAACAGGAATTTGTACAATGTACTGCTAGAGCATATTAAAAACTTGGACACTAATAATTTTAAAATAGCAGTTTAGAGACTTTTATGTCTAAAGGATGTTAAAGCACTAAGTATTAGTACTTCCTGACTGCAGGTATTGTTGTTTTAAATTTTATTATTTTCCTTTCTATGTAATTGACAGTGTCTATGCAATGCACATGCTCTCAGACAGTAACTTGTTTGGTTGATATCTCTTACGGTTTACCAGTTACGCACGATGCAGCAAAATTCATTCAGAATAAAGAGGTCTTTAGAGGTTATTCCCAGAAAATTCAAGATATACATTTTATTTGCCATATAAATATCTTTAATATGCAGTATTCGAATCAAAATCATTAGTCATTTTTGAGAAAAATCAACATTTTCGAAACGTTTTCCATGTAAAGAGTAGTTTGTAGTGGGGGGGTTCTTAAAATCTTCGCGTCGCATCCCTGGAAGTCGCAAAACTTAAATACCAAGTTTGGTATTTTACCGACATTCCATTTTTGAGTTATTGTATTCCCAGATACACGTACACATGGCCACTCGCGCCCTTTCCTAAAAATACATTTTATGGTTACAGAGGACCCTATTTCCGGTGAAATCTCGGTATCAAATTTTTGGGTGGAATGCAATACCCTCTCTGTACCTTACGTACATAGTACGTATAGAGAAAGTAAAAATCTGATGTGTTACATTCACATAACTTTCTCTAGCTCTTCTACATAAGATAATTCTTCTTTCTGCACCTTGCTAATCGAGGTACTCATTAGCACAATGTTCTTATTACTTAGTTCGTTATAATATAGGAAGAAAATAAGGGAATACACTAGGCTAAACACATAGTCAAATGTTTTAAAAGCTGTCGTTATGCGATTGTTATCACAAATCGCTTCTTTTCTTGGCTAGGAGTAGAAGAAAAGAAAAACGAACACTCCCGTCTGAGAAAAGGATAAGTATTTCACAACTGAAACTAATAATAATGAATATCACGAAAATGGTAAGCTTCACGAAAAAAATGAATATGGCATATTCCTAACTTGTGTATTTTATAAAAACCTACAATTTTGGTAAAGTAAGTTTTTGTCTATCTCTTACGGTTTACTAGTATTGCCAAATTATGCAAAATTCATCCAGAATAAACAGGTCTTCAGAACCTATTCCCAGAAAATTCAGGATATACATTTTATTTGTCAGGCAAATCTCTTTAATATACGGTATTTCAATCAAAATCGTTAGAGCCATTTTTAAGAAAATCAAAATGTTCGAAAAAAAGTTCCATGTAAAGGTTAGTTTGGAGTGGAGGGATTTTTCTCAAAATCTTCGTGTCGCATCCCTGGAAGATACTAAACTTAAAATACCAAGTTTGGTAATTTAGCTACTTTTCGTTTTTGAGTTATCGTGTTCACAGACACACGGACACACACGGACGTTTTTCTGAAAATGCTTTTTTTGGATATAGGAGGTCCTAAAACATATATTTCCGATGAAATCTCGGTATCGAATTTTTGGGTGGAATACAATACTTCTCTACCCCTATGTACATTCTACATACGGGGGTAGAGAAAGTAAAAATCTGATGTGTTCCATTCACACGACCTTCTCTATATCACTGCAACAAATTATTCTATTTACTTCATCTAATGGAGCAAAAATTAGCAGAAATGGCCTTATTACTTGCTACCTTGTTAGTAGAAGCGAAATAAGGGGTACCATAGGTTAAAGTGATAGTCAAAAGCTGGTTGCCCTGCGACTGAAGTTCCTTAGTTTGTATGGACACGAGTTCACAAAGTGCTGTATGAGAAAAGTATAAGTTTTTATAGCTGAAACCAAAAACAAGGAATATCTCAAAAACAATCAACTCCACGAAAAAAATTATATATAACATAAATTGTGTGTTTTAAGGTGCTCTACATTTGCTGTGTGGAAAGTTTTTGTCCATCTCTTACGGTTTAGCAGTTATGCAAAGTTCCGTAAAATTGACCCAGAATAAAGTAGTCTTCAGAGGCTATTCCCAGAAAATTCAAAATATACATTTTATTTGTGAGGTAAATATCTTTAATATACGATATTTTAATCAAAATCGTTAGAGCCATTTTTTAGAAAATCAAAATTTTCGAAAAAAAGCTACATGTAGAGGGTAGTTGGGGGTGGGGGGATTTTTTTCAAAATCTTCATGTCGCATCCCTGGAAAATACTAAACTTAAATACCAGGACACAATGACAACGGACACACACACACATAGTACCTTTTTCTGAAAATATTTTTTTTTTTGATACGGTGAAATCTCGGTATCGAATTTTTTGGTGGAGTGCAATACCTTCTCTATACACTATGTACATAGCACGTATAGAGAAAGCAAAAATGAACTTTCTAATAATGTTAAAACCTGTTTATAGGCTAAAAGTACAAGTCACTGACTACCAATCCATATTTGCTGTGCAAGTTTTTAGGTGATTCAGTGTGTGTTTGTGTGAAAGAAAGAGAGAGAGAGAGAGAGTGTGTGTATGTGTGAGTGTGTGTGTGTGTATAAAGAATTTCCCAGAAGTCAATATAAATTGTTAGGACTATAGACGGGTCCTATGTATGACCTCTGTGCGTGTGTTTGTGTGTGTGTGTGTGTGTGTGTGTGTGTGTGTGTGTGTGTGTTCAGAGTGCCCCAGAATTCAACAACACAAATTGTTAGGACGTTTACGGGTCAAAAATAAATAGTTTGAGATAGGTAACCAATGGGTTGGGTTCTAAATTGTTAGCTACAGCATTAAATGTATTAGGCGTTAGCACACCACTGATCATACTGCCTGTGTCGAGACCCAAACACTCGAATTTCGCAGGGTATTGATTTAGAGCAGTGACTAACTTGTGGGCATTGTGTTAAGAGGTTGAGGAGTTGGTGGTTCACGCCTCCATTAGTATCTTTATGTTTACGTTGTCTCCTTTGAATGTTATAATGAGTGGTTAATTTTGCTATGTTACTCAATGATTTGTACGTACTGACAAAAAATCAAATGTACGATCAGCATGTAGGTTCAAAGGAAAACGTTTAAATAACAATTTAATCCAACACCTGACGGGATATACTTCTCCGTGCCTCCCTAAGGAGTTTCTAAAACACACCTAATAATTGTAGACCCAGTTCACAATTTATGAAACATTGTGTCAAAGGAACTTCAAATGAAATATAAAAGGAATAATTATCTCAATAGTAAAACAAGTACCTATTTAACACTACTAAGTACAATGTACTAGAAAGGGAAGTGTATTCTACGTTTTCATCTCTACATGAAAGGCAAATAAAAAAGAGATTTTGAGAAATAATACAGTATCCGAACTACAAATTACAACAGGTTACCAGAGAAACTGTTCGATGCGACGACCTGCAATATCCCTGCAAAGATTGCACCTACAAAACACATCATCGCAGGACCAGTATATGTATTGATTAGAACGCATATCACCGACATAGACAAAACCAAAGTATCGCTGTTTGGATACTACCAATTGCATAGTTGTTGTTGTTGTTGTTTCTTTTATTCCATTCCAAAAAAAGGCATTCAAAACACATGTTACATAAATGTTTTCAGGAACCTAATTATTTTATTAAATTAATGTACGCAAATAGTTAACACACGAGAGAGCTGGCACAGGGAAATATGATCATTAGAGCCCATGTCTTTATATAATATCAAGGTATGAAATATGTACACATTTATGTAATAAAAAACATCAAAGTATGTAATAAAATGTGTGATATCAACAAAATATGTAAAATTATGCAATATTCTAAATGCTAAGTTTACCACCTCAAATCTAAATGTAGACTTCAAATTATCCAGAATTTTGTAATTTGATGAGCGTGTAAGTATGTAAATTTATTATGAGTTAAAATTTAAACACTAAATATAGAATTAATTACAGCGAAAATGTTTTGTTTTAAGCAGAATTGACGTAAAATTTACTAAATAGTAAATATGTGTTTTGGATTATATTTATTAAAATTACTCATTTCACATAATTATTTTACTTATATTTTAGACGGTAAAGCAATGTTAAAACACTGAACCAATTTATCAATGAGTGAAACAATCAATTCAAAATAATTAAATATTATAATAAGGATGCTTTTTCAGCTTTCTATCTTTTGACATACAATGAACAACCAGGCATTTTTATTTTGAGTCTTTTGCTTCTTTCAATGTACAGTGAATAACCATATACTTTTCCATATTTTCAGGGGTCCTATCGGATAAAGTGTTCTTATAAGCAGAGAAGCTTCTCTCCATGTCCCAAGAAATAACAGGAGCATATCGCAGCATAGGAATCTGATTTGCAGAGAAATGTTTTGGTAAATCCACACTGTCAGCAGTTAGTACTTTGGATATGGACACAAGCATAGAGTACCCTGGATTCCTGTTTAGCACAGCTTTGAATTTTTCACCTTCCTTCCTTCCTAAATCTCCTGCAACTACACTAAGCTTCTGTGATGCACATTCCATTAAATCTATAGATTCGTGAAGAAGGGAACCTGATGTTTCCAAGTGGTTGATGGTGCTAGGCAACCAGCCGGAGTTACTTTTGATGTAAGCACAGGAGCTTGCCACTTTCGGATCTTTAAAGATGTCCTGAGATTCACGTATGGAAACAGCTACTTCTCAAGAGAACATGTTCACCATTGACTGGACTCCTTCAAAATGTTCACAATAGAAGTTCACTGCTTCTAACCACGTACCCCATATAGTAAGTACTGGCTCAGGAGGCAAAGGGACATGTTGGAGATGATTTTTATAGCACTGAATTCTGTGCGGTGCTTTCACGAAGACCTTTTTTGTTGCCAATATCAACGTATTCACACAGGGAAAATTACTACTTCAGCAACACGTTGCAATGCATGGGCCAAGCAGGTGAAGTGAAGTACACTTGGGTAGAAACCCTTAAGAGCAGTCCTAGCAGCTTTACTCATGTACGCTGCGGCATTTGAATACATAGTTAAAAGATTTTCCTCACACACACCCTCTGGCCACAGAAACTTCATCCAATCATTTACAAATCTTGCAATTGTAGAATGATTGTTTGTTCTAACACCTTGCAACAGATTAGAAATGGTTTTGCTGAGCTTTCGGACTCTAGTTTTTCTACTACTAAATTTGCTGTGTACTGACCCATGTCATCTGTAGTTTCATCGACGGCAAACTAAATAGAGGAGCCTCCAATTTCATTCCGTATATGAGCAACTGCTTCTTCATAACACACATGAAGATACTTTCTCCTCACAGTAGATTCGTCAGGAATAACCTTCTTGCAATGTTTTTCTAGAAAGGAGCAAAATTGGGGAGCTTGAAGTTTATGCCACGGAACATTAACTGTAACCATGGCACTGCACGGGTCTTTAAAGAAATCATTTCCTGCTGCATTTGGGTCAACAAAACTTGCTTTCTAGAAGACTGTAGATGTTTGTTGAGTAAGTGAAGAGCACTCTGATATGTTGTTCCAGTTGAGATTTCATGGAACAGTCAATAATTCTTTTACTACATGCTTGACAGACTATTACGATCTCCATCGGTTGTAAATCCGCTATCTAATTTTACCCAGGAATTCAACTTGCAGGATAGCGAAGTGCCACGTTACAAGACTTGCAAGAAACTTACTGCAGGATTATCGCCTCACTATATTTTGATGGTTGTCCAGCGGCTCACTTTGTTTCCTCGCAGATGCCGAGCAATCAATTTCTCCAGTCCTTGTAAATGCTCAAAGCGCTACGAGAAACGTGACACTGAAGGTCAACATTGTCAAGCGGACAATGCTTCGATATAAGCGGACAACAATCAGAACGAGACGAGGTGATTATTATGGCATTCTGAATTTAATTTGCATCCTATTTTGCAGATTGATTTTTCTTGCTTTCAGCAAAACTTGTGAAAACAGTAGTTTATGTGGCTGCAATATTTTTTAAAAAATAATAGAATTCTAACGAAACCCATAAAATATGTATGTCTTATGTAACATCTTTAAAATATGTAGAAATGTGCAAAATATGTAAAAAAAAATGCAAAATAAAAATTTATAAGGGAGTACCAAATGACGTAATTCGGCAACATTTTTACTTCTCATTGAAATATTGTGCAGGATTTAAAATGTGTAATTACATAAAACTCCGGGCTCTAGTGATCATACTTCAAGGAGGGAGTATACCCTAGCATGAGCATACATGGGAAAGATAGGGAGTCATGCTAGGAGGAGCAGAAACTTAACCTAGGCTCAGAGTATTACGTGCATTTTTCAGTCCTTTATGATCCTTTTTAAGGTTGTTTGCTTTGTTTTACAATTATTTTATGATTTTTCCTAGAATATTGACATGTTTAACCACTTTTTTTTTTTTTTTTTTTTTAATTTTGCAGTGATTTGCTCTGCTTTTTGAGTGCTTACAGATAATTTATGAGCTCTTTGTAGCTTTCTCGAGTGCTAGCACAGCTGTTTCGAATGCTTTTAATGGTATTTCATGTCATTTGGAGGATGTTTAGGACTCTAGGACACATAGTTCAACAGGTATTTTTTTAGCTCTTTTCAAATGATTTCACGCCTTTTGTGGATATTTTGAGTTTTAAAGCTGCTATTTTAGACTTTTCAGACGTGTTTGCTCTACTTAACATTATTTTACAAGATTGCTATTGATTTTTGATGCTTTTATAAGCATTTCAGTACGTTTTCGGAATTTGAAAGATGATTTTAGTGTTGCTGCAGTTGTTTGAATGTTTTTTAATGAAATTCCATGTCATTTGGAGGATGTTTAGTACTCTAGGACAGTATATGCGGGGTATTCGTCAACTATTTTTAACTCTCCATCTCATTTTACGGTATTTTGACGGCATTTAGGCTAAAAAACAGGTATTTTAGGCTTTTTTTAGAAGTTTTTGCTCATATTTTACATTAATTTGAGGTGTTTTCTAACATTTTTAGCACTTTTACACGCATGTTTGCATGTTCTGGATTTTATTTTAGTGACTGTAGTGCTTTCACATACATTTTTCAGGATTTTTAGCGTTGCCACTGTTGTCTATAGTGTGTTTTTAATGTAATGCTATGCCATTTGGGGAAGGTGTTTAGGACTGTAGAACAGCTAGATTCAGGCATTTTATCTCTTTTCCGTACATCTCAAACCGTTATGTTGGTATATAGGACTACAAAACAGAAATCTTTGCCCTTTCTACGCGTTTTGCTAATATGTTATAGTATATTGCAGTGTTTTATACTTTTTTTTATCAGTGTTATAGACATTTTTGCACATTTTGAGTCGATTTTACGGTATTTTGTGGTGGTTTGTAGTGCTTTCTGTTTCCTTGGATATCATTTACGACTTTTAAGGTTTTTAGAACTCTAGGGTAGTGCTAAGCCCCCAGGTAGTAGGTATTTCAAACCGCTTTGAATGAATTCTTTAGAAGTTCTGTGTAAAAACAAACCGAGAAAGCAACACACTGCTCCTGATGTACAAAAAACAAAAGAAGCTTCTACAAGAAGACATTACGAGAGAGGAGCGCATACTGGGAGGAAGAAGGAAAACGAATAGTGGAGGAAGCTAACAAGCACCCCTACATCGCCCTTCGACCCAGGAAATAAACGCAGACCCATTATGTAAGCACAGAAGAATGGCAGAGTCACTTCAGTAACACCCTCAACAGAAAAGAAATCAAAGACACACCGGGAAATGCAAAGTAAGCCGATGAACAAGATCCAATAGAATAGATCCCCCTGACTACTAGTGAGGTGCAAAATGTTATGGAAAATACTATAAACAAAAAAGCCGCAGGTCCAGACAATCTATATAACGAACACCTTAAAGACCAACTAGTACCCACATGAACAAAACTCTATAATATATGCATCGAGACAGCCATGATACCAGAGAGATGGAGACAATCAGTAATAAAAGAATTATTCAAAGGGAAAGGCGACCCAAAGGACACAAATGCATACAAAGGTATCGCATTGAAAAACACCTCCTTCAAAGAGTTCACCACAATTCTCACAGAAAGAATAAAAGAAACAATCGAGGAACATCTTCCAGAAACCCAATTTGGTTTCCGAAGAGGGAGTAGATCTACTGCTAAATAACATATGGGAATCCCTTGAACAAAAGGAAAAATTCTACGTCATATTCATAGATTTCACCAAGGTCTTCGACCTCATAGACCGAAACTTAGTAATACGGAAGCTAAAAGAAACCTTAGGTAGAAGTAACAAATAGACGCAAATTATAAACGTAATACTCCAATGGAAGAAAATAAGGATGTCAGAAAACCTCTCCCTCTTGGAGCCGATACTCCAAACAAACGGAGTACTACAGGTGACCCACTAAGCTCTACACTTTTCATCCTGACAGCAGAAGAAATAATGAGAATAGTTCAACAGAGAGACGTAGGATCATACGCGTATGCCGACGGTACAGTGGTGGGTTCAAAGATATAACAAAACTGCAAAACGAAATAAAAGACATGGAAGAATGGTACCACGAACACACGTTCGAAATAAACAACACAAAGACGGAAATGATGGTCTTTGTACAAGGAGGACTGGACCCAGAAATCTTTATCAAAAGAAGAAAGATAACCATAGCAAAGGAGTTCAAATACTTGGGAATAACATTACAAAACAAATCCCAAATGATTCACAAAGCATGTGACGGAGAAAGCAGCAAAAGCTCTATGCAAAAGCCATGAGATACCTGACGTGGACAACAGCCAACTTCGGCATGAGGCGCGGTGATAAAAAGACTTGCAGTACATAACTTTCAACATAAGATATGTAACAATTCGCATTTCATGAACAAGCAGAATCGTGCAATTGCGAATTATGCGGACAGTTGTGCGAACGCTATCATTTAGAACTCTGTAGCAAAAGAGAAAAGAAAATTAAAAACTATGTAAATCAGCCTGTAACAGAACTGACCCCTATTTCTCTGCGTGTGGTATTTAGTCTCATAAAGGTATTATTAAGAAATGTGTGTCATCGATGAAGATGTACTAACGATATCTTTAAGTACACTTAGGGATGCTTCCAGCATATTTGAGGCGATATACTTTTCATGATGCCTTGTAGCCCTTTTCTTACGCTTGAAATTAAATTGTGATATTTTATGTTAGTTTATGTCGTTTATTCAACCATTTTTCTACATTTGTACAGTAATGTATATCATTGTTCCAGTGTTTCTGCACGTTTTTCACAGTGTTTGCTAAGTTTAATAGCCCTTTGATAGGTTCCAGGATGATTTGATCGCTTTTGTAACCTATCCAATATTTTTACAGGTTCTTTTTCTTCACATTTTCCTCTAGTTTGGATCCTTTATGATCATGTTTGTATTATATTTCAGTATTTTACAGTTCCTTAAGAGCCATTGTGTGTCCTTTTTGCATACTATTACATGTTCAGATGATAATTTGTGAAACGAGGGATATGTTTACATGGTTTCCGTCTCTCTTAGGCTGTAAATCTAATATAACAGAACTTTTAATTTCTCCATCTTTTCATTTGTCTTTTTGTGTCATGTCTCTCTTTTTGAGACTGACACTAGAAGAAGGGTCTAAGCCTTTGTTGCCGAGGTGTTTGTTGTTTTGTGAACTTTATAATTCTTCGTGTTTTGTTAGTATTCTACATTATGTTTTCTTTTAACCAAGATGTTTTTTCTCTAAGAATAATCATCCCGACCTTTTTAATTTTGTTGTTGTTGCAGTTACCGTTGAAGCGTTGGGCATATTTTTGGATATTCAGCAGTGTTTTCAGCTTTATTATTTCTATTTGTTTTTATATAAAGATAATCGGTATTAGAGGTTACACGTCTCTCCTCTTTTATACGGGATTGATACCAGCATTAGAAATGTATTCTAATGGCAGATATTCCGCCACTATTCTTCTTCTCTCTTCGTATGCCTTTGCTATCTTATGTGAGTGTTTGTAGTCTAAGTTTAAATTTTCTGCTACCACGCTACCCATGACGAGCATTCTCTCATTATACGTTCACAAATTTGTAATGACCATAAACTTAGGTTGATGTTCCATCATCAGCAATCACCCTCTTATCATCATGAGGCGATAGTGCGATTTTGTTGACTTTTGCATGCGAAACGTTATACTGTTGTGACATGATTAAATTCAGCTCTTAATTATTTCGTTGGTTTTTAAGACAATTTACACAACTGCCGAATATAATGTACTGCTTAATAGCACTTCGTTTTATGCCTTTAATCTCTTTTATCATTCCTCCATTAATTTCGAAAGTATACATCTTAGGCCTCAGTCCGGCAAACCGCTGCAAGATTTTTCCGCAGGCTTCTTCTTTAAACTATCCCAACACTTTTTTTTTTCTTTTATGTAGAGTAACACATGTGGCTTACAGGGTAATCAGATGTATCTAAATGTTCAAGAAATTGTAGTTTGTCCCGGTATACGTCAGCTGTTGTGACTCGATGAATGAGGGAGTCCGTATCCATGTACATAACCTTCAGGTTTTCAATCCCATAATTCGGTAATAGCTCATCATATTGGTAGGAGTATATGACAGTTTTTAGAAAACTAGCACGCTCAATCTGATATATAGGCGTGTTGAATGTAAACTGTAGTGATGCCATATGAGCAGCTGCCAGGTTAGGTCCGTATACCTTAATCGATGAATGTAGGCTTAGCAATCAGCTTTTCCAATGTATTCTCGTTTGTCACAAGGTCCATTCGATTTCGTATATTATCCATGTTTTTTTTTTTTTTTTTTTTTTCAAATATAGCATTGTTGAAGAGTTTGTATAATTATTTTTTCAAAGCAATTTCTAGCCTGTTCCGCAGCTTGATATTAAACGTTATGTAGAGTTTTAACCAACCTATTGCCGAAATTGTAGCACAAGATGGATTTTTGTCAATCGCAGTCCGTGGGAGAGCGCTTGTTTTAACGTCATGTAATGAACAACACACTTTCTCCTACTTACAAGTTGGGCAATTAGTTTCTTTACACTTGAATCCTGTGGCTTCAGACACTCAGGAAAGAATGACAAATCGCTATGAAGATCGTGAAGCTCACTGGGATAATCAATATCAACTTCGAATATATATCCAAGAGGAGCATCTTCTTTTAGTGTTTCGATATTAATACTCTAAGAAGAAACCCACTGAAATCTTCCATAAGATGCTGCATAGCATATCCATATTGGTTATTGGCGTCTTCGTATGTGATAAATTCAGTTGGTTTATTAGGATCGAACTCCTCCTTATAGGTGTTGTTAGCCTGGGCATACAAATGAGAAACCTGACATTATCCGCCCCTTACGCTCAGACTCTACCATAAAAAGCTGATCATAATCCAGTTAATAATTCTAGCTTAATTCTCGTATTGCATAGCGTTTCAGTTAAGCCCTGAAATGTAAAGTAATGTGCAGGATCAACTTTATGAGTATTCAATGTTTGCTCTCTGAAGGCCTCAAAAACTTTTGCAGCACATCCGAGGTTAAACAGAGGTCACTTTACTCTCCCAAATATTGGATATTAAACTGCACTTTTAGCATTTTCATAGTCTTAACCATTGAGTTCCTCATCATTTAATCTATTGTAGAACGCTTCCTTTGGATGTAAGCATGTTTCTTTCAAAACATCCCATCACGAAATAAACATAGGGGAATACTCTTTGGAATGTCATCAAGCCAATCTTCTCTTCTCTAAAGTACTTGCATATTTCGAGAAACGATGTTATGGTTTCTGTTAGTTTATCCAAACTTGAACTGAGAAACGGTTTCTATCCATAAACCGAAGCTTAATATCTCCAAGACTCTTTGAGAATAAAATCTACTTTTTTTCTGAGCACGGAATTACCTTCACTCTTTCACTTGTAAAACCTGTTTAACGATGAAATGAAAATCATATCCGCTTAAGTTGTGCATAAGGACAGGAATATATTTCGGTGTTTTGCCCTCATTACGACGACTTTCTCGATATTCGTCAGGCAAATGATCAAGGTCCATAACCTTCCAGTTTTCTTCAGTGAATTTTTGAATTACACAAATAGCATTCGGTAGAAGTCTTGAAATCCTCCTTTTGCCCATCCCTAAGTTTCAGTGGTTTGGTAGTTTTGTATATACTGCTAATCTTCTCTGCAAGAGATATTAGACAGTCCACATCACATCCTCTGTATACACAAGGGCTAGTAGGAAGATCAGTCTGTAGTTGCTCAACAGACGTCGCTGGTTTGACGTAAACAGCGAAACTCGTAGGGGAGTGCTTCTGATAGGACGATGTACAGGAAGGTTCTGATTCTCTCAATATCCACATAAATGATTTACGGGAGTTTCAATCGTTTCCCCATTCTTAAACTGAATGATAGAGGTTTCCTTTGCTGGCAAAAGCTATCCTACCTATAGTATGCTGCCTGCAGATCGTAGCATGTTCCTTCAATTTTTCAACTCCACTTCGTCATAACGACCACCAAAATGAATGAAGCAGCGTTTACAGGTATACACTTGTCCGTTTCTTTTGTCCTTTGTTCTCAAATAAGTTTCTCAGAGTTCTTGATGTATACATATAATTTCCATCACTCAGCAGAAGAAGGTCCCGATGATCAGATAACTCTTCCTCTTCAACCTATATTGGAAACACTACTTTCTTTTCATCCAGTCCAAACCCGCTGATAGAGATATGATTTTTCTTGTTGTTTTTTTTTTTTTCTTGTCAAATGTCGGGATTTCAAACAATGTCATAGGAACCGTGACGCACGAGAAGCCATATTTATCTGGAGTTTCTTGTGTTTGCTGACACGTTGAGGATTATTTGGAATGTATTGTGCAAGGATAACGTATAAAAAGCATCACTCATCACGATAGTGCTGGGGATTGACAAACACTTTATTTGCTTCTATAGATGCAGGTAGAGGAATATAACTTTTCCCGCGAAAGGGGAAGGCGTAACCCCCTCCGCAGTAAACAGAGCCCAATTGCTTCCTTTAAATTGTGATTCCTCCACTTCGACAGTCAGGTTATTGAATTTCGTCACCAACAAGGTGTCAAAATCATTTTCTAGAAACGCTGCCTGATTCCTGGTTTTGAAGGTCTTGTCAGTAATTTCTCCAGAACTATTTACATTTTGGCATTCCACTAACAGGTTAATCTTCATATCTTTATGTACGGAGAGCTCTTTTTGGACCGATTGTATAATCCTGTGCTTAGCCTCCTGCAGGTAAGTCTTCAAGTACTTGCTCGAATTGCACTAAATGAAGCAGGATTTCAGACGCCCTTCAAACGATATATCACACTCTTTCATGTCGCCCCCATTTTTCATTGTAGTCAATAGTTGATAGGCTCGGTGTTTTGTTTTCTTCAGGGTCATGCCTGCGCCGCAATGCTCTTCGTATCGAATTCCATTGTATCCGCTGCTGAAGGATGCAGCACAGTGTTTACGTTTAAAGAGTTGCCCGGAGCTCATTTCATGCTGTCTCTTGTTATAGCTTCTTTGAAAGTGTTTGCCATACTTAATACAATTGTATCCAGGAATAGAATTGGTAGATACTTCGCTCAATGTAGCTTGCTGCATATCTCCAATGTGGTATATACTTGTAATTCTAATTAAATGTAAGAACTTTTCTCACGTTCACACGCTCTTGTCGCTTTTAGTACTTAGCATCACTAAGAGGAGTTGACTCGAAGCAAATTGGCACAGGGAAATTATGCTATAGATAGCCCTTCTATGTATATCAACGGCAGGGACCTGTTATGAGACCACGTCACTTAAGTCCTGCCCAGTCTTTCTATTTTCTGTTCAAGCTAGCCTCGATTTTAGAGGCTTCAAGAAGTTGATTGAATAACAGACGCATGATTCTGTCTGTTTTAATATATTGTATATTTTATATACTATTATCCGCATAAATTCAGTATTATTATTTAATCGAGAATTAAGCATGTAAAGTTGGGAGCTCATCTTTCATTTCCCGCTGTTTTGTATTTTCCATAAAACCGTCCAACAGGTTGGTATATCTGCCTTCCCCTCTTAAAACAGGTCTTCATGTTTTAACCCCAGGCATCTTATTTCCAACCTCAATTGTCGCTATTTAACATCACCCCTAAAAGCCAGTTTTCAGCACGTTAATTTCGCATTATGATGTTCAGCCATGCTCTCCTTCCACACCATCACCTACGATAGAAGGACAACACCAGACCAACTCTATACACTTCCCCTACTAGCTCAGGACACCCATGTTTTAGAGGTTAAAGATGCATGTTTCTGTCAGTTTTAATATCTTTTTTAGCTTTTATACACTTTTATACGAATAATCCATATATTTTCATTTAAATGTTTAATTTTCATGACATGTGAAGTTGGAAGCCTCTCATTCAGTTCCCTGTCATTTGCTCATAAAAGTCATCCAACAGGTTAGTGCATCTATCTTTCCCTAAAAACCCGGTTTTTTGTCATATTTTCACCCAGTTTTAAGTCTCCACTTATATCAATCGCATATAGCCCCATGACAGCATTTTAAGCACACACCTATCGGTTCTATTAGTATTTAATTTAGTTGTGTTTTCTCCAAGTTTTAGGTATTCGAAGCCTAGACCGTAAGGTTTAGGTTGTTGTATATGGCTAATTCAACATGGTAAATAAATTAAATATACGCGTTCAAGGAGTTACTCACATTTAAAGGTTACAGTGCATAAGAGATCCTGAAAAGTCCACTCATTAATACAAGGGGAATCGAACCCCTGTTATTTTTATAACGCTACTAGCTGGTTTATTATTCCAATATTTCGCCTTCATGTACAAATTTATTTAAGCTATATAACGCTCTTAGTTTCGAAGTTATAAAACCGGACCTTCATAAATTCGAAACTTAACTATATCTATTTTATTTGTATAAATGTTGAAGAACTGCGGGAGGGGCAACCGTTGCCGATTTATTCGCAATACTCATATCCCCTCCTCTAAGAGTTATTCACCTTGGAATTAAGGTCCACTCCAGTCTGGCATCGAAGCGGGTCCTCTAAGAAGTACTTAGAA
>CM060891.1:95702500-95747500 GCA_030762935.1 Hymenopus coronatus | reverse complement strand
ATGTGGCCCAGTGGAATTCACTGCAATCAGCCTCCCGGGTATGGCGGGTTACCATACGCGCCTTGGCATTAGCCTTCAGTCTGACCAGCATACGACGCAAGGATGACAGCCCCATCATAATAAGCACTATGGATACTGTAGAAAATATGGTGGGTTTGGTTACGGAGTAGAAGGTCGGATCTCCAGTTCCGGTCGGGATTGTGGGTGACCGAGCAGGCCCCTCCCGATCGTCAGCAAGCGACTGGTCAGCATTTCCGGTGGGGAACCAGGCCGGAATGCCGGTAAATGCTACTGGAAACAATGATAATGATATACAAACAGAGCTTCTAAGCAGACAGTCATCTAGTCCAGAGGGGCAGTTAGCCACCTCCATGGAGTTGGATAGTACCCAATATCTGGCATCCGTTACTAAGCAGGACCCGCCACTCAGAGAGCATAAACGGAAAAGAGAATATGTACCGGAGATAGATAAGAGAAGTAAAGAAGGTGATTGTTTAAGTCACCCGGAGGAGAAATCCTTAGCAGTTGCTGCGCAACGAAGTGGCCCAGGGGGCTTGGCATTCGATGACATAGCTGATCTTGGAGTGATCCGTTTCTTGTTAGAGAAAATGAGTAGATGTACCAATGAATTAATGACTGTAATAAAGAACACTCCGAATACTAAAGTCGACATAAAGACAGGAGTCAAGAAGATGGAACAAATGACGGAAGTCATCCTTAGTCGTATGAATGAACGGGAAATGTATCCCCATAAACGTCAAATGTGCACTCTTGCCATACAGGTTGATGAGGAAGATTTATTGAGTTCTAAGGTAATGTCGGACTCCGGTATTGAGGTGGACTTAAAAGGAGAGTCAGAGTTCACTGAAGCTCTGTCGAAGGCCAGCAGTTTTAAGGCTTTTGCCCCTTTTTTGGATAAGGAGAGCTGCTATGCTGCTATGCATCTACCCAATTAATATATGGGTATCCCATTTCTGTAAACCCAGAGGATATGGCAATTGTGGTTAATATTGATGACCCTGGGCAGCATGGCCTTTTCAGGGCGTTGAAGGTCTTTCATCCAGAGATATCCGAACTGATTGAAGGGAAGTTGGATGTGTGTAACGTGGAATACTTGAGGACTAGCACACATATTCCAGTAGAGGCACTAATAGTGCCATTTCATATATATATATATATAATATATATATATATATATATATATATATATATATATATATATATATATTGCCCTGGGTGGTGGACTCGCGAGGTGTCAATGGCATGGAACAGTTGCGTGCGATCTTACAGCAATGGAAACAGCTAACGGAGGAACACGGCAGGAAATATACAACCTTCGTTACAGGTGGTGGTCTAGATAGAGACTATACTAGGAAGCTCCTGGAGTGGGTCTTCAGGAATAGCGGCATTCAAGTTGGATATATGTTTCCAGCCCGAGCACAAAATACGGCAATTACTCCAGTTGGTGGTCTACCGCAATTGCGTCAAAGGAAACCTGAGGTACCCCAGGAAACTGTCAGAGTTAGAGCAACTGGGAAAACGTTTGCGGATATACTGAAGACTGTGAAGCAAGAAGTTGATATCGGGAAAATTGGAGTGCGGATAAAAAATATCCGAAACGTGGCGAAGAAGATGTGGTTTTTACTGTGGAGGGGGAAGGTAAAGCCAACGTCCTGAAACAGGAGATACAAAGAAACACCAAAGACTTGGAGGTGAACACGAGAAGGAAGGATGCTACTCTACGGCTATACGGGGTGGACCCTCAATTAGCGAGGAAGTCCTGCAGGCCACCATAGGTACTGAGATCGGTGTTCCCGCTTCTGAAGTACTGGTTAGCGCACTGAGACCCGGAAGGTTTGGGAATTTAAATGCGACTATTGTTGTACCTCTGGAATTCTCCCGTCAGTTGATTAAGGAACGGAAAGTACAGATTGGGTGGACTGAATGTCATGTCCGAGAAATGGTTACTATTTGGAGGTGTTATAAGTGCTTTGAGTTAGGCCATAGAGCCTATCATTGTAAGAAGGAAGTTAACAGGAGCGAGGACTGTCTTAACTGTTGTGGAGAAGGACACCATGCTAAGGATTGTACATAACGTCCATTCTGCATTAAATGTCAGAAGGAGGGACATAGATTCGACCAAATGAAGTGCCCGAAATTTCGAAAGTTCACCGCTCGAGCGAGACAGTTATAATTCACAGGATGCCTACACCAACAATCCGCGTACTGCAGACCAATTTAATGCGATCCAATTTGAGTCACGACCTGGCAGAGGCTACGGCCCTTGAGAGAGGCGTGGATATTATAGTTGCCTGCGAACCAAATAAGAAGCGGGTGTTGGATGATAGGTGGGTCCAAGATAAGAGGAGTGATGTAGCCCTCTATTTCCTGAATAAGCGGCTCAACGTGTTACAGTTCCGAGCTGAGGAAGGTTATATATGTGTAGAATTGTCACTCTGCCACCTCTTCTGTTGTTTTGGTTCACCTAATATTCCATTCGATGTGTTCACGAAAGATATCGATCGTTTAATGCAGCATAGCCTCGATACAGGCGGTGAATGCCTTCTCCTTGGTGATATAAATATCAAGTCGCTACAATGGGGATCTCCGGTAACTGATCGTAGAGGTGCATACTGGACGGACTGGATGGCGACATTAGACCTAGTGGTGCATAACACGGGGATAGCACCCACCTTTGCTAGGGGTCACTGTGAGTCGTATATCGTGCTCAACGCAGAATATCGCTTCGCAGATTGCTTGTTGGCAGGTATTGGAGGAGGAAACCCTTAGCGACCATCGCTTTATTTATTAAGAGATCATGGGGACTGCGTACCGCAAAGTGACAACACCCGTGGAAAAAATATTGATAGAATATGATTCGGCAGTACTAGCACATATTCTTGAATGGAGACTACAAGGTGTTGACGTTCACACTCCGAAGGGTACTCCTGCATATTTGACTAAGGTTCTCCAAGAGGCCTGCGCGGTGAGCCAGATTAAGAATTCCAGTACCCCTAGACGTGGTGTCCCATACTGGTGGAATAGTGAAATATGCGAGCAACGGCGCAAATGCATCCAGATGCGAAGAATTCTGACCAGACTTCGGAAACGTAACCCGAGTGCGGACGAATTGGCAGCAGCAGTCCCTGGATACAAGCAGAGCAAGAATGCATTGTCTAGACTGATACATCTATCTAAATGTGCCCACTGGCAATTTATTTGTGATGAGTTGGAGAATGACATATGGGGTGCCGGGTATAAAATAGTTACTGGCCGATTGACGAATCGCTCACCTATAGACTTGAGTACTACCAGGAAAAAGGAAATAGCCAGAGTGTTATTTCCCCGTCGGGATGATGCTTTGCGAGTGCCATCTCCAACATCTGATGTAGAGCTCTTCACTGTTGCGGAATTACATGAGGTGACCAATCGCATGAAGAAGGGTAAGGCTCCCGGAATTGATTGCCTCAACCCGGCGGAAGTGCAAACTTCTGTTTCAATTGCTCCATCTTTGATCTTGGGCATATTTAATGACTTGTTATTGAAGCAGGAGTTCCCAGATATGTGGAAAACTTCTTTTGAAAGGCGGCAAATCGCCATTAGAGCCATCCGCCTATCGACCATTGTGCCTCTTGACTAAGCTTAGTAAGCTGTACGAAGGACTCATAAAGCTGCGCCTGGACAGGGCACTCCTAGGGAATGGAGGATTCTCCGATGCCCAATATGGATTTCAGCCAGGCAAATCCACTTTACAAGCCATCGCTGCCGTGCTTCGAATGAACGCTGAATCTAGCGCAAAGTGGGCTGCATTAATCACGTTGGATGTCCAAAATGAATTTAATACTGCTACGTGGAGTATCATATTAGATTCTTTGCGACAAAGAAACATCCCGCCATATATAATCAATGTGTTCATTTCCTACCTTACAGGTAAGAAAATCAGGATTGATAACGAGGATATGCCAATTACGACTGGGGTTCCGCAGGGATCCATACTTGGGCCGACATTATGGAATGTTTTATATGATGGAGTTCTACGTTTGAAACGACCGGATGGTGCATTCCAAATCGCCTTTGCAGACGATCTTGCCCTTTTTGTTAGTGCTGATGATGATGAAGAGCTGACTTGTAAGGCTAATGAATCCTTACGACGGATTGACCGATGGATGGTGTACAACCAGTTGGAGTTGGCGGCACAGAAAACTGAAGCAGTTCTTCTGAAAGGCTCTAGAAGGTGCAAGAATATCTCCTTTATATTGCGGGATGCCCAGATAACTCCAAAAAAGGCAATCGAATACTTGGGAGTAATGATCGATGCAAACAATAGTTTTGGAGATCACATAACGACTGTGTCCCAAAAGTTGGACATAAGAGCATCCCAACTGGCTAGGTTAATGCCGAATATTGGTGGTCCCCGATCCCTAAAACGCCGGTTATTGTGTGGCGTGGTTATTCTATTCTTTTATATGCTGCACCTAATTCGCACACTGCTATGGGCATCAAAAAATATGCCAGAGCGCTGGAGAAAGTACAAAGGAAGGTATTATTCGCTCTATTTGCGCTTACCGCACGGTTTCCAACAGGGCCCTCCAGGTATTGGCGGGATCCGTCTCCATTGGTAAATGAACGGCAGCTTCTCAGTGCTACCGATGCTTATAAGTAATCGTTTGTTCGCCGCGAGATTAGAGACCAAATCCTTCATGAATGGCAAGCCAGGTGGAATGACACCACCATAGGAGGTCAATGGACAAAGAGGTTAATTCCGGAGGTGCAGGTTTGGCTGCAGTGTAATCACCGAGAGATTGATTACTTCCTGGCCCAGGTATTGACCGGACATGGGCGCTTTAACACTTATGCCTATAAGATGGGGAAAACAGACACCACCAGTTGTCCTTATTGTGATGACGAAGTTACGGTGGACCATACTTTCTTTCGCTGTCGGAAGTGGAATGATTTTCGAGCTGCAGCGAACACCGAAGTAGGTGTTGTGTTATCTGTTGATAACTTGGTTCCCAACCTGATAGAGAGCGCCAGGGCTTGGAACATTGTTAAACGATTGGCGAGGTCTATTCTGGAAACCAAAGAGAAAGACACAAGAATGGCCTAAATAGTCATGTGACAGAAGCGTTCTACAGATAGAGCTACCATTCTGAAGTGATGCCTTGTTGCGGTTCCAGATGGTGTGCTGAGAGAGTAAGGGTTTTTTTTAGTTGGTGGAAATTCAACTCGTGCCGTCTTTGAAAGATTTTTTTCCCTTACACAAAAAAACTACCACTACTACTACTACTACTACTACCACAACTACTACCACTACTACTACTGCTACTACTACCACTACTACTACCGCTACTGCTACTGATACTACTACAACCATAACCACCACCACCACACCACTACTGCTATCACTACCACTTCTACTAGGCCAAAGCCCACAGACGGAGTGGCATCCTATCATCATATTTGCCTACTTAATGTCTTGGGTAAGCTACTGGAACATTTGATATTGGTCAGATTGAAAGAGGCTATTGAACACAACAGCTGATTGTACAGTGGCCAACGAGCCTTTAGAGAAAGTCGGTCCACTTTGACTGCCCTACGGAGAGTGCAGGAACTTGCTGGAGAGGCGAAATTAGTGTTTCGTTGCAAACGACGATTGTTTGTGCTAATCAATTTAGATATACAATATATATATATATATATATATATACACAATATGCTCGCTAGCTATCTGGGTGATCGTCTGCTTCTTGTGGATGAGAATGGCCACATACGGATGACGTGTGGTGTACCGCAGGGTTCAGCCCCGGGTCCCATGTTGTGGAATATCCACTATAATGGAGTATTACAACTGCCCATGCCTCCGGGTATCCAGTTTATTGCTTATGCTGGTAACTTCGCCATAGTTGCTACGGCCGAAGATGTGCTTACGTTGCAGCAGAATCCTAACCATGCGTTGACTGCAGTCAACGACTGTTTGCTACGGAAGAAGCTGAAGTCGGTCCACCATAAAACTCAGGCAGTGTTGTTAGTAGGTGGCCGGAAGGCCCATACTATCCGTCTGAAAATAGGGGCTTTATCAGTCGTCAGACAGGAGTTTCTGAAATATTTGGGTGTTTATTTGGACCGTAACTTGTACATGAGATATCATGTACGCAAAACGGCAGAGAAGGCAGGGTAGGCTATTGCTCACATTAGTATGTAGGCCAATGTAGGCGGCACAAGGGAGCGCACTCGGCGCATTCTATTCTCCGTGGTGCAATCTTTTATTTTATATGGAGTACGAATATGGAGTAAGGCCTTGAGACGTAACATATATACCTCTAAGCTCCTGAGCGTCCAGCGGAAGGTGGCTAATCGCATCACTAGTGCATACAGAACCACATCAACTAAGGTTTTGTTGCTTATTGCCCGACTCCTCCGATTGATCAGCTTGCTGAGGAACGACTTTTGTTGGAGGCACATACCATCGGAAGAGTGGAGGCTCACACCCCAATGCTTGCCAAGTGGCAGGAACTTTGGGATGTTGAAGATGGGACTGCCCATTGGACAAAGCGCTTGATTAGAGATGTCGCCATTTGGTATAACGGTAAACGTGGGGATGTTAATTTCTATCTTACTCAATTTTTGACGGGACAAGGCTCTTTTACCACCTATCTACATCGCTTTAGCTTCAGTGCTACGTCCGAATGCTATTACAGCGGTAAGCATGACACAGCTGAACACTTTCCTTCATTGTGTTCGGTGGCATCATCTACGGCATCAGGCCGAGTGCCATTTGGGAGTTTTGATGCCCTACAACTTTCTAAGATGCTTGCCTGTGCATAGAATTGGAGCATTGTTTCTAGATTGGTCCGGGACATATTGCTAAGTAAACGATTGGAGATGAATGACAGCTGAGACCAGTACACATTTTCCTAGATGATACGGACCAATAATACTTACCAACTTGAATCGCTTCCCCCCTGAAGTAATGATGTATTGGGGTTTTCCGAGGGGAAGTTTGCATTGCTTCATGCAGGGTTCTTTTTAGTTGGTGAGAATCGCCTTAGGCGTCTTTGTAAGATTTTTCCCCTGCTTAAGAAAACCAAAAAACCCACTACTATTACCACCATTACTACTACCACTACCACTACTACTATTACTACTGCAACAACTAATAGTACTACTACTGATTCTACTACAACTACTACCGCTACCATACTATTATTACTAGCATTGCTGATACTTCTACTACTACCATTATTACTACTACCTCTTTATAAAAAAACCTACCACTATTACTACTACTACTTCTATTACTCCTACTACTACACTACTACTACTATTACTACTACTAATACTTCACTGCTGCTACTACCACTACTACTACTGATTCTACTACTCTTACTACTACCACTACTGCTACCACTACTACTACTGCTACCACTACTACTATTACTAACACTACTGCTACTTCTACTACTACCATTACTACTACTACTAATACTACTACTAATACTACTACTACTAATTCTACTACTATTTCTATTAATAGTATTATTACTACTACTGCTACTACTACAGTATTCCTATAATCACCTTATTTTCTGGTAACGTTAATAATAATGTGTCATTTTCGTTCAACTTTGTCTCTGGGTATAATATTATTTTCTCCGCGAGAGGACGGAAATGGGTAGGAAATTGGCGCTAGGCACGTAACAGTTGTTCTGCTTCCCTGCCGGTGGGGATTTGCTCGAACGGATGAGGATAGAGAGATTTTGGTCGGTCAGTTGAGCTCAGCTCAGTTGGTCAGGGCTAAGTCCCGGTAAGTAAATCAAGTGAAAAGCGTGTCTTGTTCCGCCTAAATTGTTCTTTCTGTCTCTTCTTTCCATACGGGTATACGCTGTTTAATGTGACCGCTTCATGCTAAGGCTCAAAGTCTATTCTGTAAGGGGAATCAGTGTTAAAGTATAATGTTTAATGATTGTGCATAATTCTTCTAAGAGAAGGAAGGACTTGGTATAGGTGTTGTATAATGCAGTTATTGGACATTGGAAATTATATATTCATATCTCAGGGTATGCTCTTTGAGGTATATATCTTGGGGATAGGCTTCAGTTATTTGTTGCAGATTTTATAATTATTAAATTGTTGATTTATTAATAGTTGATCCAAATATTTTGTTAAATGGTTGAAGTGTGCATAGTTAAAATGTGATCTTTTGTTATTTTTAAAAGCTTAACTTTTCCTTACGCTAAGTGTTCTGCGTAAGGTTTTTCCCTGTGTGTAGATTAGTCCGCAATACTTACTTTCGTAGACCTGGGTTTCTGATTCTCTAGACCAAATAAATTATCACTAAGGTATTAAGCTGTAGCGCTCTCATATATTCCGTTATTTGTCAGGAATGATTATGTAATGCAATAGTGATAATATAGTTCTGTAATTGAACTTTAGGTAATTAAATCCCACTGAGAATTGAACCATATGTTTTATATATGTAATAGAGCTATGTAGACAACCTCTGGTACCCAGTAATTAAAAAGGTCAGCAAATGGCACAATAATCATTAATAATAAATATTAATAAGAATTAAGTATCTATTAATATATTCAAGGTATTAAATATCGTAGATTCACACTAAGATTTCTATAAGTATATTTAATTAACAGGAACAAATATTGAGGTTATTAACTTACCCAATGCCGAAGTTACTTTGAAGGCCATCACTGCCAAAAACCTTTCCATTGCCTGGCAATTCTTGAATCTGTACTGTATTTTGCTCAGTAGATCTTGGTTTATATGAATGACCTAAGAAGTAAAAGTTATTACATATTTTAAAGTCATTTTTTAAAATCACCTACCTAATGCATTTGAATTAAAACGTTTTCATGAATTTCCCTAATATCAGCAATTCATGAGACTCATGCTCTCGTGTATAAAATAATGGAACAGAGCTGTTTATGTTGGTGAAGATAAAATCTCATCCTGC
The DNA here is from genome assembly GCA_030762935.1 of Hymenopus coronatus. Classification (NCBI taxonomy): domain Eukaryota; kingdom Metazoa; phylum Arthropoda; class Insecta; order Mantodea; family Hymenopodidae; genus Hymenopus; species Hymenopus coronatus. The sequence goes on along the minus strand of CM060891.1, from coordinate 95,738,532 downwards.
GTTCTGCAAACGTGACCACCTTTTTTCCCGAGCATAATTGTAGACACCGAAGTGACAGGTTACTTTACCTGTCCTGAAATATGGCCGAACTTCTGAAGAGCAAATTTGCAACTTAAACCTTGTATTTTAATGTTACATTATCCCTTTCTTAATATCGGCTTCGTTACTCCGTTTGATAACGGCAATAACTGTAATATTCGTCCACATGTTCACTGATGAAATCTCTTATAAATGAAAACGTCGTAGGTGTTGTTCGGTTTAATAACATAGACAAATTACTTTGCCTTTTTACTCTTCGTATGATAGTTGTCTCACAAATCAATTACCTCAATTTACCACCTCATGTCGTTAAGAGCTCCGCGAAATGAATAATGCCTGTCAGTATAGACTATCCTTTTTCTTTCCACGTTTTCAATAAATCAAAACGTGATCGGATGACCTAGGTAGTGAGATGTTATTGACCTTGCAGAAAACACTCATTCAGTTCCGATACAGTATTCATCAGATCGAGGTCTACCTACTCTATGTTACGCCTTCGACCCGTTGTCTCAGAGAATATAAGCATTTATTTCTTATCTGTGCCACGTTTATTTGCAGGTGCTAACGACCCTGAACACATACTACATTTAATAAGTAAAATTATAAGTCCAAAAAACGAAGTAAATGTTGATGTAATATTGTTCATTACACTGCTCTTATATCCCAATACAATTATTTGTACTTACACCCCAAAAAGCATGTATATTCATTACTGTGAATAGCTTGTAAAGTCTTCTTCAGTCTCAAGGTTTCGTAAACTAATAATTGGTAAACACAGACACACACAGAATGTTAAAACATTCAAACTGTTAATTCAAATACCTATACTTTTTATATCAAATAAAGTTTTCTGTAATAAACGGAATTTCAACTGCATGGAAGTTCATGGGAAACTCCATTGTCTGAAATCATGCGGAATTTATAAAGTACATTATATTCTACTCCTTTTTACATTCTCTATTACTTACACTTAGCCAAATGAGGAAATCTTATACTCTACCCAAGATACCAACATATTCTCGGAAATACACATTTGAAGTTCCCTGAATTAAAACAAAAACAAAAAAGCAACAACAAAAACACAAAACATAAACAAAAATATTTTTCGAAAATAAACCGTCTGTGTGTGTGTATGTGTGTGTGTGTGTGTACATGTATGAGCTGTGTGCGCATGTGTCTATGTGCATGCATGTGTGTGTTTATGGATGTGTGCGCGTGTGTGTTTGGTATCTGTTTGTGCGCGTGTGTGCGGGTGTATGTTTATGCTGTTTGAATGTGTGTTTGTGCTTGTGTACGAGTCTGTGTCTGTGTGAGTGTGTGTGCGAATGTATGTCTTAGTGCATGTATATATGCGTGTGGTTGTATGTGTGAGTGTGTGTTTTAGTGCATTGTACGTGTGTATGTGTGCGTGTGTGTTATCTGCATGTTAGAGTTGGTCTATGCGTATGGCCTGTGTTCGTGGATGTGGTGGATGTTGTGGGTGTTGTTTGTGTGTGGGTTTGAGCATATGTGCGGGTATGTATGGTGTGTGGGGATGCGTGTGCGCGTGTGCCGATGTGCATTTCTGTGTGAGTGTGTGTGTTTGGGCGGTGAGTGCTCGCCAGTCTCTCTGTAAACAACATATCTCAAAAATCAAAGGTTGAATAAATAACAAACTTAACAGTTATCTCCAGCTTCTCTTAAGAGTGCGAATCAAAGGATTTCACGAAATCTTCTGATTTCTATTCTACTCGCTCTTTTTTATTTTCTTAAAACAGATATAACGATTTTAATTAAAATGTAATAACTTTTATATTATAGTATGACAAATCAAGTAAATATATTGAATTTTATATAAAAGTTGTACAAAGTAGTTAGGCGGACCTTTAACCGATATTACGGACCCAGATTCAAGAGAGAATCAGAGGCGTGAGCGCTGCATGAGCCACATTCTGTCCCCGAGAGCAACACTTTGGGTGACCTCACGACCGCTGAAAACGCGAAGGAGGATGCAGCTTTAAACTGAGACCCTACAGGAATCGTGGCAACGAGACTACAGAAGTATGTCTATCTGAGGATCAGAATTCAGGACTAATAAAACCAAGCAATAATGTTGGTCTAGAGAAGAGCGGTAACTCAGGAGAAAGCACAGCTCAGAGTCCCCCAAAATTGTAATCCAAGAATACGAAACTTCAGCCCAGACACTGCTGGACAGTAGCGCAAACGTTACAAGGTTTACCGGTCACTAATGTCTTTTGTACATTGGCAGTAGGGAAACGACAACTTCTAAAGCAATAAGCTAAACTTACAAGGGCTACGAGGTTAATTATACCGAAACGTAATGTAGACGTTCTCATTGGTACAGATCTGCTGTACAAACTGGCTGCAAGAATCAATTTTGAGAATGAAGTTCTGGAAATACCGCGTAAACGATATTCGAACCTGTTGCCCTTCGTACAGAGAGCAGAAGAATCAGCTGATAGCCGCTTATCCGAAGAAAAGGACATAAGCAAGAACATTTCTTTGTAGAATCGGCCCAAATGGGTTTTTATAAGCTAAGTGTTATATATAGATAATGAAGGTAATGACTTGCGAAATGAATCGCAGAAAGATAAAATGAATGAAACAAGAGCGAAGAATAGAAATGTCGTAACGAGAGACGAAAGAGATTTGTACTATAATTCGTCCCAAGTTCACAGGGCCAAAGAAAAGACTGCCTGTGAAGAAACCATTAGTCCTATCGAGGGAATGGCGTGATGCGGCCTGAACGATTTCTGGAAAATAGCGGAAGGGACTTTATACCAGCGAGACGCAGAGAAAGAGAAATTTTATGTGGTTCTTGTGCATAACCAGGACGCGTTTGCCGAAAGACCAGGAGAATGCCGAATATTTAAGCATAGTTTTATAGTACGTAACCACAATCCTTTTCCCACAAGACAAGGAATTTGCTGTTATCGTTGCAGCTGGAAGCGGACAGAATATTTAATGGTATGCTGCAAGATGGAATACTTGAACCGTCAAACTCAAGTTAGTGTCGTAGACTTTGTTGGCTCCTTAAGAAGAATAACTCCTGGAAATTAACTATAGAGGCCAGAAAAGTAAATAAACACACTTTGCCTGGTCACTTCAGAACGGAGTGAGTAGAAGATTTACTGCAAGATATTTTTCTACCATTGATCTAGTATCTTCATATTGGCAAATGGCTCTAGAGAAAGGGGTACGGGACTTCATGTCATTTCTCCAGCGTGGGAAATGTTTACGTTTTCGAAGGACGGTCTTTGGATACCGTAATTTAGCTTCTGCTTTGTTACGTGCGATAGATACTGTCTTTGGAGATAGCGTAAGATAGTTTGCTTGTCATTATGTGGACGATTTTTTAATATTCAGTGAAACATTCGAGGATCATCTAAAACCCCTAAATATCATTTTGAGCAAATTCATGGCAAACGGGATGATTATCCACTTGCATAAATCAAGATTCTGTGCAAGGGAGGTAAAATTTCTCGGGTTCATAGTAACTAGACAAGGGATAAAGCCAGACTCGGAAAAAGTAGAAACTATATTTAGGATTCCAAGCCCTGGAAATTTGAAGCAGCTTAGATGACGTTTTGGACTAATGCAATACGAAACAAAATTCCTTGTCAATTTTGCAAGCAGCCCTAAGAGAATTGTTCGTAAAGGAACTGCATGGCGGTAGACAGAGGTAGAAGAAATAGTTTGGCAACGGATAAGAACTTTATTCGCAAATCCCGTGCTGTTAGAACGGCCACGTGAAGACCAAGATTACCCTTAATGGATTCTAGCACTAAAGTCTTTATCAACAGTACTTGCTCAACAGCACACTGATGAGTCACAGGTAATCGCTACGGCCAGTCGCAGATTGTTACCGACTGAGCGCAACCAATGTGTAGCCCAACTAGAGCACTATTTTTTGCTCTCAGGAAATTTCGCCAATACATCCTGAACCGCAAAAATATCGCCTATTCTGATCATTTGAGCTTATCTTTCATTCAACAGTGCAGGATCACAAGTAACAAGATCAGTCGATTCGCGCAAGAGATATCGGAGCATAATTTGACGACTCGTCATATCCATAGAACATTTTCAGCGACATTCTTTCGCGTCTGCCAGCACCGGTCCCTGATAACAATAGACCACTCCACGAAATATTCCTAATGAAAATGGACTTTACACCAACCAAGAAAGTAACGACACAACTAAAACAACTACGATCATTACAATCACAGGACGAAGAACTCATTAAATTAAGGACCGATGCACCGAAAATGGTTACCTGTTCCACCGGAAAACACGGCACACGAGAAGGTATACTTTACAAATTGACGGGACAGGAAGTAAAGGCTCGGAAGCCTATGTTGGCCAAAGCTCTAGAAAAACAGGTAATAGAAGCATTCCATCTTCATTTGATCCACGCAGGGGCAGAGCGAACTCCACTAAATTTAACACACGCTTTCCATATGAAACACGCTTTAAAAAAAGTAAGAAAATCTGTATCCACGTGCGAACTATGCCAGAAAACCAGTCTATTAAGGTAAAGTGTGATAGAGGCCTAGGCTATAACTAGAGAAGCACCAAACGACCTAGTTTGTCTAGATTCGCACGGTGAATTGCTCGTAGGTCGATTTGGTCATCGTTAGATACTAATATTAGTAGACTGTTCAGTCATTTTTGCAAATTCCACCTGATGTGTAAGCTTATATCCAAATCCTGTCTTCGCAAACTCTCAGACGACTACATCCCGAAGTATGGGAAAATTAAGACCCTGTTATCCGACAACGCCAGTGTCAATAAAAGGAAAATTTTCAACCAAACGTTGGAAGCCAATAAGATTTAAATTTAGCATAGCACAAATTATTTCGCCGATGGAAGTGGCGCGAACAGGTAGTTGAGAGATGTCACGACTTACTTGCGGGTAATCTGCAATGAAAAACATACCGGTTGGGTGGAATACTGTCCCATCATTGAGTCAGTAATGAAATCTGTGTGACCATTCGATTCATCCTGTGACTAAATATACCTCGTACCACCTTCTAATGTGAAAGCAGCCGCCGGAAATATTAAAAGGACTACCGCGCGTCATAGCGCATAACACTGACGTCTCACTACTTGAAAAATGTGAAAGAGCAGTCGCTTGACTGTGGGTATAGTTACGGAAGAGGTACACCCGTAGACCCAAAGCCAAATGGAATCCCGACATCGGAGAAAACGTCCTACTCCGTTACCATCAGCTGTCCAACCAATTAAACAAAAGATACTTCCGCATGAAATATATATATATATATATATATATATATATATATATATATATATATATATATATCGAACCATATAAGATGGAATACTTGGTTCATTCTTATGATGAAACCAGAAACAAAAGTATTGGGAGGTATCACTTGTAGTTCCTAAAACCCTTTAGAATACATCCACCTACGGATGAAGAAAAAAAAAAGGGAAAGAAGAAGTACAAGAAAAAAGAATAAGTAGTTATGAGCCTATAATAAAGTGCAAACTTTTGACTTGTTTTGGATCCTAGTTTCCAATGAACATTTTTTGTAAGTATATAATTATATTATGCCACTGGGTTAGGCATTCATTGCATATATTCATGTATTTATGCAACCACGAGATTATATATGTTAATAATTAATAATAATAATAATATTTAACAAGTATATGCCTCATTGGTAACAGATAGTAATTGTAGCTATTTGCGGAAAAGACACATATAATACTTCAATTGTAATGTGTGAAGAACACAAACCTGTCACAGTCCTTCCTAAATAGCGCAAACTCACAAGTGAGCATGCTTCAGAAAGATTGTCGAGAGAGAGAGAGAGAGAGAGAGAGAGAGAGAGAGAGAGGGACAGGAAATAGGCAGTAAACAGAAAAACAAATTTGGTGACCTCCAGGTGATACACCCCAGAGTTTAAATGCCGAGGAAATAGGTTAAGAAAAGTAAATAAAAATAAAGGAGAAGAATAGACCAAGAAAATAAAATTTCAAAGTGTACGTATAAATGTATCGAATGTACTATGTTTGTGGTGGTTACCTTTCATGAGCGGTAGTATATTAGTGTGATTTATTGTATACTTGCTATCATTTGCTATGTTAGTACACAAGTTGCAATTCAAGTATGTTTTCTGTAAAATAAAAAAGTTGCATTGGCATAGGGGACATTTGAGACGATATATCATACCGACCAAAATGAAATAGTTAAATAATAATAATTATGCAATAATTCATGAAAAACGATATGTCAAATTAATATAAATCGTAAATTTTGGGTAGAGAAACAATGTAAAATACTATTAGAAAACCAGTAATATACTGAATATCTGTTTTAAATTTGAGCTATATTGATGAATAAATAGTGACATAATTTAAGATATGTTTCTCGGTAAAGCTGTAAAGATAGGCAAAATATAATTTTCAAGGAGAATGTAACTCTCGGACATCTGGCTGAGCGACAGTATGGCGCCTGCTCATGCCCCCAAGCGTTGGAGCAGGCATCCTAACACTATTTTTGGGCCAATGAGAAAAACTATTTAAATTTAAACAAAAGCGTCCGCCAATCGTAGCCCAGTTTCAGTTTTTGTAACTGGCGAGATTAGCGAGGGTTGCAGCCGATATAAATAGAATTTTCGTCCAAGTTCGGGCACTACTAGTGCACTACGACTATAACTGGCGCAACAGATCTGAGCTAGGAAGCAGTTGTATTTTCTGATAAGCAGTTCACCAGTCGATTCCTGCATGCTGGAAGAGTGCCTGTCACAGTCAATGTCAAATATCTGTCACCTGCACTATACGATGCTGCACTGATAAACATGTGTTTTCATATGTATATTCATGTCTACAAAATATCAACACAAATGGCCTACTATATAAACAATGTCAATCGTCTGCCTCCAATTCTTCCACACCTACAGTCCTTTGTCTTCGCTCACGTCATTGTCATCATCAACGCTATTGCTACTTTCTGCACCATTATCCTGGATTAGAATTCTTTCTTTTTTATTTTCTACAATTCTTTCTAATGATTTTCAATGTTCTCAACATGTCGACATACATTTTCCCATTCTGGCTTGTCAATTTCTGCAGTGACACAACTGTTCCACATCTTGTAATTTAAAAGTGATATATTAAGTTTTACTTTTCTTTCTTTCTTATCTTTGAGAGCCCTAGAAACGGAACTCAGTAAAATATCAGTTGCCTTGGCTACTCCTTCATTCACTTTCTACAGGCTTTTGAAGAACTCGAGGAACATACATTTTCTTCCTTCATCTCTGCCTCTTGTTTCATGAAGTCAAGGACATTAACAATTATTTCTCTGCTCTAAGTAATACCTTGCCACTTAACTTTGAAAACGTAGGAGCCATGGTAAAAAAATTAAATAGGTAAATAAAATAAACAATATTTACTGCCCATTTTGAATACAAACATATGCGGAACACTTTCAATACAGACTCCAAAGTTTGCTGAAACTTTAAGAAAGCAAAGTATTATATCACAAACTCCGATAAGCTAGGCTCGGTAGCTGGGTTGGCGGTCAGGGTCACGATTCCAGAAGTTTTGCGCCGGCAATACTATGACATTACATTGCACTACGACACGACACTGCAAGAGGACTAGTTCTTCATAACACGCGCAGATTCCGCGTCGCTCCTAATAAATTTTGGACCGTTATGAATGTGATACTCTATTATAGTAAAGCCAGGCGCGAATAAGTGTAACTACAAATAAGTTAAACATAAAGGAAGTGCAAGATTTGAGTCAAGACGGCAAAAGGACACGGATTTTAAGTTAATCATCGTAGCGAATCAGACAATTTTGTGTTATTTAATGTTCACCTTGCTATGCCAATACAGTTAGCTAGCCGCAGGACAAGACATCAGATTGAGATCGCCCAATCTCCAGCGATCTTCTACTCGACAAAGAGTCGAGGTGTTCATTGCTAATCATCCATCACAGAATACTATTGTTACAAACGCTTATTCTATTTCACACTTATCAAGATGAAAATTAGCAGAAATGTTCTTATTACGATAGAATTACCTTGTACAATGGGAAAAGACATGCACAAAAAGCGAAAGTCGAGTCTTATAAAAATCGGGCGCTATGTGATGGTTTCGAAATGCCATTCTCTTTGCTTCATCAGGATGAAAAAATATGAATAACATCTTTCCATTTAAGGAAATTACAGGTATTGGAAAATATAAATCTATAACAAATATCTGCAACAAAAATGCATGTGTTTTTCTGAATTTTTGCCTATATTTTACGGTTTACCAGCTATGCAAGAATAATTCGGAAAAAAACAGAACTTCAGAGATTGTTCCCAGGGAAATCAAGACATATATGTTATTTGGCATGTAAATATCTTTAATCTATTTTATAATCGAAGTAGTTCAAACCATTTTTTTAGAAAAAGAAATTTCGAAAATTGTTTCATGTAAAGGGTACTTTGGAGGGATTTTCTTAAGAATCTTCGTGTCGTATCCTTGGAAAATAGTGAATTAAAAATCAAGTTTGATATTTCATTTTTGTGTTATACTTCTCGCAAAATTCAGAACAGGACAAACAATATGCCGCTTTTTATGAGTCCGTTAACCAAACTTTCAACAAATACCGTGTCATACCTCTTCTTTAGTAGAGATTCTTTGTTACACTAGGATGGGATCTGCAGTCAAAATTACCCTCGTGAAGTTGTATGGTCAGGAATGAATGGAAACCTTTATTTCTTCTCAAGCGGCATAATTTTACGGGAATTATAATAATATGCTGTTCACGGACACACACACCCACACGCACACGCACGAGTCTTTATCTGAAAGTGTTTTTCTTTTTTTTTTTTACTTTCTCTACACGTATTATGTACATTGCGTATAGAAGAGGTATTGTGTTGTATATTACAGATTTTTACATGACAAATAAAATGTATATCTTCAATTTTCTGGGAATAGCCCACGAAGACATGTTTATTCTGGATGAATTTTGCGGAATTTTGCGTAACTGGTAAACCGTAAGGGATAGACAGGAACTTGCCACACAAAAAATGTAGAGCTCGTTAAAACACACAATTTATGTTATATACTTCTTTTTCGTGAGGTTGACCGTTTTTTAAGTTTCCTTGTTATTAGTTTCAGCTTTAAAATACTTATACATTTCTCATACGGGAACTTCTCAACTTCTGCCCACGCAAAGAAACGGATTTATATCCCATAGCAAGCAAATTTTAAAACATTTGACTGTCGATTTAACCTAGTGCATTCACTTATTTCCCTTCTATTTATAAGGAACTAAGCAATGCATTCATTTCTGCTAATGCTTATCTTGATTTGTTTTGGTAGTGTTTAACGCCCACTTTTACTTCTTGTGGCACCACAGGCAATTCTTGATTAGCATGAGATTGAATAATAATAATTTGTCACGAAGATGTAGAGAAAGTCATGTGATTGGAACACATTAGATTTTTTGTTCAGGGGACCCTAACACGTCCTTTTCCAGTGAAATGTCGGTATTGAACTTTTGGGAGGAATACAATACCTACCTTCTCTACCTACATGCTATGCACCAACTAGAGAAAATAAAGGCTACTGTTAGGTATTGCACTGTTATCATAGTACAAGAATAGAATTTAGAACCACCGTTATTGACTTGTCTCGAACTGTCAAGGAAGCAAAGACTTTCCGCAAGAAAGCTCTTCTGTTAATAATAAAAAAATCTTATGTGTTCCATTTACGTGACTTTCTCCACGTCCCAATAACAAATTATTGTTAGTAAGCTTCTTATTCTTTTATCCACTTGCACTTCATGCTAACCGAGGTAAGCACCAGCACAAATGAGCTTATTACTTAGTTCCTTGTAGGTAAAGGGGAAATGAGGCTAAATAAACCGAAAGCCACATGTTTTAAAATGTGACTGCTATGGGACTGAAGTCCGTTTTTTGCGTAGCCACGAGTTGACAACTTCAAGTATATATTTTAAAACTGAAACAATAACAAGGAGTGTCTAAAAAACGGTCAACTTCAGGGAAAAAATGTATAGGACATAAAATGTGTGTTTTAAGGCGCTCTTCAATTTTTGTACATTAAGTTTTTCAATCTCTTACGGTTTACTAGTTATGCAACATTAAAAAAAATCATACAGAATAAAGAAACTATCCTCAGAAAATTCAAGGTATGCATTTTATTTTTTATGTAAATATCTTATATATAAGAAATTTTAATTAAAATTGTTAGAGCTATTTTTGAGAAAATTTCGAATTATTTTCCATGTAAAGGGTAGTTGGGGGTGAGGGTTTTCTTGAAAGTCTTCATGTAGCATCCTTGGGAGATACCGAACTTAAATATCAAGTTTGGTATTTAACGGACTTTTCGTTTTTGAGCTATGCTGCCTACAGGCACACACACACGCTCTCTCTCTCTCTCTCTCTCTCTCTCTCTCTCATTTTTAAAAGTCTTAGGTGTTCCATTCACATGACTTTCGCTACATCTCTGTAACAAATTATTGTTGGTAAACTTATTCTTCAATTTCATACTAATCAAGATAAACATAGCAGAAACGGTCGTATTAATTAGTTCCTTATAAGTAGAATGGAAATAAGCGAATACACTAGCTAAACAAAACGATTGTCAAATGTTTTAAAATGAGGCCGCTATGGGAATGAAATCGATTATTCGTGTGGCCAGGTGTTGACAAGTTCCCGTATGAGAAAACTATAAGTATTTTAAAACTCAAACCAATAACAACAAATATCTCTAAAACGGTTACTCCATGCATATAATATAAACTTTGTGTTTTAACCAGATCTACATCCATTTTTTGTTTTTGTTTTTGTTTTTTTTTTTGTTTAGTAGGTTTTGTCTATCTCTTATGGTTTACCAGTTGTGCAAAATTCCGCAAAATTCATCCAGAAGACAGCGGTCTTCATTGGCTGTTCCCAGAAAATTCCAGATATACATTTTATTTGTCTTGTAAATATCCTTAATGTACGATAATGTCATCAAAATCGTTAGAGCCATATTTGAGAAAATTAACATTTTTAAAAACGTTTCCATGTAAAGGGTGGTTTAGGGAGGGAATTTTCCTGGAAATCTTCGTATCGCATCCTTGGAAGATACTGAACTTAAATACCAAGTTTGATATTTAACGGACTTTTCGATTTTGAGCTATGCCACCCACAGACACATACACAGACACACAGACGAATATTTTTCTAAAAATGCTTTTTTTTATTCAGGGGATCCTAAAACATATATTTCCTGTGAAATCTCAGTATCAAATGTTTGGGTGCATTACAATACCTTCTCTATACACTATGTGTATACCCAGTACGTGTAAAGAAGGTAAACTTTATTTATTTATTTTTTTTTTTTATTCAGGAGTCCTAGAACATGTATATCCGGTGAAATCTCCTTGTCAAACTTTTGGGTACAATACAATACCTTGTCTATACACTATGTACCTAAAGAGGTGTGAAAAGCGTTTGACTCGATGTAATTCATACTGTCCATGGTTGTATTTCCGAGATACTGAAGCTTTGGTGCAATAAAATGCGTGGACAATTTTTCACCAATCAGAACTAGATGACTAAATACATGAAAAGGCAGAACAAAATCATAGAATCAACTTTTAATACTTTACTGTTGGTCAAATGAAAATAGTTTCTCCTCTTTGAAATAAGTATGACAAATATTACATTTAGAAATCGGTTTTTATGATTATTTACCTCAGTATTATCTGTGGAAATTAAACAATATATTTGAAAATGTAATACTAGATATTTAGTCTGTGATGTGTACCCTTTTTATTTATTAGATTTTTGAGGCCTGGAGTTGTAAAACTGATCTTTCACGAACAGAAATTACTAATGTAATGTGCTTACTGTTGGAATATAGATATTCACAACGTAAAATATTGTATGTGTTTTAACAAGATTAGATTTTAAACATTTATACATTGTTTCCAAACTCACAGTAATTTTTGTTTGAGTCTAATAGTTTTGACACCTGTTTAGTACGTGTAGAGAGAGTAATGACCGCTTAATCAGTACTGAGAGTACGTATGCGTATTGTTTTAAATAAAGTTCAGAAATAACGATACTCTCACCTATTGTTATGGCGAAGACAGTGACAGCGATGAACAAGCACGGTAACACTTTCATAATGACAAAACGTGCTACATCTGGGTCCAAATTGTTCACTAGTAGTCCCAAAGCTTTTGTTATCCAGTTCTGCTCCAATCTTACATGACCACATCCGCTTATTCCCCTTCCTCCAGAAGGGAGAGCCCACGGTAACCAACAGCATTAATTTAATTTACTCCCATATAGTCTCATGAGAGGAAAGTGGAATCTCTTTCTCTGGCAGCCTTAAACGTGCTTCTCAACAAATAATGGCACTTCTTTAGGATGTTCCATGTTTCAACCTGATATTGACAGAAACAAGCAAGTAAATTCAAAATTTACAACTGAGTATTTCGGCAGATATGAATGTTAATAAAACCAGCAAGAAAACGCTTATCTGGCCAGCAGAGGCAGATCTTATGGGGGAAGCGCAAGAAATTACAAAGGGTTGCAAGTAGGCTTCTCAAATATTCTTACTGAATAAAACAATAACACGAAAAACAACAGCAATAATAATAATAAAAAATCTCATGTGTTCCATTCACAAGATTTTCCCTAGATCTCTGCAACTAATCATTGTTAAAAAGCTTGTACTTCTATTCACCTCATGTTAATCGAGAAAAAATTAGCAGAAATAATCTTATTACTTGCTTCCTTGTAAGAAGAAGCGAAATAAGGGAGTAGCATAGGTTAAAGTGAAGTCAAAAGCTGATTGCTATGTGATTGAAGTTCTTTTGTTTGTATGGACAGGAGTTGACAAATTCCTTTATGAGAAAAGTATGCATTTTTCAAAGCTTAAACAAAAACACGGAATATCTCAAAAATAATCATCTCCACAAAAAAAAAAATGTATATAACATACATTATGTGTATTAATGTGCTCTACATTTTTTGTGTGTTAAGTTTTTTCCATCTCTTACGGTTTAGCAGTTATACAAAATTCCGTAAAATTCATCCAGAATGAAGTAGTCTTCAGAGGCTATTCCCAGAATATTCAAGATATACATTTTATTTGTCAGGTAAATATGATTAATATATGATATTATAATCAAAATCGTTAGAGTCATTCTTGAGCAAATCAAAATTTTAAAAAAAAGTTCCATGTAAAGGGTAGTTAGGGGGGGGATTTTTCTCAAAATATTTGTGTCCCTGGAAGATAGTAAATTTAAATACTAAGTTTGGTATTTTACCGACTTTTCGTTTTTGAGTTATCGTGTTCACAGACACACGGAACTTTTTCTGAAAATACTTTTTTTGGATAAAGGGGACCCTAAAATATATATTTCCGGTGAAATCTCGGTATAGAACTTTTGGGTGGAGTGAATACCAGCTCTAACACACTGGAATTCATGGTTTCAGAGTGTTGTATATATAAATAAATATTTTTATGCATTGAAAGACTTCTTCTTATCACGAGAAAAAATGTTAGACAATAGCTCATCCTTCATTGTAGATATTTTGAAAGATGGTATTACTTCTATGACAGTAGAAATTCAATGTGAATTTGTTAGTGAAATCTCAGAGCAGATTAGTCAGTTAATAACAGAAATTGAATCTTTTGGTCATAAATTGTGTGATGAACTTAAATAATTAAATATAAAGCTAGAAAGATACACTACTGAATGGTCGCCATCTAACACTTACGAACTCTTGAAGTCTGTCTCAGATAAAGAAACAAAACAGAAGATTAAAGAAAAGTTTGTAGCATGCATGGAAAAGTGGCACAGAAAATAGAATATAAAATAAACATGATTTTCCAAGCTATTTAAATCCCGGGGTTGCTGGTCGGTTATTGGTGTCAATCCTCAGAAAGTGTTAATGACAAAATCAAGAATTCCATATTTTAATACACAGTTGCAGATAGTTTTTAAACGGCTTATGAATATTTCCACAGAAATTTAAGAGTAGCCATTGATAATTCAAATGTAGATTGCCTTCAAATGTTGCTAGCAATGAAACAGAAATTCCCGCTCTTTGCTGGAGCAGCTATTCAGTCCATTTGGTCTTCAACAAATAGTGTAGCTGCAGAACGTTTTTTTTAGCAAATATAATTCAATTGTCGCAGACAGGCAAACCAGACTAAAGGAGAGTCATATTGTGATTTGTTGTATGCTCAACTTTAACTGAATTGTTGATTTCTGATTGTAGCTAATTTTTTGCATATATTTTGCTAGCAATGAAACTAAAATTCCCGCTCTTAGTTGTAGCAGTTATTCAGTCATTTTGTTGACCCACAAAGTATGTAGATGCTGAACAATTTTCGGCAGTTATTATTTATTAAATTATAATTTAATAATGTGACTAGTTGTGTGCTGAGTTTTAAATGAGTTCTCACTGTCATAAATCACTTTTGTATGTTACATTAAAAATATCAATAGTTTATTTAAAATGTACTGTTCCAAAATTTTTTTCTTAAAAAATGTGGCATTGTCACCTATTTCTCCCAAAATGCTACAAAACGCAAAATCGTAATATAAAATGCTAAATTCAATTTTTAAAATGCTAAATTTTAATATGCTAAAATCTATCATCCCTAATTATGACCTTTAGACACGGCCCTCCATAATCAATGTTGATTTTATGTGCATAAGCTGTCACCATAGCAGTAGGCTACTTTGTTATCCAGAACATACCTCCCACTACTGACACTTAAACTACACTGTACAAATATACAGGAAACTTTGGCTTAAGATTTTACATTCTCTTCATCTGTTGTTTTGAATACGTATGCTGGGAATATTTCGTTTCTCAATTCTCGTTTGTACAGAGCTCTATTTAAAACCAATAAAAAACTATAATAATTATATATACACCTATAAGCATAATGACTAAGTACAGTGGAACCTCACTTATACATTTTTCAAGTGAGACTACTAAAATACTATATAAATGAGAAAACGTGTAATGATTTTCTCTTTTGATACGGACGTCATCCAGAATTTTTAATTTTTCACCAAGAGTAAAGAATTTTCTTGTTTTCTTCCTTGCTCGTTGATATCCACACATGTTTCTTCTCCTAATTGTAACTTGAAACTCCACATGAAATAGATAAGTGACTGTTGGAAAGATATAACGACAATTTTAATATGCAAATTTAATAAATGATAGTGAAAACAGCAAGCAGTACTCTGGACTGGACTGTTGCAACCAAGGTTAATAGATTGTTGGAACGATATGACGACAATGAAAACAGCACACTAGCAGTACTCGACTTAAAGCAGAGAAGTGACTGTTGGAACCAAGGTTTATAGATTGTTGGAACGATATGACAACAATGAAACGATAAGCGTCAATGAAAGCCGCAAACCAGGCAACTCCATGGCTATACATAGCAAGTATACCACCATACGTTTTTTAAAAACCTAAAAATGGGTACATTTTGTGTAAGGGGATCAGAAAAAGTAACGCATTACGAGAAAATGTATAACCGAAAACATATAATTGAGCAAAATTTTAATGGAGAACGACTGGTCCCTAATATTTTAGCGTATGTGTGCGAAAATGTTGAAGTGAATAACGTATAAGCGAGTTTCAACTGTACTGAAATTTCTATTTGATTTGTTTCGAGCAAATTCCTTCCGGGGTTTCCAGAAAGTGTTCTAAGGAAAGAAAGATTATTCCAACTTTACACTAAACGTTTAAATGCTGGCTTTAATTATTTTCCATGAGATTCCGGTCAAAAATGTCAACTACTGAAGCGGAAGTTACTCACTTTTAAAGAGTTTGATACTTGGTATACACTGGTTTTGAAATGCCATGATATACAATGCAACAAACAACTGAGAATATTAAAAAAGTCAAACCAATGACAAGGGACTGGAAGTGACTTATCCATAAAATACTAACTGTATGTTTTAAACAGGTTTGTGCGATAAATTTGTGTTAATATCTTACTGTTTACCCATCATTCCGAAAAATACAAAAACTATTTCCAATGAATAGGACCTTGCAGGCTAGGAAAACAAAAAAGTAAACCTATAGTGTGAAAGTCATGTAGTTTTTAAATTGAAATAGTTAATGCTATTTTTGAACAAACAAAAAAAAACTAATATTTTCACATTAAAAAGTTTGTTTGGAGTAGGGGAATGTTCTTGAGAATTACTGTGCTGATCTTAAATACCAATTTAACCCGATTTCCCTTTTCGAATTAAACAATAAGAAACACGCACATGAGCTCTCTCTCTCTCTCTCTCTCTCTCTCTCTCTCTCTCTCTTTCTCTCTCTCTCTTTCTCTCTCTCACACGCAAATATAGACACGGATTTTTTCATAAATGTTGTTTTTGATTCATGAGCTCCCAAAAGGTGCATTTCTGGTGTAATATTGATGTCAAATGTTTAGTGGAAAGCACAAATTTCCACGTATAGTATAAGTAAATGTCAGAAACACAAAAACAACTGTATGATAGAATATTTACATTTAAAAGGGCAAAATAGAAATAATGGTGTCCATTCTTATCCAAAATTCAAATACTTTGAGGATTTAAACAACTAAGGATAATTAAATAAAATCCAACGTTTCGATAGACCTTCATTCCTCCTCTTCTGCCTGTTGGCTAAATATATTTTAACCAAAGTGTGGTTTGTATAAGCTCTGAAACATTTTACATGTACAAATACTATGGTGCTGCTTTGTTTTTCTCGTGTGGATCAATAGAACCGAGAGTCCGTAAGTTCATTTTGAAAGAAAAGTTTGGGCAGCCTCTGTTTCGGTGTGGAAACAACTCATCAATTATAAATCGTAGGTATACTGCATTGCCAACACTTTATACCGGCAGCTTTCAATTAGGAATAATATAAGACAAACTATAGCGAAAAGAAAGTAATTTCCGTTTAATGTACAGAGTATTTTAACTTTTATCGACCTAGAAATCTGGTTGTTTTCCTTTGGTCAGGAAGGAAGCAACACAACGATGATAATATATCCTGTGATAGATAGTCCATATAAACATTTTCCATGCATTTACAGTTCAGAATTATGTCTGAAGTTTACCACTATCTTCCAAATATGACAACCTTAAACACACTTACAGCTCTTCTGGTTTTCCTTGCAGCTGCCTGTTTTCTACGTGAAGGTAACTACAATTTACTACACCTACTCTTAGTTCATTTCTATTAATGTAAAATCAGCATGTATAAGAATATCCATAATTCATTTTGTTCGGTAGCTGACTTGAGTTATATGCAAAAGACTGTTAAATGTTTCTAGTTTAAACATAAAATCACAAGTATATTATTTGTATTACTTTCTCTACACGTAGTGTATAGAGAAGGTATTGCACTCCACCCAAAAATTCGATACCAAGATTTCACCGGTAATATATGTTTTAGGGTCCCCTGTATCCAAAAAAGTATTTTCACAAAAAAGATCCGAATGTGTGTGTGTGTGAGTGTGTGTGTGTGAGTGTGTGTGTGTGTCCGTATGTCCGTGTGCCCGTGTGTCTCTGAACACGAAAACTCAAAAACGAAAAGTCGGTAAAATTCCAAACTTGGATGCAACACGAAGGTTTTGAGAAAAATTCCCCCACCCCAAACTATCCTTTACAAGGAAAAAAGTTCGAAAACTTGGATTTCCTCAAAAATAGCTGTAACGATTTTGACTATAATAGCATATATTAAAGATATTTACCTGACAAATAAAATGTATATCTCGAATTTTCTGGGAATAGCCTCCAAAGACTACTTAATATGGATGAATTTTAAGGAATTTTGCATAACTGCTAAACCGTAAGAGATGCATACAAACTTAACACACAAAAAATGTATAGCACATTAAAACACACTTTATATTAGTACATACATTTTTTTTGTGTAGTTGATCGTTTTAGAGATATTTCTTGTTCTTCGTTTCAGCTTTGAAAAACATACCTTTCTCATACAGGAATTTGTCAGCTCCTGTCCATACAAACAAAGGAACATCAGTCACATAGCAAGCAACCAGCTTTTCACGATCAGTTTAGCCTATAGTACTCCCCTAATTCGCTTCTACTTACAAGGGAAAAAGTAACAAGACGATTTCTGGTATTTTTTTCTCGCCTAAAATGAAGTAAGTAGAAGCAAAAGCTTTTTAACAATAATTTGTTGCAGAGATGTAGGGAAATTCATGTGAATGGAACACATCAGATGTTTTTTATTACTTTCTCTACTCGTACTGTGTACATAGTATATAGAGAAGCTATTGCACTCCACCCAAAAATTCGATACCGAAATTTCACCAGAAATATATGTTTTAGGGTCCCCTGTATCCAAAGAAAGCATTTCACAAAAAGGTCTCTGTGAGTGTATGTCTGTGTGTGTGTGTGTGTCCGTGTGTCCGTGTGTCCGTGTGTCTTTGAGCACAATAACTCAAAAACGAAAAGTCGGTAAGATACCAAACTTGGTATTTAGGTTTAGTATCTTCCAGGGATGCGACACGAGGATTTGGAGAAAAATCCCCCCACCCCAAACTACCCTTTACATGGAAAATAAATTTGAAAATTTGGATTTTCTCTCAAATGCCATAATGATTTTGATTAAAATATCATATATTAAAGATATTTATACGACAAATAAAATACATATCTCGAATTTTTTGGGAATATCCTCTGAAGATTACTTTATTCTGGACGAACTTTACGGAATTTTGCATAACTGCTAAACCGCAAGAGATGGAAAAAAACTTACCACACAAAAAATATAGAGCAGTTTAAAACACACAATTTATGTTACATGCAGTTTTTTCATGTATTTGATCGTTTTTTAGATATTCCTTGCTTTTGGTTTCAGCTTTACAAATTTACACTTTTTTCAAACAGGACTTTGGCAACTCCAGTCCATACAAACAAAGGAACTTCAGTCACATAGCAACCAGGTTTTGACTATCTATTTAACCTATAGTACTCCTTTATTTCGCTTCTACTTACAAGGAGGCAAGTAATAGGACTATTTCTGCTAATTTTTTCTCGATTAGCATAAAGAAAATAGAAGCATTAGCTTTTTAACAATAATTTGTTACAGAGATGTAGAGAAAGCCATGTCACTGGAACACATGAGATTGTTTACTCTCTCTAGCCCTATATGTACAATGTACATAGGGATAGAGAAGGTATTGTAATGCACCCAAAAATTCGATACCTAGATTTCACCGGAAATATATGTTTTGGGGTCCCCTGAGTTCGAAAAAAGCATTTTTAAAAAAAGGTCCATGTGTGTGTGTGTGTGTGTGTGTGTGAGACTGTGAACAGCATAGCCCCAAAACAAAAAGACCGTTAAATACCAAACTGGGTATTTAGGATTAGTATTTTATAAGGATGCGACACGAAGATTTTCAAAAAAATCCCTCCACCACAAACTACCCTTTGCATGACAAAAAAAAATTCGAAAATTTTGATTTTCTTAAAAATGGCTCTAACTATTTTGATTAAAATCCCGTATATTAAAGCTATTTATGTCCGAAATAAAATGTATATCTCGAATGTTTTGGGAATAGCCACTGAAAACCTCTTTATTCTGGATGAATTTTGCTGAATTTTGTTTAATTGCTAAACCGTAAGAGATAGAAGAGAACGTACGACACAAAAAATGTACCTCATGGCAAAACACACAATTTTTGTCCTATACGTTTTTGTTGTGGAGGTTACCGTTTTCGAGATATTCCTTGTTATTGGTTTCAATTGTGAAGTACTTAAACTTTTCTCATACAGGAAGTGTCTGTTTTTCTTTTGTTCTACTCCTGGCCAAGCAAAGAAGTGATTTGCAATGACAATCGCATAACGATAGCTTTTAAAACATTTGACAATCACTTTAGCACAGTGCATTCCCTTATTCCCTTCTACTTAAAGGAACTAAGTAATAACATTCTGCTAACATTTATCTTGATTAGCATTGTGTACAAAGAAGAATAATCTTTTGTATACATTTTGTAGAGTAGCTAAAGAAAGTCATGTGAGTGTAACACATCAGATTTTTATTACTTTCTCTACACGTACTATGTGCAAAGTGTTTAGAGAAGGTATTGCATTCCACCCAAAAATTTGATACCGATATTTCACCAGAAGTACATGATTTGGGTCCCCCTGAATCCCAAAAAAAAAGGCATTTTTATAAAAAGGTCCGTGTGTGTGTGTGTGCGTGTGTGTGTGTCTGTGGACAGCATAGTTCAAAAACGAAAAGACCGTTGAATACCAAACCTGGTATTTAAGTTTGATTTCTTCCGTGGATGCGATGTTCAAGAAAATCCTGCTACCACCAACTACTCTTTAGAAGGAAATTTTTTCGAAAATATTGATTTTTTTAAAAATGGCTCTAACGATTTTGATTAAAATTACGTATATTAAAGATATTTATCTGACATATAATATGTATATCTTAAATTTTCTGGGAATTGCCTCTGAAGACTACTTTGTTCTGGATGAGATTTACAGAATTTTGCATGGCTCCTAAACCGTAAGAGATAGTTAAAAACTTACCGCACAAAAAATGTAGAGCACATTAAAACACACAATTTATGGTATATACATTTTTTTTCGTGGAGTTGATCGTTTTTTAGATATTCCTTATTATTGGTTTCAGCTTTGAAAAACTTGTACTTTTCTTATACAGGAGTTTGTCAACTCGTGTCCATACAAACAAGGGAGCTTCAGTCACATAGCAACCAGCTTTTGAGCATTACTTTAATCTATGGTACTCCCTTATTTCACTTCTACTTACAATGAAGCAAGTAATAAGAATATTTCTACTAATTTTTCTCAATTAATGTGAAGTAAATAGAAGCATAAGCTTTTTAATAATTTATTGCAGAGATGTAGAGAAAGTCATGTGAATAGAGCACATCAAACTTTTATGGTATACATAATTTCAAAATGATATTTAAATAAATATAATTATTATACTTTTACCATAAGCAACTGAGCAACTAAGATAATTTCCATCCATAATAATTCATTCATCTTTGGATGGATTAAATTGCTCTGTGACTATAATCTGTTTTCAAATATCCAAAGGGGTACACATATATTAGTTTTTCACACGGTCAAAAGTAGTGCTAAGAGACAAAATGAAGAAATTAGTTTCACATAGTCATACCAGCTACATCAATAGTTCGGAGGATTGAACTGTGAGGATAAATGAGATGTTCAACAATCCTTAGTTTTTCATGGAAGCAATTATAACATTTAACTTTGCTGTTACGTAACTTAACTCCTGCTATGCTAACACGTTTAATTTCTCCAGCCCGTAAGTAAAATGTACATACAGAAGGTACAAAAATTCGATGTTGAGATTTCACAGGAAATATATATTTTGAGATTCTATGAGTCCGAAAAAAGCATTTTTAGAAAAACGTCTGTGTGTCTGTCTGTTATCAGCATAGCTCAAAAACGAAAAGACCGTTATATACCAAACTTGGTATTTTATTTCTCAAGAATGCGACACGAAGATTTTCAAGAAAATCCCCCCCACCAAAAACTACCCTTTACACGGAAAGATTTTCGAAAATTGGCTCTAACGATTTTCATTAAAATACCGTATATGAAAGATATTGGCACCCCAATTAAATTGTATATCTTGAATTTTCTGGAATAGCCTCTGAAGAGGCTATTTGTTCTGGATGAATTTCACCGAATTTGTCGTAACTGCTTAAAGAAAAGAGATAGACAGAAACGTACTGCACAAAAAATGTAGATCTCGTCAAAACACACATTTATGTCCTTTACGTTCTTGTTGTGAAGGTAATCGAGATATTCCTTGTTATTGGTTTCAATTGGTTTCAATTTTCTGACAGGAAGTGTTTGTTTTTCTTTTGTTCTACTCCTGGCCAAGCAAAGAAGCGCGTTGCTTTTAAAAGATTTGATTGTCGTTTTAACCTAGTGCATTCCCTTAGTTCCCTTCTACTTATAAGGAACCAAGTATTAAGAACATTCTGCTAATGTTTATATTGTTTAGCATGGAGTAGAAAAAAGAATAAGCTTTTGTAAGGAGTTTCTTTGTAGAGCACCTAGATAAATTCATATGTGTGTAACATATCAGATTTTTTTTCGCCTTAATAGTATTTATTAGTTGAAAACATGATCCTTAAACATATTATTAATGAAAATGCGTTTATATGGAACAACCACAACGGTTTATAGGTGACCAATGTTGAAGTAAAGAGAATGAACAACACATTAAATTTTTATAAAGGTATTTCTTTACAATTCTGACAGGTCGGTGTTTATTGAAGAACTTCAGAAAATTCTGAATAAGATAGAAAATAGATATAACCTCCGAACGAGTTAGTTCCATCAAGAGCGTCTGTGTCACCTGCCTGATTAGCCGATCAATCCGATAGGGATACTTCACTGAGTCGTCGCCACGTAAACAAGATATTCACACCTCGTTTTCACACACACAACAAAACAGATAGAAAAAAACAAAAACAGATGCATCCTCAGTCTATCCAATTACATCTGTCTGGTGTTATGCTGTGCGTGTGAATTTCCCCAGGGAATAGGAATCCCAAGATCACATTAGTCCACCTTTCCATTAAACCAACTATATCCCACTGGAAGACAACCGTTCAACTGGCAAGTAACTGGAATAAACCGCAAGGAAGCACGACACTAAGCCCATCTATGTTGAACATGTTAAATAGATGTATCTGTATGCACTTATTGTTTATGTTGCAATATGACTTATGTTAAAGTAACGCTTAATAAAATTAACATATGCTTTCATAATGTTATTGCTCTTTCACACTCTCGGTGTATAGTCTCTAATTTCGAAAGTTAATCTGAATCAAATGAGAAGATGAGTAGTACATACAGGCAATGGTTGTTCAAGCGCTAAGAGCATCGGCACAGAA
The DNA here is from genome assembly GCA_030762935.1 of Hymenopus coronatus. NCBI lineage: Eukaryota > Metazoa > Arthropoda > Insecta > Mantodea > Hymenopodidae > Hymenopus > Hymenopus coronatus. The sequence continues at coordinate 95,715,553 of CM060891.1, read as the reverse complement.
AGCGTGGTTTTTTAAGTTTAATTTAAGTTTTTTACCAAAAAACATAAGTAGCAGTAGTATTAATAGTACTAGTAGTAGTAGTAATAGTAGTAGTAGTAGTAGTAGTAGTAGTAGTAGTAGTAGTAGTAGTAGTAGTAGTAGTAGTAATAGTAGTAGTAGTAGTAGTAGTAGTAATAGTAGTAGTAGTAGTAGTAGTAGTAGTAGTAGTAGTAGTAGTAGTAGTAGTAGTAGTAGTAGTAGTAGTAGTGGTGGTGGTGGTGGTGGTGGTGGTAGTGATAGTTGTGGTGCTAGTTGTGGTAGTGGAAGTGGTGGTAGTAGTGGTGGTGGTAGTTGTGGGGGTGCTAGTTGTAGTGGTGGTAGTTGTGGTGGTGGAAGTGGTGGTGGTGGAAGTGGTGGTGGTGGAAGTGGTGGTTGTTGTGGTGGTAGTGGTGGTAGTTGTGGTGGTGTGCTAGTTGTGGTAGTGGAAGCGGTGGTAGTTGTGGTGGTGGTAGTGGTGATGGTGCTAGTTGTGATGGTGGTAGTAGTGGTGATGGAAGTGGTGGTAGTTGTGGTGGTGGTAGTTGTGGTGGTGGTAGTTGTGGTGATGGTAGTGGTGGTAGTTGTGGTAGTTGTGGTGGTGGTAGTTGTGGTGATGGAAGTGGTGGTAGTTGTGGTGATGGTAGTGGTGGTAGTTGTGGTGGTGAAAGTGGTGGTAGTTGTGGTGGTAGTTGTGTTGGTGGTATTTGTGGTGGTAGTTGTGGTGGTGGTAGTTGTGGTGGTGGAAGTGGTGGTAGTTGTGGTGGTAGTTGTGTTGGTGGTATTTGTTGTGGTAGTTGTGGTGGTGGTAGTTGTGGTGGTGGAAGTGGTGGTAGTTGTAGTGGTGGTAGTGGTGGTAGTTGTGGTGGTGGAAGTGGTGGTAGTTGTGGTGGTGGTGGTAGTTGTGGTGGTGGTGGTAGTTGTGGTGGTAGTGGTGGTAGTTGTGGTGGTGGTAGTTGTGGTGGAAATGGTGGTAGTTGTGGTGGTAGTGGTGGTAGTTGTGGTGGTGGAAGTGGTGGTGGAAGTGGTGGTAGTTGTGGTGGTAGTGGTGGTAGTTGTGGTGGTGGTAGTGGCGGTGGCAGTTGTGGTAGTGGTAGTGGTGGTGGTGGTGGTAGTGGTGGTAGTTGCGGAGGTGTTTGTGTAGATAGGGATGGTGGTAGTGGTAGTGGTAGTGGTGTTTTTTTTTTATTTATAAGAAGGGGAAAATCCTCATGGACGCCAGGGAATGTGTTCCAGGTGTGTCGGACTCTTACCGGCTAAAAACCACCTCCGTCTCCTGCAGCGCTGCGGAACCGCCACTCAGCATTTCTTCACAGTGCAGCATTCAAGTTTATGCTTTATTTTTTCCTTATCCTGTAGGATGTTCTTAATCACTCCTGTAATAAGGTACCATATTTCTTTCTTGTGTATCATATTTTGTATTATATTGACTGGTGATAACTCCATTTCAATAACGTTTAAGGTATTTGTTCTTATGGCGTTCATCTTTTACATAACAAAATAGTATGTTCTGGTGTGTCTATTTCTTTACAATATCTGCATTGTTCAGTCTCAATTATCTTCATTTTGTATAAGTAGGTCACAAATCGGCCAAGTCCTGTTAAGAATTGCGTAAAAAATAGTCAACTTCTCCGTGTTGTCTGTTTAACCATGGTTCAATTTTTGGAATAACGCGTTCAGTCCATTGGGCCGTTTCAAGCTCGTCATCCCATTCCTCCTACCACTTTTTCATTGTAATTTTCCTTTTCTCTTCTTTGTGTGCTTTATTGTGTTCCTCTTTATTAAATGTAAGCTCTGATGCTAATAAATGGAGCGGTATTGTTCCTGCAATCACTTGTATTGCCTTGGTGGATGTTGTGCGATGTGCACCTGGAATTCTTATAGCGATCTTTCTTTAGACGCGTTCTATAAGTTTCCTATGTGTTATTTTCCTCAAAAATTGCTTCCAAGCCGCAGCACAATAAAGTATAATGGAGTTAATAACACTTCCTAGTAATTTCCTCTTTTGTTGGTTAGGACCTCCTACGTTTGGTATCAGTCTGGCGAAAGCTGCGACCACTTTTTCCTCCTTTGTAGATACATACTTCAGATGTTCGACCATACTCATATTATATCCAATTAATATACCTAAATATTTTAGGTATTTTTGCGACTTAAGTTCTAAGTCTCCATCCTGTATAATCACTTCTTTGAGAGTTCTCCTCCCTCCCAGGATTACCATTTCGGTTTTGGTCGGAGCCAGGCTCAGTCCTCTACTAGTCATCCAGACTTCAACCCTATGGATGGACCACTGTATTTTTTCCTCTATATCTTGTTTTGAAATGCCGCACACAATCAGAGCGAGGTCGTCTGCGTATCCCACCAGCATTACACCTGCTGCAGGTTCCTGTCGAAGCACTTCATCATAGCATATATTCCATAAAGTGGGGCCTAGAATTGATCCTTGCGGTACTCCACTGGTTACATCCATCTCAGAGTTTTCTCCAATAAAGATCTTTCTATCTTGTAGATAACTACTTATTAATTTAATCATGTAGGGAGATATTTTCTTTTGTATTAATTCATTTATAATGCCCAGCCACGGTACAGAGTTAAAAGCATTTTTAACGTCTAATGTAAACTAACCATTACTACATACCTATTATTTTAAGTAACTTCTTTCTGTGCTGTTTCCAAGACCTGCTTTATTGCATCGGCAGTTGGTCGGCCTTTTCTAAAACGAAATTGGCTTTGCGCGAGACTACCTTTTAAATTTACCTCTTTTAATAATCTTTGATTAATTATTTGTTCAAAGAGTTTCCCTATTGTATCCAAGAGGCATAAAGGTCTATAGGTTTTCCTGCAGTTTCTTTTTTTTTTTCTATAAGTATAAGTTTTGCAATTTTCCACTCCCTGGGAAATTTTCCTTTGCATATTAACCCATTTAGTGTTTCCATCAGAAGATCCGGCTTTTACTCAGCAATTAGCTTTATAACTTCCGGGGGGATGCCATCAGGTCCAGCGGCTTTACCAGTTTTGATGCGTTTTCCTGCATCCATGATCTCATTTATTTGGCACTTCGGTACTTCTTCTATTTCTATTTGCATTTTTGGCCACGTATTTCTTTTATGTGCGGGAAATAACTTTTTAGCTATTTTTTTTTGTTCCTCATCCGTAATGACTAAAGGTGTGCCGAGTCCTAATTTTTTGGTCACGATTTTATATCCAGTACCCCATGGATTCACATCCACTTCCTCACATAGCTGTTCCCATGCATCCTTCTTCGCTGTATTTATTACGTTTTTAAGTCATTCCGACATCTTCGATATTCCTTTTGTATGGTGAGCTTTTCATTTTCCTCCACGTTTCTTCTTTTGTTTGCCCTTGTCACTTTTCTTCGTGCCTCCATACTCCTTTTCCTTAGTTGGGAAATATCGTTATTCCACCAATACGCCGCTTTAAACTTACCATGGCTGCCTTTCTTCTTAAAAGTAGAGTTACATGCTTTTTCTAATAGTACTGTGGATGACTTGCTGCTTCTTCTACCTTTTGTATTAAAATATCTTTATTATCGTTTTTGTAAATCCATCCTTTCTGTGGCATTTTAATTGGTAATGGCAGTTTGGTGTTTATAGTCTCTATAAATATATTCTTGTGGTAACTTAAATTTTCTTCATTATCTACATACCATTTACTAATAAATTTACTCATTTCTGCAGAACACATTGTGATATCTATGTAAGACGTACCATCGTTTCGTTCAAAAGATGGCATTTTCCCATCATTTAGGATATTATAATCATTTTCGTTTGCCCATTCTGCCAGAGCACTATCTTTCTTGTCTTCTATAAGCCCCAGGAATATGCCTTGGCATTGAAATTCCCTCCAATAAGGACTTTCTTTTTATGCTTTGTTGTTTAAGGGCGCAATTGATTTCAAATAAGTATTTATGGAAATCCTCCAGATCCGTTTTAGGAGACACATAACAGGAAAATACCAATATTTCATTGGTGTAAGCCCAGACAAAACCACTGCCACTTCCGATGTGTCTCACTTTATCATTACTTCGTGGAATATAAATGGTTGCGTCTATTCTTTCATCTGTGATCCATTTTGGGCTATGTTTGGTCATGTTTTTATTTGGTTCTGCGATAATACACAGATGTATTTGAAGTTCTGCATATTTATGTATAAGTAAATCCATGGCCCGTTTACTCCTATCAAGATTTACCTGAAGTAATCTCATTATTTATAGATGTTTTCTCTTTGTATCCTTGCCTGGGTTTCCACTAATTTCCTATACTTAGGACATCTCATCGTCTCTGCTTTATGTTCATTTGAGTTACACAGGTAACATTTTGTCATGTTTTTACACCCTTTTATTCGATGACCTGTTTCCCCACATTTATGACACATTTTCACAAAAGGAGCAGCTGTACATTCGCTTGCAACATGCCCTACTCTGTAACACTTATAACATCTATTTAGTGTATTTGTTGGCTTGACTCTCCATCTGTCCCATCCTTTCCCTATTGTTTTCTTTGCTAGTAGTCGATTTGTAATCTCTATATTAGAGGTTACAAATGCATATTTTACACCTTGTGCATTTGCTTTATCTGATATTTTTATCAGAATATTTTCTTTCATTTTCCCTAATTCCCGTTCTATGGTTTCTTTTACTTCATGTTATTCTACAACTTTATCTTTATCTAGTAGCATAACAGTTTGTTCTTTGCTTTCCATATTTACTTCTGCAATTTTATCCAATTTTGAAGTAAGAAGTTGTTTAAAAATCTTTCTATCATTTCTATTTTTCCCTTTTATTTTATGCTGCACGTTTCCTTCGTTTGCCTTTCTTTTGTGATCAATTATTATTCCACTTGTATCTACTTCTTTTATATTTCTCATCTGCGTATGATTTTTCCTCAAGTGGCTTGAGTACGATTGTATCTTCATTTAGTCCCCTCTTCCTACTATTGTTCTCCATTCCTTTAGTTTCATTGTATCTTTGATGTTTAATATACATTGACATCTTATCTTTATTTCTTTTACATAAATACCCCAAAACTTTCCTTGTTACTTGCTCATCCACTTGATCCGTGGTTACACCGGCTAGGCGGATTCTCCCATTTTTCCTCACTGTATCTAATAATCTTTCTAAGTTTTTTCTTAAATTAGATATATCTTCTATCGATTTTCCTCCGTCCTCAGTCATAATGAGGTACAGATATTTCTTTGTATTTTTGACTCCTTTTCATCACCAAGGGTTTCATTTGATAAAATATTCCATATCATTTTTCCTGGTTTTAGTTTATCTTCTTCCAATAACTGTTTTATTTGCGGATTTATATTAATAATGTTCCTTATAATTTCTTCCTGTTTATCAACTTCTTTATTTGTAACTATCACCAGGTCTTCATCCTCGACAGCTAGAGGTTTCCCTTTTGCCGGTTGACAGTTTTCGAAGGCCTCTTCCGGCCATTTCATATTTATAATTTCATGTAGTTGTTGGTCATTTTGATCTTTTCCTAACTCACATTTTTTCGTATATTTCAGCTTCTCTATTCCCTTTTGTTTTTTTTTGTTTTTTTGTTTTTTTTGTAATTGTTTGCGTACAGGCTTCAGTCGTTTCCTTCTTCTTTTGACTACTTTGAGTTGCCAGTTTTTCTACTACCTCATTTATAAACCTTGAGGCAAAAGGAAATCATTTGAAGAAGTCTTCTAAATGGCAGACTGCATTTTTTATTTCCGTCTTCGTGTTTGGAATAACCTTTATCACTCTCTGGAGAGTTTCGGTTTCCTTTTCAATTTTCTCCGTTAACTTCTGATACATAGCGTACTCTTTCCGGACCTTATCAAGGAGGAGTCTATCTTGTTCTTCAGTTCTAATTTTTTCAGGAGTTTCTATTCTTTTTCTTTTTACTTCTCTGGTCGTCTTTTCTTGTACTTGGGCGTTGGAGTCTGTTAAGTTTATATATTCTTTATTCAAACGTTCCTTCTGTTCATATAATTTTTTGCTGGTCGAAGGTAGTGATCCCCTTCTTTGTATTTCTGGCGCTCTTCTAATTATTTCAGATCGCTTGAAGGATCTTATTTTCTGAGAAAAAGGTAAACGGTTCTTTGCCCCCCCCCCAGAATCCATGGGGCAGCCCGAGGCGTCGGTGAGCGATTCGGGAACCTTACTCCTACGACCCTCCTGGGGTATGCCACTTTTAAGATCCGTCACTTCATTTCATGTTCTTGGTTTTCTGTCAGGATTTCCTACCCTTAGCCTTTGGGGATATTTCCCCCGCCTACAAGGCAGCAGGTGAATAGGAAACAAAAGGAAGGGCGGTGGAAAGGTATACACGTGATCTGTGGGATACTGGGGTAATGGTCAGCGGAAAGCTGCTCCGATTAGTCGCCTTCTACGACAGGGGGACATCCCGTGGTGCTATTCCTTTACTCCCCGGCCACCACACGGCTGTGGTAGTGGTGGTGGTTATGGTGGTGGTAGTGGTGGTGGTTGTGGTGGCGGTGGTAGTGGTGGTAGTTGTGGTGGTAGTTGTGATGGTGGTGGTAGTGGTGGTAGTTGTGGTGGCGGTGGTAGTGGTGGTAGTTGTGATGGTGGTAGTTATGGTGGTGGTAGTAGTGGTAGTTGTGATGGTGGAAGTGGTGGTAGTTGTGGTGGTGGTAGTGGTGGTGGTTGTGATGGTGGAAGTGGTGGTAGTTGAGATGGTGGTAGAGGTGCTAGTTGTGGTGGTCGTAGTGGTGGTAGTTATGGTGGTGGGGGTAGTAGTGGTAGTTGTGGTGATGGTAGTTGTGGTGGTGGTAGTACTGGTAGTTGTGATGGTGGTAGTTATGGTGGTGGTAGTGGTTGTAGTTATGGTGGTGGTAGTGGTGGTAGTTGTGATGGTGGAAGTTATACTGGTATCGTGGTGGTAATTGTGGAGGAAGTAGCGGTGGTAGTTGTGATGCTGATAGTTATGGTGGTGGTAGAAGTGGTAGTTGCGGTGTAGGTAGTGGTGATAGTTGTGATGGTAGAAGTGCTGGAGTTATGGTGGTGGAAGTGGTTGTAGTTGTGATGGTGGAAATGGTGGTAGTTATGGTGTTCGTACTGGTGGTAGTGGTGGTAGTTATGGTGGTGGTAGTACTGGTAGGTGTGGTGGTGATAGTGGTGGTGGTGGTAGTTGTGGTGGTAGTTATGGTGGTGGTAGTAGTGGTAGTTGTGGTGGTGGTGGTAGTAGTGATAGTTGTGGTGGTAGTTATGGTGGTGGCAGTAGTCGTAGTTGTGGTGGTGGCATTAGTGGTAGTTGTGGTGGTGGTAGTTATGGTGGTAGTAGAGGTGGTCGTTATGGTGGTGGTAGTAGTGGTATGTGGTGGTGGTAGTAGTGGTAGTTCTGGTGGTGGTGGTGGTGGTGGTGGTGATACTGGTGGTAGTTATGGTGGTAGTGGTGGTAGTTGTGATAGTGGTAGTTGTGGTGGTGGTAGTTGTGATAGTGGTAGTTGTGATAGTGGTAGTTGTGGTGGTGGTAGTTGTGGTGGTGGTAGTTATAGTGGTGGTAGTAGTGGTAGTTGTGGTGGTGGTGGTAGTAGTGGTAGTTATGGTGCTCGTAGTGGTGGTAGTTGCGATGGTGGTAGTTATGGTGGTGGTAGTGGTGGTTGTTATGGTGGTGGTAGTAGTGGTAGTTATGGTGCTCGTAGTGGTGGTAGTTGCGATGGTGGTAGTTATAGTGGTGGTAGTGGTGGTTGTTATGGTGGTGGTAGTAGTGGTAGTTGTGGTGGTAGTAGTTGTGGTGATGGTAGTTGCGGTGGTGGTAGTGGTGGTAGTTATGGTGGCGGTAGTAGTGGTAGTTGTGGTGGTAGTTATGGTGGTGGTAGTGGTGGTAGTTGTGGTGGTGAAAGTGGTGGTAGTTGTGATGGTGGAAGTGGTGGTAGTTGTGGTGGTGGAAGTGATGCTAGTGGTGCTAGTTGCGGAGGTGGAAGTTGTGGTAGTTGTAGTGGTGGAAGTGATGGTAGTTGTGGTAGGTTGGTGGTGAAAATAGTGGTAGTTGTGGTGGTGGAAGTGATGGTAGTGGTGGTAGTAGAGGTGGTGGAAGTGGTGGCAGTGGTGGTGGTGGTGGTGGAACTGGTGGTAATTGTGGTGGTGAAAATGGTGGTAGTGGTGAAAATGGTGGTAGTGGTGGTGGTGAAAGTTTTGGTAGTTGTGGTAGTTGTGGTGATGGTAGTAGTGGTGTGAGTTGTAGTAGTTGTGGTGGTAGTGGTGGTAGTGGTGGTAGTTGTGGTAGTTGTGGTGGTGGTAGTAGTAGTGCTAGTTGTGGTAGTTGTGGTGGTAGTGGTGGTAGTGGTGGTAGTGGTGGTAGTTGTGGTGGTGGTAGTTGTGGTTGTGGTAATAGTGGTATTAGCGGTAGTTGTGGTGGTGGTAATAGTGGTAGTTGTGGTGGTGTGAATTGATGGTAGTGGTGGTGGAGGTGGAACTGGTGGTACTGGTGGTGGTGATAGTGGTAGTGGTGGAAGTGGTGATAGTTGTGGTGGTGAAAGTGGTGGTAGTAGTGGTAGTTGTGGTGGTGATAGTAGTAGTAGTTGTGGTGGTGGTAGTTGTGGTAGTTGTGATGGTGGTAGTTGTGGTAGTTGTGGTGGTGAAAGTGGTGGTAGTAGTGGTAGTTGTGGTGGTGATAGTAGTAGTAGCTATGGTGTGGTAGTAGTGGTAGTTGTGGTGGTGGTAGTTGTGGTAGTTGTGGTAGTGATGGTAGTGCTGTTAGTTGTGGTGGTGGTAGTGTTTGTAGTTGTGGTAGTGGTAGTACTGCTAGTTGTGGTAGTTGTGGTGGTGGTAGTGGTGGTAGTTGTGGTGGTGGTAGTTTTGTTAGTTGTGGTGGTAGTGGTGGTAGTTGTGGTGGTGGTATTGGTGGTAGTTGTATTGGTGGTAGTAGTGGTATTTGTGGTAGTTGTGGTGGAAGTGGTGGTAGTTGTAGTAGTTGTGATGGTGGTAGTGGTGGTAGTTGTGGTGGTGGTAGTTGTGGTAGTTGTGGTAGTGATGGTAGTGCTGTTAGTTGTGGTGGTGGTAGTTGTGGTAGTTGTGGTAGTGATGGTAGTGCTGTTAGTTGTGGTGGTGGTAGTGTTTGTAGTTGTGGTAGTGGTAATAGTGCTTGTGGTAGTTGTGGTGGTGGTAGTGGTGGTAGTTGTGGTGGTGGTATTGGTGGTAGTTGTATTGGTGGTAGTAGTGGTATTTGTGGTAGTTGTGGTGGGAGTGGTGGTAGTTGTAGTAGTTGTGATGGTGGTAGTAGTGGTAGTTGTGGTGGTGGTAGTTGTGGTAGATGTGGTAGTGGTGATAGTGGTAGTAGTTGTGGTGCTGGTAGTGTTTGTAGTTGTGGTGGTGGTAGTAGTGGTAGTTACGGTGGTAGTGGTGGTATTTGTGGTGGTGGTAATTGTGGAGTTGTATTGGTGGTAGTGGTGGTAGTTGTGGTGATGGTAGTAGTGGTAGTTGTGGTGGTAGTGGTGGTAGTTGTGGTAGTGGTAGTTGCGATGGTGGAAGTTGTGGTGGTAGTTGTAGTAGTTGTGGTAGTGGTCATAGTTGTGGTGGTAATGGTGGTAGTTGTGGTAGTAGTGGTAGTTGTGGTGGTGGTAGTGGTGGTAGTGGTGGTAGTTAAGATGTTGATAGTTGTGGTGGTGGTAGTCGTGGTAGTTGTGGTGGTAGTTGTGGTTATAGTTGTGGTAGTGGTGATAGTTGTGGTGGTAGTAGTAGTAGTAGTGGTGGTAGTTGTGGTAGTTGTGGTGGTGGAAGGGGTGGTAGTTGTAGTGGTGTTAGTGGTGGTAGCTGTGGTGGTGGTAGTGGTGTTAGTTTTGGTGGTGGTAGTGGTGGTTGTTGTGATAGTTGTGGAGATGGTAGTGTTTGCAGCTGTGGTGGTAGTAGTGGTGGTGGTTGTGGTGGTGTTAGTGGTGGTGGTAATGGTGGTAGTGGTTGTGGTGGTAGTTGTTGTGGTGGTAATGGTGGTAGTGGTTGTGGTGGTAGTTGTGGTGGTAATGGTGGTAGTGGTGGTAGTGGTAGTGGTGGGAGTTGTGGTGGTGGTAGTGGTGGTATTGGTAGTGGTGTTAGTTGTGGTGGTAATGGTGGTGGTGTTGGTGGTGGAAGTGGTAATAGTGGTAGTTGTGGTGGTGGTAGTTGTGGTGGTGGTAGTTGTGGTGGTTGTGGTGGTGGTAGTTGTGGTGGTGGTAGTTGAGGTGGTGGTATTGGTGGTAGTTGTAGTGGTGGTAGTAGTGGTAGTTGTGGTAGTTGTGGTTATAGTTGTGGTGGTGGTAGTGGTGGTAGTTGTAGTAGTTGTGGTGCTGGTAGTAGTGGTAGTTGTGTTGGTGGTAGTAGTGGTGGTGGTAATGGTGGTAGTTGTGGTGGTGTTAGGGGTGGTAGTTGTGGTGGTGGTAGTTGTGGTGGTGGTAAGTGTGGTAGCAGATGTGATGGTAGTGGTGTTAGTAGTGGTTGTGCTAGTGGTGGTTGTTGTGGTAGTTGTGGTGGTGGTAGTGGTGGTAGTTTTAGTGGTGGTAGTTGTGGTGGTGGTTGTGGCTGTGGTAGTCGTGGTGGTAGTGGTGCTAGTGGTGGTGGTTGTGTTGGCGTTAGTGGGGGTTGTATTGGTGGTAGTGGTAGTGGTGGTAGTTGTGGTGGTGTTGATGGTGGTAGTGGTGGCAGATGTGGTGGCAGATGTGGTGGTAATGATGGTGGTAGTGGTTTTGGTGGGAGTTGTGGTGGTGGTAGTGGTGTTGGTGGTAGTGGTGGTATTGGTGGTAGTTGTAGTAGTGGTAGTGGTGAATGTAGTGATGGTGGTAGTGGTGGTAGTTGTGGTGGTGGTAGTGATGATGCTAGTGGTGGTAGTTGCGGTGGTGGTAGTGGTGGTAGTTGTGGTGGTGGTAGTTTTGGTAGTGGAGGTAGTTGTGGTGGTGTTAGTGGTGGTAGTTGTGATGGTGTTAGTGGTGGTGTTAATGGTGGTAGTTGTGGTGATGGTAGTGGTGGTAGTTATGGTGGTGTTAGTGGTGTCACTAGTGGTGGTGGTAGTGGTGGTAGTTGTGGTGGTAGATGTGTGGTTGGTAGTGGAAGTCGTCGTAGTTTTGGTGGTGGTTGTGGTAGTAGTTGTGGTGGTGGTAGTGGTGTCAGTAATGGTGGTGGTAGTGGTGGCAGTAGTGCTCGTGGTGGAGGAGCTAGTTGTAGTGGTGGTAGTGGTGGTGGTGGAAGTGGTGGTAGTTTTGGTGGTAGTTGTGGTGGTTATAGTGTTGGTAGTTGTGGTAGTGGTGGTGGTGGAAGTGGTGGTAGTGGTAGTGGTGGCAATAGTGTTGGCGGTGGCAGCAGTGGTGGAACACGTGTTGGTAGTGCTGGGAGCAGTAGTTCTGGAGGAGATAGTGGTGGTAGTTGTGGTGTTAGTTGTGGTGATAGTGCTGGTAGTGGATTATGATGATATTAGTGGTGATGATGGTAGTTGTGATGGTATTATGGTGATGGTGGTTATAGTGGTCTTGGTTGTGGTAGTGGTGATGATGGTGGTAGTGATGGTGATGGTGGTAGTGGTGATGGTAGTGGCAGTGATGGTGGATGTGGTAATAGTGGTGGTAGTATTTATAGTCTGAGTGGTTATAGTGGTCTTGGTTGTGGTAGTGGTGATGGTGGTAGTGATGGTGATGGTGGTAGTGGTGATGGTGGTGGCAGTGATGGTGGATGTGGTAATAGTGGTGGTAGTATTTATAGTCTGAGTAGCAGTAGTAGTGGTAGTAGCAGCAGTAGTAGTAGTAGTAGTAGTAGTAGTAGTAGTAGTAGTAGTAGTAGTAGTAGTAGTAGTAGTAGTAGTAGTAGTAGTAGTAGTAGTTTTTTTTGAGCAGGGGATAAAATCTTACAAAGAAGCCTTAGGCGATATGGATTCTCACCAACTAAAAAAAAACCCTGCAAGATTGAATGTAAAATTCCCCTCGGAACTGCCGAAGACGGCTTTACTTCAGGGGGACGCGATTTAAGGTGGTAAGCATTATTGGTCTATATCAGCTAGGGAAATGTGTGCTGGTCGCAGCTGTCATTCATCTCCAATCGTTTGCTAAGGAAAATGTCACGGGTAAATCTAGAAACAATGCTCCAATTCTGTGCACAGGCAAGCATCTTAGACAGAAGTTTGTCGGGTGTCAAAACTCCCAATTGGCTCTCGGCTTGATGGCGTTGATGATGCCACCGAACACAATAAAAGAAGGTATGCCTAGTTGTGTCATGTTTTCCGCAATAATAACATTCGGATGTAGCACTTGAACCAAAACGATGTAGATAGGGACTAAAACAGCCATGTCCGGTCAACAATTGAATAAGATCGAAATTTACATTCCCACGATTACGGTTAAACCAAACGGCGATATCTCTAATCAAGCGCTTTGTCCAATGGGCAGTCCCATCATCAACATCCCAAAGTTCCTGCCACTTGGCAAGCAATAGGGTGCGAGCCTCCACTCTTCCGATGGTATGTGCTTCCAACAAATGTCGCTCCTCAGCAAGCAGAACAATCGGAGGAGTTCTGGCAATAATCAGCAAAACCTTAGTTGATATGGTTCTGTATGCACTAGTGATGCGAATAGCCACCTTCCGCTGGACGCTCAGGAGCTTGGAAGTATATATGTTACGTCTCAAGGTCTTACTCCATGTACGTACTCCATCTAAAATAATAGATTGTACCACTGAGAATAGAATGCGCCGTTTGTGCTCACTTGGGCCGCTTGCTTTGGGCTGCCTGCTTTGGGCCGCCTGCTTTGGGTATTAAACACTAATGTGAGCAATAGCCTGCCCTGCCTTCTCTGCCGTTTTGCGTACATGATATCCCATGTATAAGTTACGGTCCAAATAAACACCCAAATATTTCAGGGACTCCTGGCTGACGACTGGTAAAGCCCCTACTTTCAGACGGATAGTGTGGACCTTCCGTCAACCTATTAACAACATGGTTTCAGTTTTGTGTGGGTCAACGTCAGCTTCTTCCTTAGCAAACAGTCTTTGTCTGCAGTCAACGCATGGTTAGCATTCTCCTCCAATGTAGAAAAACATTCTCAGCTGTAGCAACTATGGCTAAG